>JARGYO010004025.1:170843-485843 GCA_029206835.1 Rana muscosa | reverse complement strand
ACTACTACACTACACTTATACTGACACCAAGACGTTTTTTTATTTATACTGACTCTGGCTGGCTGCTCCCTCTCTCCCCAGACCGTATCCCCCCCCCCCTCACCTGCTACTTGTATCTTCCATCAGTCTGGAGGAAAGGGGGAGCCTGGAGGAGGTGAAGGCAGCGGTGTTGACAATGCGGTGGAGGCGGAACTCCAGGAGCAAGCGTGATCGCGGATAGGCCGGCCCGGCGGCAATCGCAAATAGGCCGGCCCCGCTGCGATCGCAAATAGGCCGGCCCCGCTGCGATCGCGGATAGGCCGGCCCCGCTGCGATCGCGGATAGGCCGGCCCCACCGCGATCGCGGATAGGCCAGCCCCACCGCGATCGCGGATAGGCCGGCCCCACCGCGATCGCGGATAGGCCAGCCCCACCACGATCACGGATAGGCCAGGCCGCCGCACATTACCCCATTCTTTGCACTAAGTCGGGAACCCGCGATCTGGGCTTGCCGACCCGCCATCTCAGAGCAAGACATGGCGGGCCACTTCGGAGGGCACCGCGGGCGACATGTGGCCCACAGGCCAGCAGTTGGGCACCCCTGATATATATATTGTAAAGTTTGGGGATTATAGCTCCACGGGACCAAGTGCATAAACCGTTTAAAAAAAGGCTTTTTTTTACAAATAAAGCAAAATAAGGCTTCACTCAGCATACAGGGAAAACTATAAAACAAAGTCTGCTTAGCTGCAGCGTGAAATAAAGTCCACTTGTCTTCAGCACAAAAATAAGTTAAAGAAAAACACATACAGTTTGTTTGTAAAGGGGTCTTCACCCCAGAACTTCAAAAGTCCAAGCTGTATCCTTAACAGCTCCCAGCAGACGCACAGGTGCAATCCCCATACTCCTCCCTCCCTCCTTCTCTTCTTCTCTTCCTCTCTTCCTCTCTTCCTCCCTCCCTCCCTCTCTTCTTCTCTTCCTCCCTCTCTCTCTTCTTCTCTTCCTCCCTCCCTCTCTTCTTCTCTTCCTCCCTCTCTCTTCTCTTCCTCCCTCCCTCCCTCCCTCTCTTCTTCTCTTCCTCCCTTCCTCCCTCCCTCTCTTCTTCTCTCCCTCTCTCCCTCTCTTCTCTTCCTCCCTCCCTCTCTTCTCTTCCTCCCTCCCTCTCTTCTTCTCTTCCTCTCTCCCTCTCTTCTTCTCTCCCTCTCTCCCTCTCTTCCTCCCTCCCTTCCTCCCTCCCTCCCTTCCCTCTCTTCCTCCCTTCCCTCTCTTCCTCCCTCTCCCTCTCTTCCTCCCTTCCCTCTCTTCCTCCCTTCCCTCTCTTCCTCCCTTTCCTCTCTTCCTCCCTTTCCTCCCTTCCCTCCCTCCCCTCTCTCCCTCCCTCTCTCCCTCCCTCTCTTCTTCTCTTCCTTCCTCCCTCCCTCTCTTCCTTCCTCCCTCCCTCTCTTTCCCCCTTCCTCCCTCCCTCTCTTTCCCCCTTCCTCCCTCCCTCTCTTTCCCCCTTCCTCCCTCCCTCTCTTTCCCCCTTCCTCCCTCCCTCTCTTCCTCCCTCCCTCCCTCTCTTCCTCCCTCCCTCTCTTCCTCCCTCCCTCTCTCTCTTCCTCCCTCCCTCCCTTCCTCCTCCCTCCCTCCCTTCCTCCCTCCCTCTCTTCTTCCCTCCCTCTCTTCTTCCCTTCCTCTCTTCTTCTCTTCCTCTCTTCTTCTCTTCCTCTCTTCTTCTCTTCCTCTCTTCTTCTCTTCCTCTCTTCTTCTCTTCCTCCCTTTCTTCCTTCCTTCCTCCCTCCCACCTCTAGCATCACTTCCTGTTTTATGAGCTGTCCTCTGGAGGTGGTAACCCCCTGTATGCTGACTGCCAGTGGTCAGGGGCAGAGGCTCCTTCCCACCCAAATAGCACTTTACAGTAAGGTGACCAGATTTTCAAAATGAAATCAGGGGACACTGTAAATCGTTTAGGTAGGTGGTGGTTGTTGTAATGTCGGGTAGGTGGTGGTTGTAATGTCGGGTAGGTGGTGGTTGTAATGTCGGGTAGGTGGTGGTTGTAATGTCGGGTAGGTGGTGGTTGTAATGTCGGGTAGGTGGTGGTGGTTGTAATGTCGGGTAGGTGGTGGTTGTAATGTCGGGTAGGTGGTTGTTGTAATGTCGGGTAGGTGGTTGTTGTAATGTCGGGTAGGTGGTGGTTGTTGTAATGTCGGGTAGGTGGTGGTTGTTGTAATGTCGGGTAGGTGGTGGTTGTTGTAATGTCGGGTAGGTGGTGGTGGTTGTAATGTCGGGTAGGTGGTGGTTGTTGTAATGTCGGGTAGGTGGTGGTTGTAATGTCGGGTAGGTGGTTGTTGTTGTAATGTCGGGTAGGTGGTTGTTGTAATGTCGGGTAGGTGGTGGTTGTTGTTGTAATGTCGGGTAGGTGGTGGTTGTAATGTCGGGTAGGTGGTTGTTGTAATGTCGGGTAGGTGGTGGTGGTTGTAATGTCGGGTAGGTGGTGGTTGTTGTAATGTCGGGTAGGTGGTGGTTGTTGTAATGTCGGGTAGGTGGTTGTTGTTGTAATGTCGGGTAGGTGGTGGTTGTAATGTCGGGTAGGTGGTGGTTGTTGTAATGTCGGGTAGGTGGTGGTTGTTGTAATGTCGGGTAGGTGGTTGTTGTAATGTCGGGTAGGTGGTTGTTGTAATGTCGGGTAGGTGGTTGTTGTAATGTCGGGTAGGTGGTGGTTGTAATGTCGGGTAGGTGGTGGTTGTAATGTCGGGTAGGTGGTTGTTGTTGTAATGTCGGGTAGGTGGTTGTTGTTGTAATGTCGGGTAGGTGGTTGTTGTTGTAATGTCGGGTAGGTGGTTGTTGTTGTAATGTCGGGTAGGTGGTTGTTGTTGTAATGTCAGGTAGGTGGTTGTTGTAATGTCAGGTAGGCTGTTGTTGTTGTAATGTCGGGTAGATGGTGGTTGTTGTTGTAATGTCGGGTAGGTGGTTATTGTAATGTCGGGTAGGTGGTTGTTGTAATGTCGGGTAGGTGGTGGTTGTTGTTGTAATGTCGGGTAGGTGGTTATTGTAATGTCAGGTAGGTGGTGGTTGTATGTAGGGTAGGTGGTGGTTGTAATGTCGGGTAGGTGGTGGTGGTTGTAATGTCGGGTAGGTGGTTGTTGTTGTAATGTCGGGTAGGTGGTTGTTGTAATGTCGGGTAGGTGGTGGTTGTTGTAATGTCGGGTAGGTGGTTGTTGTAATGTCGGGTAGGTGGTGGTTGTAATGTCGGGTAGGTGGTTGTTGTAATGTCGGGTAGGTGGTGGTTGTAATGTCGGGTAGGTGGTTGTTGTAATGTCGGGTAGGTGGTGGTTGTATGTAGGGTAGGTGGTTGTTGTAATGTCGGGTAGGTGGTGGTTGTAATGTCGGGTAGGTGGTGGTTGTAATGTCGGGTAGGTGGTTGTTGTAATGTCGGGTAGGTGGTGGTTGTAATGTCGGGTAGGTGGTTGTTGTTGTAATGTCGGGTAGGTGGTTGTTGTTGTAATGTCGGGTAGGTGGTTGTTGTTGTAATGTCGGGTAGGTGGTGGTTGTAATGTCGGTTAGGTGGTTGTTGTAATGTTGGGTAGGTGGTGGTTGTAATGTTGGGTAGGTGGTGGTTGTAATGTCGGGTAGGTGGTTGTTGTTGTAATGTCGGGTAGGTGGTGGTTGTAATGTCGGGTAGGTTGTTGTTGTAATGTCGGGTAGGTGGTGGTTGTAATGTCGGGTAGGTGGTGGTTGTATGTCGGGTAGGTGGTGGTTGTAATGTCGGGTAGGTGGTTGTTGTTGTAATGTCGGGTAGGTGGTGGTTGTAATGTCGGGTAGGTGGTTGTTGTAATGTCGGGTAGGTGGTGGTTGTATGTAGGGTAGGTGGTTGTTGTAATGTCGGGTAGGTGGTGGTTGTAATGTCGGGTAGGTGGTTGTTGTAATGTCGGGTAGGTGGTTGTATGTCGGGTAGGTGGTGGTTGTAATGTCGGGTAGGTGGTGGTTGTAATGTCGGGTAGGTGGTTGTTGTAATGTCGGGTAGGTGGTTGTTGTAATGTCGGGTAGGTGGTTGTATGTCGGGTAGGTGGTGGTTGTAATGTCGGGTAGGTGGTGGTTGTAATGTCGGGTAGGTGGTTGTTGTAATGTCGGGTAGGTGGTTGTTGTAATGTCGGGTAGGTGGTTGTTGTAATGTCGGGTAGGTGGTTGTTGTTGTATGTAGGGTAGGTGGTTGTTGTAATGTCGGGTAGGTGGTTGTTGTAATGTCGGGTAGGTGGTTGTTGTAATGTCGGGTAGGTGGTGGTTGTAATGTCGGGTAGGTGGTTGTAATGTCGGGTAGGTGGTTGTTGTAATGTCGGGTAGGTGGTTGTAATGTCGGGTAGGTGGTTGTTGTAATGTCGGGTAGGTGGTGGTTGTTGTTGTAATGTCAGGTAGGTGGTGGTTGTAATGTCGGGTAGGTGGTGGTTGTATGTAGTGTAGGTGGTGGTTGTAATGTCGGGTAGGTGGTGGTGGTTGTAATGTCGGGTAGGTGGTTGTTGTTGTAATGTCGGGTAGGTGGTGGTTGTTGTAATGTCGGGTAGGTGGTTGTTGTAATGTCGGGTAGGTGGTTGTTGTAATGTCGGGTAGGTGGTTGTTGTAATGTCGGGTAGGTGGTTGTTGTATGTCGGGTAGGTGGTTGTTGTAATGTAGGGTAGGTGGTTGTTGTTGTAATGTCGGGTAGGTGGTGGTGGTTGTTGTAATGTCGGGTAGGTGGTTGTTGTTGTAATGTCGGGTAGGTGGTGGTTGTTGTAATGTCGGGTAGGTGGTGGTTGTAATGTCGGGTAGGTGGTGGTTGTAATGTCGGGTAGGTGGTGGTTGTAATGTCGGGTAGGTGGTGGTTGTAATGTCGGGTAGGTGGTTGTTGTTGTAATGTCGGGTAGGTGGTGGTTGTAATGTCGGGTAGGTGGTGGTTGTAATGTCGGGTAGGTGGTGGTTGTAATGTAGGGTAGGTGGTTGTTGTAATGTAGGGTAGGTGGTTGTTGTAATGTCGGGTAGGTGGTTGTTGTAATGTCGGGTAGGTGGTGGTTGTAATGTCGGGTCGGTGGTGGTTGTAATGTCGGGTAGGTGGTGGTTGTAATGTCGGGTAGGTGGTGGTTGTAATGTCGGGTAGGTGGTTGTTGTAATGTCGGGTAGGTGGTGGTTGTTGTAATGTCGGGTAGGTGGTTGTTGTTGTAATGTCGGGTAGGTGGTTGTTGTAATGTCGGGTAGGTGGTTGTTGTTGTAATGTCGGGTAGGTGGTGGTTGTTGTAATGTCGGGTAGGTGGTTGTTGTTGTAATGTCCGGTAGGTGGTGGTTGTAATGTCGGGTAGGTGGTTGTTGTATGTCGGGTAGGTGGTTGTTGTAATGTCCGGTAGGTGGTTGTTGTTGTAATGTCGGGTAGGTGGTTGTTGTAATGTCGGGTAGGTGGTGGTTGTAATGTCGGGTAGGTGGTTGTTGTTGTAATGTCGGGTAGGTGGTGGTTGTAATGTCGGGTAGGTGGTGGTTGTAATGTCGGGTAGGTGGTGGTTGTTGTAATGTCGGGTAGGTGGTGGTTGTTGTAATGTCGGGTAGGTGGTTGTTGTTGTAATGTCGGGTAGGTGGTTGTTGTAATGTCGGGTAGGTGGTTGTTGTTGTAATGTCGGGTAGGTGGTGGTGGTTGTAATGTCGGGTAGGTGGTTGTTGTTGTAATGTCCGGTAGGTGGTGGTTGTAATGTCGGGTAGGTGGTTGTTGTATGTCGGGTAGGTGGTTGTTGTAATGTCCGGTAGGTGGTTGTTGTTGTAATGTCGGGTAGGTGGTTGTTGTAATGTCGGGTAGGTGGTGGTTGTAATGTCGGGTAGGTGGTTGTTGTTGTAATGTCGGGTAGGTGGTGGTTGTAATGTCGGGTAGGTGGTGGTTGTAATGTCGGGTAGGTGGTTGTTGTAATGTCGGGTAGGTGGTTGTTGTAATGTCGGGTAGGTGGTTGTTGTAATGTCGGGTAGGTGGTTGTTGTAATGTCGGGTAGGTGGTTGTTGTAATGTCGGGTAGGTGGTTGTTGTTGTAATGTCGGGTGGGTGGTTGTTGTAATGTCGGGTAGGTGGTTGTTGTTGTAATGTCGGGTAGGTGGTGGTTGTAATGTCGGGTAGGTGGTTGTTGTTGTAATGTCGGGTATGTGGTGGTTGTTGTAATGTCGGGTAGGTGGTTGTTGTAATGTCGGGTAGGTGGTTGTTGTAATGTCGGGTAGGTGGTTGTTGTAATGTCGGGTAGGTGGTTGTTGTAATGTCGGGTAGGTGGTGGTTGTTGTAATGTCGGGTAGGTGGTGGTTGTTGTAATGTCGGGTAGGTGGTTGTTGTTGTAATGTCGGGTAGGTGGTGGTTGTAATGTCGGGTCGGTGGTTGTAATGTCGGGTAGGTGGTTGTTGTAATGTCGGGTAGGTGGTGGTTGTAATGTCGGGTAGGTGGTGGTTGTAATGTCGGGTAGGTGGTGGTTGTAATGTCGGGTAGGTGGTGGTGGTTGTAATGTCGGGTAGGTGGTTGTTGTAATGTCGGGTAGGTGGTTGTTGTAATGTCGGGTAGGTGGTTGTTGTAATGTCGGGTAGGTGGTTGTTGTAATGTCGGGTAGGTGGTTGTTGTAATGTCGGGTAGGTGGTGGTTGTTGTAATGTCGGGTAGGTGGTTGTTGTAATGTCGGGTAGGTGGTGGTTGTAATGTCGGGTAGGTGGTGGTTGTAATGTCGGGTAGGTGGTTGTATGTCGGGTAGGTGGTTGTTGTAATGTCGGGTAGGTGGTTGTTGTAATGTCGGGTAGGTGGTGGTTGTTGTAATGTCGGGTAGGTGGTTGTTGTTGTAATGTCGGGTAGGTGGTGGTTGTAATGTCGGGTAGGTGGTGGTTGTAATGTCGGGTAGGTGGTGGTTGTAATGTCGGGTAGGTGGTTGTTGTTGTAATGTCGGGTAGGTGGTTGTTGTTGTATGTCGGGTAGGTGGTGGTTGTATGTAGGGTAGGTGGTTGTTGTAATGTCAGGTAGGTGGTGGTTGTAATGTCGGGTAGGTGGTGGTTGTAATGTCGGGTAGGTGGTTGTTGTTGTAATGTCGGGTAGGTGGTGGTTGTAATGTCGGGTAGGTGGTGGTTGTAATGTCGGGTAGGTGGTTGTTGTTGTAATGTCGGGTAGGTGGTTGTTGTTGTATGTCGGGTAGGTGGTGGTTGTATGTAGGGTAGGTGGTTGTTGTAATGTCAGGTAGGTGGTGGTTGTAATGTCGGGTAGGTGGTTGTTGTTGTAATGTCGGGTAGGTGGTGGTTGTTGTAATGTCAGGTAGGTGGTGGTTGTAATGTCGGGTAGGTGGTGGTGGTTGTTGTAATGTCGGGTAGGTGGTTGTTGTAATGTCGGGTAGGTGGTGGTTGTAATGTCGGGTAGGTGGTGGTTGTAATGTCGGGTAGGTGGTGGTTGTAATGTCGGGTAGGTGGTTGTTGTTGTATGTCGGGTAGGTGGTGGTTGTAATGTAGGGTAGGTGGTTGTTGTTGTAATGTCGGGTAGGTGGTTGTTGTAATGTCGGGTAGGTGGTTGTTGTTGTAATGTAGGGTAGGTGGTGGTTGTAATGTCAGGTAGGTGGTGGTTGTAATGTCGGGTAGGTGGTTGTTGTTGTATGTCGGGTAGGTGGTGGTTGTATGTAGGGTAGGTGGTTGTTGTAATGTCAGGTAGGTGGTGGTTGTAATGTCGGGTAGGTGGTTGTTGTTGTAATGTCGGGTAGGTGGTGGTTGTAATGTCGGGTAGGTGGTTGTTGTTGTAATGTCGGGTAGGTGGTGGTTGTTGTAATGTCAGGTAGGTGGTGGTTGTAATGTCGGGTAGGTGGTGGTTGTAATGTCAGGTAGGTGGTGGTTGTAATGTCGGGTAGGTGGTTGTTGTTGTATGTCGGGTAGGTGGTGGTTGTAATGTAGGGTAGGTGGTTGTTGTTGTAATGTCGGGTAGGTGGTGGTTGTTGTAATGTCGGGTAGGTGGTGGTTGTAATGTCGGGTAGGTGGTTGTTGTAATGTCGGGTAGGTGGTGGTTGTAATGTCGGGTAGGTGGTTGTTGTTGTAATGTCGGGTAGGTGGTTGTTGTTGTAATGTCGGGTAGGTGGTTGTTGTAATGTCGGGTAGGTGGTGGTTGTAATGTCGGGTAGGTGGTGGTTGTTGTTGTAATGTCGGGTAGGTGGTGGTTGTAATGTCAGGTAGGTGGTGGTTGTTGTAATGTCGGGTAGGTGGTGGACGTAATGTCAGGTAGGTGGTGGTTGTATGTAGGGTAGGTGGTGGTTGTAATGTCGGGTAGGTGGTGGTTGTAATGTCGGGTAGGTGGTGGTGGTGGTTGTAATGTCGGGTAGGTGGTGGTTGTAATGTCGGGTAGGTGGTGGTTGTAATGTCGGGTAGGTGGTTGTTGTAATGTCGGGTAGGTGGTTGTTGTAATGTCGGGTAGGTGGTGGTTGTAATGTCGGGTAGGTGGTGGTTGTAATGTCGGGTAGGTGGTGGTTGTAATGTCGGGTAGGTGGTGGTTGTAATGTCGGGTAGGTGGTTGTTGTAATGTCGGGTAGGTGGTGGTTGTAATGTCGGGTCGGTGGTTGTTGTAATGTCGGGTAGGTGGTTGTAATGTCAGGTAGGTGGTGGTTGTATGTAGGGTAGGTGGTTGTTGTAATGTCGGGTAGGTGGTTGTTGTAATGTCAGGTAGGTGGTTGTAATGTCAGGTAGGTGGTGGTTGTATGTAGGGTAGGTGGTGGTTGTAATGTCGGGTAGGTGGTGGTTGTATGTAGGGTAGGTGGTTGTTGTAATGTCGGGTAGGTGGTTGTTGTAATGTCAGGTAGGTGGTTGTAATGTCAGGTAGGTGGTGGTTGTATGTCGGGTAGGTGGTTGTTGTAATGTAGGGTAGGTGGTGGTTGTAATGTCGGGTAGGTGGTTGTTGTAATGTCAGGTAGGTGGTGGTTGTAATGTCGGGTAGGTGGTGGTTGTAATGTCGGGTAGGTGGTGGTTGTAATGTCGGGTAGGTGGTGGTTGTTGTAATGTCGGGTAGGTGGTGGTTGTTGTTGTAATGTCGGGTAGGTGGTTGTTGTAATGTCGGGTAGGTGGTTGTTGTAATGTCGGGTAGGTGGTTGTTGTAATGTCGGGTAGGTGGTTGTTGTTGTAATGTCGGGTAGGTGGTGGTTGTAATGTCGGGTAGGTGGTGGTTGTAATGTCGGGTAGGTGGTGGTTGTAATGTCGGGTAGGTGGTTGTTGTTGTAATGTCGGGTAGGTGGTTGTTGTAATGTCGGGTAGGTGGTGGTTGTTGTATGTCGGGTAGGTGGTGGTTGTTGTAATGTCGGGTAGGTGGTGGTTGTAATGTCGGGTAGGTGGTGGTTGTAATGTCGGGTAGGTGGTGGTTGTAATGTCGGGTAGGTGGTGGTTGTAATGTCGGGTAGGTGGTTGTTGTAATGTCGGGTAGGTGGTTGTTGTAATGTCGGGTAGGTGGTTGTTGTAATGTCGGGTAGGTGGTGGTTGTAATGTCGGGTAGGTGGTGGTTGTAATGTCGGGTCGGTGGTTGTAATGTCGGGTAGGTGGTGGTTGTAATGTCGGGTAGGTGGTGGTTGTAATGTCGGGTAGGTGGTGGTTGTAATGTCGGGTCGGTGGTTGTAATGTCGGGTAGGTGGTTGTTGTAATGTCGGGTAGGTGGTTGTTGTAATGTCGGGTAGGTGGTTGTTGTTGTAATGTCGGGTAGGTGGTGGTTGTAATGTCGGGTAGGTGGTGGTTGTAATGTCGGGTAGGTGGTTGTTGTTGTAATGTCGGGTAGGTGGTTGTTGTAATGTCGGGTAGGTGGTGGTTGTTGTATGTCGGGTAGGTGGTGGTTGTTGTAATGTCGGGTCGGTGGTTGTTGTAATGTCGGGTAGGTGGTTGTTGTAATGTCGGGTAGGTGGTTGTTGTAATGTCGGGTAGGTGGTTGTTGTAATGTCGGGTAGGTGGTTGTTGTAATGTCGGGTAGGTGGTGGTTGTTGTAATGTCGGGTAGGTGGTGGTTGTTGTAATGTCGGGTAGGTGGTTGTTGTTGTAATGTCGGGTAGGTGGTGGTTGTAATGTCGGGTCGGTGGTTGTAATGTCGGGTAGGTGGTTGTTGTAATGTCGGGTAGGTGGTGGTTGTAATGTCGGGTAGGTGGTGGTTGTAATGTCGGGTAGGTGGTGGTTGTAATGTCGGGTAGGTGGTGGTGGTTGTAATGTCGGGTAGGTGGTTGTTGTAATGTCGGGTAGGTGGTTGTTGTAATGTCGGGTAGGTGGTTGTTGTAATGTCGGGTAGGTGGTTGTTGTAATGTCGGGTAGGTGGTTGTTGTAATGTCGGGTAGGTGGTGGTTGTTGTAATGTCGGGTAGGTGGTTGTTGTAATGTCGGGTAGGTGGTGGTTGTAATGTCGGGTAGGTGGTGGTTGTAATGTCGGGTAGGTGGTTGTATGTCGGGTAGGTGGTTGTTGTAATGTCGGGTAGGTGGTTGTTGTAATGTCGGGTAGGTGGTGGTTGTTGTAATGTCGGGTAGGTGGTTGTTGTTGTAATGTCGGGTAGGTGGTGGTTGTAATGTCGGGTAGGTGGTGGTTGTAATGTCGGGTAGGTGGTGGTTGTAATGTCGGGTAGGTGGTGGTTGTAATGTCGGGTAGGTGGTTGTTGTTGTAATGTCGGGTAGGTGGTTGTTGTTGTATGTCGGGTAGGTGGTGGTTGTATGTAGGGTAGGTGGTTGTTGTAATGTCAGGTAGGTGGTGGTTGTAATGTCGGGTAGGTGGTGGTTGTAATGTCGGGTAGGTGGTTGTTGTTGTAATGTCGGGTAGGTGGTGGTTGTAATGTCGGGTAGGTGGTGGTTGTAATGTCGGGTAGGTGGTTGTTGTTGTAATGTCGGGTAGGTGGTTGTTGTTGTATGTCGGGTAGGTGGTGGTTGTATGTAGGGTAGGTGGTTGTTGTAATGTCAGGTAGGTGGTGGTTGTAATGTCGGGTAGGTGGTTGTTGTTGTAATGTCGGGTAGGTGGTGGTTGTTGTAATGTCAGGTAGGTGGTGGTTGTAATGTCGGGTAGGTGGTGGTGGTTGTTGTAATGTCGGGTAGGTGGTTGTTGTAATGTCGGGTAGGTGGTGGTTGTAATGTCGGGTAGGTGGTGGTTGTAATGTCGGGTAGGTGGTGGTTGTAATGTCGGGTAGGTGGTTGTTGTTGTATGTCGGGTAGGTGGTGGTTGTAATGTAGGGTAGGTGGTTGTTGTTGTAATGTCGGGTAGGTGGTTGTTGTAATGTCGGGTAGGTGGTTGTTGTTGTATGTCGGGTAGGTGGTGGTTGTATGTAGGGTAGGTGGTTGTTGTAATGTCAGGTAGGTGGTGGTTGTAATGTCGGGTAGGTGGTTGTTGTTGTAATGTCGGGTAGGTGGTGGTTGTAATGTCGGGTAGGTGGTTGTTGTTGTAATGTCGGGTAGGTGGTGGTTGTAATGTCAGGTAGGTGGTGGTTGTAATGTCGGGTAGGTGGTTGTTGTTGTATGTCGGGTAGGTGGTGGTTGTATGTAGGGTAGGTGGTTGTTGTAATGTCAGGTAGGTGGTGGTTGTAATGTCGGGTAGGTGGTTGTTGTTGTAATGTCGGGTAGGTGGTGGTTGTAATGTCGGGTAGGTGGTTGTTGTTGTAATGTCGGGTAGGTGGTGGTTGTTGTAATGTCAGGTAGGTGGTGGTTGTAATGTCGGGTAGGTGGTGGTTGTAATGTCAGGTAGGTGGTGGTTGTAATGTCGGGTAGGTGGTTGTTGTTGTATGTCGGGTAGGTGGTGGTTGTAATGTAGGGTAGGTGGTTGTTGTTGTAATGTCGGGTAGGTGGTGGTTGTTGTAATGTCGGGTAGGTGGTGGTTGTAATGTCGGGTAGGTGGTTGTTGTAATGTCGGGTAGGTGGTGGTTGTAATGTCGGGTAGGTGGTTGTTGTTGTAATGTCGGGTAGGTGGTTGTTGTTGTAATGTCGGGTAGGTGGTTGTTGTAATGTCGGGTAGGTGGTGGTTGTAATGTCGGGTAGGTGGTGGTTGTTGTTGTAATGTCGGGTAGGTGGTGGTTGTAATGTCAGGTAGGTGGTGGTTGTTGTAATGTCGGGTAGGTGGTGGACGTAATGTCAGGTAGGTGGTGGTTGTATGTAGGGTAGGTGGTGGTTGTAATGTCGGGTAGGTGGTGGTTGTAATGTCGGGTAGGTGGTGGTGGTGGTTGTAATGTCGGGTAGGTGGTGGTTGTAATGTCGGGTAGGTGGTGGTTGTAATGTCGGGTAGGTGGTTGTTGTAATGTCGGGTAGGTGGTTGTTGTAATGTCGGGTAGGTGGTGGTTGTAATGTCGGGTAGGTGGTGGTTGTAATGTCGGGTAGGTGGTGGTTGTAATGTCGGGTAGGTGGTGGTTGTAATGTCGGGTAGGTGGTTGTTGTAATGTCGGGTAGGTGGTGGTTGTAATGTCGGGTCGGTGGTTGTTGTAATGTCGGGTAGGTGGTTGTAATGTCAGGTAGGTGGTGGTTGTATGTAGGGTAGGTGGTTGTTGTAATGTCGGGTAGGTGGTTGTTGTAATGTCAGGTAGGTGGTTGTAATGTCAGGTAGGTGGTGGTTGTATGTAGGGTAGGTGGTGGTTGTAATGTCGGGTAGGTGGTGGTTGTATGTAGGGTAGGTGGTTGTTGTAATGTCGGGTAGGTGGTTGTTGTAATGTCAGGTAGGTGGTTGTAATGTCAGGTAGGTGGTGGTTGTATGTCGGGTAGGTGGTTGTTGTAATGTAGGGTAGGTGGTGGTTGTAATGTCGGGTAGGTGGTTGTTGTAATGTCAGGTAGGTGGTGGTTGTAATGTCGGGTAGGTGGTGGTTGTAATGTCGGGTAGGTGGTGGTTGTAATGTCGGGTAGGTGGTGGTTGTTGTAATGTCGGGTAGGTGGTGGTTGTTGTTGTAATGTCGGGTAGGTGGTTGTTGTAATGTCGGGTAGGTGGTTGTTGTAATGTCGGGTAGGTGGTTGTTGTAATGTCGGGTAGGTGGTTGTTGTTGTAATGTCGGGTAGGTGGTGGTTGTAATGTCGGGTAGGTGGTGGTTGTAATGTCGGGTAGGTGGTGGTTGTAATGTCGGGTAGGTGGTTGTTGTTGTAATGTCGGGTAGGTGGTTGTTGTAATGTCGGGTAGGTGGTGGTTGTTGTATGTCGGGTAGGTGGTGGTTGTTGTAATGTCGGGTAGGTGGTGGTTGTAATGTCGGGTAGGTGGTGGTTGTAATGTCGGGTAGGTGGTGGTTGTAATGTCGGGTAGGTGGTTGTTGTAATGTCGGGTAGGTGGTTGTTGTAATGTCGGGTAGGTGGTTGTTGTAATGTCGGGTAGGTGGTGGTTGTAATGTCGGGTAGGTGGTGGTTGTAATGTCGGGTCGGTGGTTGTAATGTCGGGTAGGTGGTGGTTGTAATGTCGGGTAGGTGGTGGTTGTAATGTCGGGTAGGTGGTGGTTGTAATGTCGGGTCGGTGGTTGTAATGTCGGGTAGGTGGTTGTTGTAATGTCGGGTAGGTGGTTGTTGTAATGTCGGGTAGGTGGTTGTTGTAATGTCGGGTAGGTGGTTGTTGTTGTAATGTCGGGTAGGTGGTGGTTGTAATGTCGGGTAGGTGGTGGTTGTAATGTCGGGTAGGTGGTTGTTGTTGTAATGTCGGGTAGGTGGTTGTTGTAATGTCGGGTAGGTGGTGGTTGTTGTATGTCGGGTAGGTGGTGGTTGTTGTAATGTCGGGTAGGTGGTGGTTGTAATGTCGGGTAGGTGGTGGTTGTAATGTCGGGTAGGTGGTGGTTGTAATGTCGGGTAGGTGGTTGTTGTAATGTCGGGTAGGTGGTTGTTGTAATGTCGGGTAGGTGGTGGTTGTAATGTCGGGTAGGTGGTGGTTGTAATGTCGGGTAGGTGGTTGTTGTTGTAATGTCGGGTAGGTGGTTGTTGTTGTAATGTCGGGTAGGTGGTGGTTGTTGTTGTAATGTCGGGTAGGTGGTGGTTGTTGTTGTAATGTCGGGTAGGTGGTTGTTGTAATGTCGGGTCGGTGGTTGTTGTAATGTCGGGTAGGTGGTGGTTGTAATGTCGGGTAGGTGGTTGTTGTAATGTCGGGTAGGTGGTTGTTGTAATGTCGGGTAGGTGGTGGTTGTAATGTCGGGTAGGTGGTGGTTGTAATGTCGGGTAGGTGGTGGTTGTAATGTCGGGTAGGTGGTGGTTGTAATGTCGGGTAGGTGGTGGTTGTAATGTCGGGTAGGTGGTTGTTGTAATGTCGGGTAGGTGGTGGTTGTAATGTCGGGTAGGTGGTGGTTGTAATGTCGGGTAGGTGGTGGTTGTAATGTCGGGTAGGTGGTTGTTGTAATGTCGGGTAGGTGGTTGTTGTAATGTCGGGTAGGTGGTGGTTGTAATGTCGGGTAGGTGGTGGTTGTAATGTCGGGTAGGTGGTGGTTGTAATGTCGGGTCGGTGGTTGTTGTAATGTCGGGTAGGTGGTGGTTGTAATGTCGGGTAGGTGGTGGTTGTAATGTCGGGTAGGTGGTGGTTGTAATGTCGGGTAGGTGGTGGTTGTAATGTCGGGTAGGTGGTTGTTGTAATGTCGGGTAGGTGGTTGTTGTAATGTCGGGTCGGTGGTTGTAATGTCGGGTAGGTGGTGGTTGTAATGTCGGGTAGGTGGTGGTTGTAATGTCGGGTAGGTGGTTGTTGTAATGTCGGGTAGGTGGTGGTTGTAATGTCGGGTAGGTGGTGGTTGTAATGTCGGGTAGGTGGTGGTTGTATGTAGGGTAGGTGGTTGTTGTAATGTCAGGTAGGTGGTTGTTGTAATGTAGGGTAGGTGGTGGTTGTAATGTCGGGTAGGTGGTGGTTGTAATGTCGGGTAGGTGGTTGTTGTAATGTCGGGTAGGTGGTTGTTGTTGTAATGTAGGGTAGGTGGTGGTTGTAATGTCGGGTAGGTGGTGGTTGTTGTAATGTCGGGTAGGTGGTGGTTGTTGTAATGTCGGGTAGGTGGTGGTTGTTGTAATGTCGGGTAGGTGGTTGTTGTAATGTCGGGTAGGTGGTGGTTGTAATGTCGGGTAGGTGGTGGTTGTAATGTCGGGTAGGTGGTTGTTGTAATGTCGGGTAGGTGGTGGTTGTAATGTCGGGTAGGTGGTTGTTGTAATGTCGGGTAGGTGGTGGTTGTTGTAATGTCGGGTAGGTGGTGGTTGTAATGTCGGGTAGGTGGTGGTTGTAATGTCGGGTAGGTGGTTGTTGTAATGTCGGGTAGGTGGTGGTTGTAATGTCGGGTAGGTGGTGGTTGTAATGTCGGGTAGGTGGTGGTTGTATGTAGGGTAGGTGGTGGTTGTAATGTCGGGTAGGTGGTGGTTGTAATGTCGGGTAGGTGGTTGTTGTTGTAATGTCGGGTGGGTGGTTGTTGTTGTAATGTCGGGTGGGTGGTTGTTGTAATGTCGGGTAGGTGGTGGTTGTAATGTCGGGTAGGTGGTGGTTGTAATGTCGGGTAGGTGGTTGTTGTAATGTCGGGTAGGTGGTGGTTGTAATGTCAGGTAGGTGGTGGTTGTATGTAGGGTAGGTGGTGGTTGTAATGTCGGGTAGGTGGTTGTTGTAATGTCGGGTAGGTGGTTGTTGTTGTAATGTCGGGTAGGTGGTTGTTGTTGTAATGTCAGGTAGGTGGTGGTTGTATGTCGGGTAGGTGGTGGTTGTAATGTCGGGTAGGTGGTGGTGGTTGTTGTAATGTCGGGTAGGTGGTTGTTGTAATGTCGGGTAGGTGGTTGTTGTAATGTCAGGTAGGTGGTGGTTGTATGTAGGGTAGGTGGTTGTTGTAATGTCGGGTAGGTGGTGGTTGTAATGTCGGGTCGGTGGTTGTATGTCGGGTAGGTGGTGGTTGTAATGTCGGGTAGGTGGTTGTTGTTGTAATGTCGGGTAGGTGGTTGTTGTAATGTCGGGTAGGTGGTTGTTGTAATGTCGGGTAGGTGGTGGTTGTAATGTCAGGTGGGTGGTGGTTGTAATGTCGGGTAGGTGGTGGTTGTAATGTCGGGTAGGTGGTTGTTGTAATGTCGGGTAGGTGGTTGTTGTTGTAATGTCGGGTGGGTGGTTGTTGTAATGTCGGGTAGGTGGTTGTTGTTGTAATGTCGGGTAGGTGGTTGTAATGTCGGGTGGGTGGTTGTTGTAATGTCGGGTAGGTGGTTGTTGTAATGTCGGGTGGGTGGTTGTTGTAATGTCGGGTGGGTGGTTGTTGTAATGTCGGGTGGGTGGTTGTTGTAATGTCGGGTAGGTGGTGGTTGTAATGTCGGGTAGGTGGTTGTTGTATGTCGGGTAGGTGGTTGTTGTTGTAATGTCGGGTAGGTGGTTGTTGTTGTAATGTCGGGTGGGTGGTTGTTGTAATGTCGGGTAGGTGGTTGTTGTTGTAATGTCGGGTAGGTGGTGGTTGTAATGTCGGGTCGGTGGTTGTATGTAGGGTAGGTCGGTGGTTGTATGTCGGGTAGGTGGTTGTTGTTGTAATGTCGGGTAGGTGGTTGTTGTAATGTCGGGTAGGTGGTGGTTGTAATGTCGGGTAGGTGGTGGTTGTTGTAATGTCGGGTAGGTGGTTGTTGTAATGTCGGGTAGGTGGTGGTTGTAATGTCGGGTAGGTGGTGGTTGTAATGTCGGGTAGGTGGTTGTATGTCGGGTAGGTGGTGGTTGTAATGTCGGGTAGGTGGTTGTTGTTGTAATGTCGGGTAGGTGGTGGTTGTAATGTCGGGTAGGTGGTGGTTGTTGTAATGTCGGGTCGGTGGTTGTTGTTGTAATGTCGGGTAGGTGGTTGTTGTAATGTCAGGTAGGTGGTGGTTGTAATGTCGGGTAGGTGGTGGTTGTATGTAGGGTAGGTGGTGGTTGTAATGTCGGGTAGGTGGTTGTTGTAATGTCAGGTAGGTGGTTGTTGTAATGTCAGGTAGGTGGTGGTTGTATGTAGGGTAGGTGGTTGTTGTTGTAATGTCGGGTAGGTGGTGGTTGTATGTCGGGTAGGTGGTTGTTGTAATGTCGGGTCGGTGGTTGTTGTAATGTCGGGTAGGTGGTGGTTGTAATGTCGGGTAGGTGGTTGTATGTCGGGTAGGTGGTGGTTGTAATGTCGGGTAGGTGGTTGTTGTAATGTCGGGTAGGTGGTGGTTGTAATGTCGGGTAGGTGGTTGTTGTTGTAATGTCGGGTAGGTGGTTGTTGTTGTAATGTCGGGTAGGTGGTTGTTGTTGTAATGTCGGGTAGGTGGTTGTTGTTGTAATGTCGGGTAGGTGGTGGTTGTAATGTCGGGTCGGTGGTTGTATGTAGGGTAGGTCGGTGGTTGTATGTCGGGTAGGTGGTTGTTGTTGTAATGTCGGGTAGGTGGTGGTTGTAATGTCGGGTAGGTGGTTGTTGTAATGTCGGGTAGGTTGTTGTTGTAATGTTGGGTAGGTGGTGGTTGTAATGTCGGGTAGGTGGTGGTTGTTGTAATGTCGGGTAGGTGGTTGTTGTAATGTCGGGTAGGTGGTGGTTGTAATGTCGGGTAGGTGGTGGTTGTTGTTGTAATGTCGGGTAGGTGGTGGTTGTAATGTCGGGTAGGTGGTTGTTGTAATGTCGGGTAGGTGGTGGTTGTAATGTCGGGTCGGTGGTTGTTGTTGTAATGTCGGGTAGGTGGTGGTTGTAATGTCGGGTAGGTGGTTGTTGTAATGTCGGGTAGGTGGTGGTTGTAATGTCGGGTCGGTGGTTGTTGTTGTAATGTCGGGTAGGTGGTGGTTGTAATGTCGGGTAGGTGGTTGTTGTTGTAATGTCGGGTAGGTGGTTGTTGTTGTAATGTCGGGTAGGTCGGTGGTTGTATGTCGGGTAGGTGGTTGTTGTTGTAATGTCGGGTCGGTGGTTGTAATGTCGGGTAGGTGGTTGTTGTTGTAATGTCGGGTCGGTGGTTGTAATGTCGGGTAGGTGGTGGTTGTAATGTCGGGTAGGTGGTTGTTGTAATGTCGGGTAGGTGGTTGTTGTTGTAATGTCGGGTAGGTGGTTGTTGTTGTAATGTCGGGTGGGTGGTTGTTGTTGTAATGTCGGGTAGGTGGTTGTTGTTGTAATGTCGGGTAGGTGGTTGTTGTAATGTCAGGTAGGTGGTGGTTGTATGTAGGGTAGGTGGTTGTTGTTGTAATGTCGGGTGGGTGGTTGTTGTAATGTCGGGTAGGTGGTTGTTGTTGTAATGTCGGGTAGGTGGTTGTTGTAATGTCGGGTAGGTGGTGGTTGTTGTAATGTCGGGTAGGTGGTTGTTGTTGTAATGTCGGGTAGGTGGTGGTTGTAATGTCGGGTAGGTGGTGGTTGTAATGTAGGGTAGGTGGTTGTTGTAATGTCGGGTAGGTGGTTGTTGTAATGTCGGGTAGGTGGTTGTTGTTGTAATGTCGGGTAGGTGGTTGTTGTTGTAATGTCGGGTAGGTGGTGGTTGTAATGTCGGGTAGGTGGTTGTTGTAATGTCGGGTAGGTTGTTGTTGTAATGTTGGGTAGGTGGTGGTTGTAATGTCGGGTAGGTGGTTGTTGTTGTAATGTCGGGTAGGTGGTGGTTGTAATGTCGGGTAGGTGGTTGTTGTAATGTCGGGTAGGTGGTGGTTGTAATGTCGGGTAGGTGGTGGTTGTTGTTGTAATGTCGGGTAGGTGGTGGTTGTAATGTCGGGTAGGTGGTGGTTGTAATGTCGGGTAGGTGGTTGTTGTAATGTCGGGTAGGTGGTGGTTGTAATGTCGGGTAGGTGGTGGTTGTTGTTGTAATGTCGGGTAGGTGGTGGTTGTAATGTCGGGTAGGTCGGTGGTTGTATGTCGGGTAGGTGGTTGTTGTTGTAATGTCGGGTAGGTGGTTGTTGTTGTAATGTCGGGTAGGTGGTTGTTGTTGTAATGTCGGGTCGGTGGTTGTAATGTCGGGTAGGTGGTTGTTGTTGTAATGTCGGGTAGGTGGTTGTTGTAATGTCGGGTAGGTGGTTGTTGTTGTAATGTCGGGTAGGTGGTTGTTGTTGTAATGTCGGGTGGGTGGTTGTTGTAATGTCGGGTAGGTGGTTGTTGTTGTAATGTCGGGTAGGTGGTTGTTGTAATGTCAGGTAGGTGGTGGTTGTATGTAGGGTAGGTGGTTGTTGTTGTAATGTCGGGTGGGTGGTTGTTGTAATGTCGGGTAGGTGGTTGTTGTTGTAATGTCGGGTAGGTGGTTGTTGTAATGTCGGGTAGGTGGTGGTTGTTGTAATGTCGGGTAGGTGGTTGTTGTTGTAATGTCGGGTAGGTGGTTGTTGTTGTAATGTCGGGTAGGTGGTGGTTGTATGTAGGGTAGGTCGGTGGTTGTATGTCGGGTAGGTGGTTGTTGTTGTAATGTCGGGTAGGTGGTGGTTGTAATGTCGGGTAGGTGGTTGTTGTAATGTCGGGTAGGTGGTGGTTGTAATGTCGGGTAGGTGGTGGTTGTAATGTCGGGTCGGTGGTTGTTGTTGTAATGTCGGGTAGGTGGTGGTTGTAATGTCGGGTAGGTGGTTGTTGTTGTAATGTCGGGTAGGTGGTTGTTGTTGTAATGTCGGGTAGGTCGGTGGTTGTATGTCGGGTAGGTGGTTGTTGTTGTAATGTCGGGTCGGTGGTTGTTGTTGTAATGTCGGGTAGGTGGTTGTTGTTGTAATGTCGGGTAGGTGGTTGTTGTAATGTCGGGTAGGTGGTTGTTGTTGTAATGTCGGGTAGGTGGTTGTTGTTGTAATGTCGGGTGGGTGGTTGTTGTTGTAATGTCGGGTAGGTGGTTGTTGTAATGTCAGGTAGGTGGTGGTTGTATGTAGGGTAGGTGGTTGTTGTTGTAATGTCGGGTAGGTGGTTGTTGTAATGTCGGGTAGGTGGTTGTTGTAATGTCGGGTGGGTGGTTGTTGTAATGTCGGGTAGGTGGTTGTTGTTGTAATGTCGGGTAGGTGGTTGTTGTTGTAATGTCGGGTAGGTGGTTGTTGTAATGTCGGGTAGGTGGTGGTTGTTGTAATGTCGGGTAGGTGGTTGTTGTTGTAATGTCGGGTAGGTGGTGGTTGTAATGTCGGGTAGGTGGTGGTTGTAATGTAGGGTAGGTGGTTGTTGTAATGTCGGGTAGGTGGTTGTTGTAATGTCGGGTAGGTGGTTGTTGTAATGTCGGGTAGGTGGTGGTTGTAATGTCGGGTAGGTGGTTGTTGTAATGTCGGGTAGGTGGTTGTTGTAATGTCGGGTAGGTGGTTGTTGTAATGTCGGGTAGGTGGTGGTTGTAATGTCGGGTAGGTGGTTGTTGTTGTAATGTCAGGTAGGTGGTGGTTGTA
Source organism: Rana muscosa (assembly GCA_029206835.1). Lineage (NCBI taxonomy): Eukaryota > Metazoa > Chordata > Amphibia > Anura > Ranidae > Rana > Rana muscosa. The sequence continues at coordinate 465,704 of JARGYO010004025.1, read as the reverse complement.
ATGTCGGGTAGGTGGTTGTTGTAATGTCGGGTCGGTGGTTGTTGTTGTAATGTCGGGTAGGTGGTGGTTGTATGTCGGGTAGGTGGTTGTTGTTGTAATGTCGGGTAGGTGGTTGTTGTTGTAATGTCGGGTAGGTGGTTGTTGTAATGTCGGGTAGGTGGTTGTTGTAATGTCGGGTAGGTGGTGGTTGTAATGTCGGGTCGGTGGTTGTTGTTGTAATGTCGGGTAGGTGGTGGTTGTAATGTCGGGTAGGTGGTGGTTGTAATGTCGGGTAGGTGGTTGTTGTTGTAATGTCGGGTAGGTGGTGGTTGTTGTAATGTAGGGTAGGTGGTGGTTGTAATGTCGGGTAGGTGGTTGTTGTAATGTCGGGTAGGTGGTTGTTGTAATGTCGGGTAGGTGGTGGTTGTAATGTCGGGTAGGTGGTTGTTGTAATGTCGGGTAGGTGGTTGTTGTAATGTCGGGTGGGTGGTTGTTGTAATGTCGGGTAGGTGGTTGTTGTTGTAATGTCAGGTAGGTGGTGGTTGTAATGTCGGGTAGGTGGTTGTTGTAATGTCGGGTAGGTGGTTGTTGTAATGTCGGGTGGGTGGTTGTTGTAATGTCGGGTAGGTGGTTGTTGTTGTAATGTCGGGTAGGTGGTGGTTGTAATGTCGGGTAGGTGGTGGTTGTAATGTCGGGTAGGTGGTTGTTGTTGTAATGTCGGGTAGGTGGTGGTTGTAATGTCGGGTAGGTGGTGGTTGTAATGTCGGGTAGGTGGGTGGTTGTTGTAATGTCGGGTCGGTGGTTGTTGTTGTAATGTCGGGTAGGTGGTGGTTGTAATGTCGGGTCGGTGGTTGTATGTAGGGTAGGTCGGTGGTTGTAATGTCGGGTAGGTGGTGGTGGTTGTTGTAATGTCGGGTAGGTGGTGGTTGTAATGTCGGGTCGGTGGTTGTATGTCGGGTAGGTGGTTGTTGTAATGTCGGGTAGGTGGTTGTTGTAATGTCAGGTAGGTGGTGGTTGTATGTAGGGTAGGTGGTGGTTGTAATGTCGGGTCGGTGGTTGTAATGTCGGGTAGGTGGTGGTTGTAATGTCGGGTCGGTGGTTGTTGTTGTAATGTCGGGTCGGTGGTTGTATGTAGGGTAGGTCGGTGGTTGTAATGTCGGGTAGGTGGTGGTTGTAATGTCGGGTAGGTGGTGGTTGTAATGTCGGGTCGGTGGTTGTAATGTCGGGTAGGTGGGTGGTTGTTGTAATGTCGGGTAGGTGGTGGTTGTAATGTCGGGTAGGTGGTGGTTGTTGTAATGTCGGGTAGGTGGTGGTTGTAATGTCGGGTAGGTGGTTGTTGTAATGTCGGGTAGGTGGTTGTTGTAATGTCGGGTAGGTGGTTGTTGTAATGTCGGGTAGGTGGTGGTTGTAATGTCGGGTCGGTGGTTGTATGTCGGGTAGGTGGTGGTTGTAATGTCGGGTAGGTGGTGGTGGTTGTTGTATGGCTGGTAGGTGGTTGTATGTCAGGTAGGTTGTTCTATGCACATCTTGGAGAACTCAGCACAGATCTTCTGTGGATGTCGGCTGCCTCCAATCCTTCATCCCAGACAGACTTAATAATGGGGAGATCAGGGCTCTGCGGGGGCCAAACCATTATTTCCAGGACTCCTTCTTCCTTACACTGAAGATAGTTCTTATAACATTTGCTGGATGTGGGGGGGGGGGGTTTGTCCTGCTGCAGAATAAATTTGGGGCCAATCAGACGTCTCCCTGATGGTAGGACATGATGGAGAAGTATCTGCCTGGATTTCTCACTATTGAAGACCCCGTCCATCCTGACCAAATCTCCAACTCCCCAAACCTACAAGGAACCTCCACCATGCTTCACAGTTGGCTACAGACACTCATTATTGTACCTACCAATCTCCAGCCCTTCTCCCAACAAACTGTCTCCTGCTACAGCCAAATATGTCACACCTGCCCCCCCCCCCCCCAGTTCCTATGTTTTCCTGCTAGTTGAGTGTCTTAGCCTTGTTTCCATGTTTGAGGCTTTTGGGGGAATTCTTCTATGAAGACCACTTCTGGCCAGACTTCCCCAGGACAGTAGATGGGGGTACCTGGGTCCCACTGGTTTCCTCCAGACTTCCCCAGGACAGTAGATGGGGGGGTACCTGGGTCCCACTGGTTTCCTCCAGACTTCCCCAGGACAGTAGATGGGGGGGTACCTGGGTCCCACTGGTTTCCTCCAGACTTCCCCAGGACAGTAGATGGGGGGGTACCTGGGTCCCACTGGTTTCCTCCAGACTTCCCCAGGACAGTAGATGGGTGTACCTGGGTCCCACTGGTTTCCTCCAGACTTCCCCAGGACAGTAGATGGGGGGGTACCTGGGTCCCACTGGTTTCCTCCAGACTTCCCCAGGACAGTAGATGGGGGGGTACCTGGGTCCCACTGGTTTCCTCCAGACTTCCCCAGGACAGTAGATGGGTGTACCTGGGTCCCACTGGTTTCCTCCAGACTTCCCCAGGACAGTAGATGGGGGTACCTGGGTCCCACTGGTTTCCTCCAGACTTCCCCAGGACAGTAGATGGGTGTACCTGGGTCCCACTGGTTTCCTCCAGACTTCCCCAGGACAGTAGATGGGTGTACCTGGGTCCCACTGGTTTCCACCAGACTTCTCCGGACAGTAGAGGGGGGTACCTGGGTCCCACTGGTTTCCACCAGACTTCCCCAGGACAGTAGATGGGGGTACCTGGGTCCCACTGGTTTCCTCCAGACTTCCCCAGGACAGTAGATGGGTGTACCTGGGTCCCACTGGTTTCCTCCAGACTTCCCCAGGACAGTAGATGGGTGTACCTGGGTCCCACTGGTTTCCTCCAGACTTCCCCAGGACAGTAGATGGGGGGGTACCTGGGTCCCACTGGTTTCCACCAGACTTCCCCAGGACAGTAGATGGGGTACCTGGGTCCCACTGGTTTCCTCCAGACTTCCCCAGGACAGTAGATGGGGGTACCTGGGTCCCACTGGTTTCCTCCAGACTTCCCCAGGACAGTAGATGGGGGGGTACCTGGGTCCCACTGGTTTCCACCAGACTTCCCCAGGACAGTAGATGGGGGGTACCTGGGTCCCACTGGTTTCCTCCAGACTTCCCCAGGACAGTAGATGGGTGTACCTGGGTCCCACTGGTTTCCTCCAGACTTCCCCAGGACAGTAGATGGGGGTACCTGGGTCCCACTGGTTTCCTCCAGACTTCCCCAGGACAGTAGATGGGTGTACCTGGGTCCCACTGGTTTCCTCCAGACTTCTCTGGACAGTAGATGGGTGTACCTGGGTCCCACTGGTTTCCTCCAGACTTCCCCAGGACAGTAGATGGGTGTACCTGGGTCCCACTGGTTTCCTCCAGACTTCTCCAGGACAGTAGATGGGTGTACCTGGGTCCCACTGGTTTCCTCCAGACTTCTCCAGGACAGTAGATGGGTGTACCTGGGTCCCACTGGTTTCCTCCAGACTTCCCCAGGACAGTAGATGGGTGTACCTGGGTCCCACTGGTTTCCTCCAGACTTCCCCAGGACAGTAGATGGGTGTACCTGGGTCCCACTGGTTTCCACCAGACTTCCCCAGGACAGTAGATGGGGGTACCTGGGTCCCACTGGTTTCCTCCAGACTTCTCCAGGACAGTAGATGGGTGTACCTGGGTCCCACTGGTTTCCTCCAGACTTCCCCAGGACAGTAGATGGGTGTACCTGGGTCCCACTGGTTTCCTCCAGACTTCTCTGGACAGTAGATGGGTGTACCTGGGTCCCACTGGTTTCCTCCAGACTTCCCCAGGACAGTAGATGGGTGTACCTGGGTCCCACTGGTTTCCTCCAGACTTCCCCAGGACAGTAGATGGGGGGTACCTGGGTCCCACTGGTTTCCTCCAGACTTCCCCAGGACAGTAGATGGGGGTACCTGGGTCCCACTGGTTTCCTCCAGACTTCCCCAGGACAGTAGATGGGTGTACCTGGGTCCCACTGGTTTCCTCCAGACTTCCCCAGGACAGTAGATGGGGGTACCTGGGTCCCACTGGTTTCCACCAGACTTCTCCGGACAGTAGAGGGGGGTACCTGGGTCCCACTGGTTTCCTCCAGACTTCTCCGGACAGTAGATGGGGGTACCTGGGTCCCACTGGTTTCCACCAGACTTCTCCGGACAGTAGAGGGGGGTACCTGGGTCCCACTGGTTTCCTCCAGACTTCTCCGGACAGTAGATGGGGGGGTACCTGGGTCCCACTGGTTTCCTCCAGACTTCCCCAGGACAGTAGATGGGGGTACCTGGGTCCCACTGGTTTCCTCCAGACTTCTCCGGACAGTAGATGGGTGTACCTGTGTCCCACTGGTTTCCTCCAGACTTCCCCAGGACAGTAGATGGGTGTACCTGGGTCCCACTGGTTTCCTCCAGACTTCCCCAGGACAGTAGATGGGTGTACCTGGGTCCCACTGGTTTCCTCCAGACTTCCCCAGGACAGTAGATGGGTGTACCTGGGTCCCACTGGTTTCCACCAGACTTCTCTGGACAGTAGATGGGTGTACCTGGGTCCCACTGGTTTCCTCCAGACTTCCCCAGGACAGTAGATGGGTGTACCTGGGTCCCACTGGTTTCCTCCAGACTTCCCCAGGACAGTAGATGGGGGTACCTGGGTCCCACTGGTTTCCTCCAGACTTCCCCAGGACAGTAGATGGGGGTACCTGGGTCCCACTGGTTTCCTCCAGACTTCCCCAGGACAGTAGATGGGGGTACCTGGGTCCCACTGGTTTCCTCCAGACTTCCCCAGGACAGTAGATGGGGGTACCTGGGTCCCACTGGTTTCCTCCAGACTTCCCCAGGACAGTAGATGGGGGTACCTGGGTCCCACTGGTTTCCTCCAGACTTCCCCAGGACAGTAGATGGGGGTACCTGGGTCCCACTGGTTTCCTCCAGACTTCCCCAGGACAGTAGATGGGGGTACCTGGGTCCCACTGGTTTCCTCCAGACTTCCCCAGGACAGTAGATGGGGGTACCTGGGTCCCACTGGTTTCCTCCAGACTTCCCCAGGACAGTAGATGGGGGTACCTGGGTCCCACTGGTTTCCACCAGACTTCTCCAGGACAGTAGATGGGGGTACCTGGGTCCCACTGGTTTCCTCCAGACTTCCCCAGGACAGTAGATGGGGTACCTGGGTCCCACTGGTTTCCTCCAGACTTCCCCAAGACAGTAGATGGGGGTACCTGGGTCCCACTGGTTTCCTCCAGACTTCCACAGGACAGTAGATGGGGGTACCTGGGTCCCACTGGTTTCCTCCAGACTTCCCCAGGACAGTAGATGGGGGTACCTGGGTCCCACTGGTTTCCTCCAGACTTCCCCAGGACAGTAGATGGGTGTACCTGGGTCCCACTGGTTTCCTCCAGACTTCCCCAGGACAGTAGATGGCGGGTACCTGGGTCCCACTGGTTTCCTCCAGACTTCCCCAGGACAGTAGATGGGGGTACCTGGGTCCCACTGGTTTCCTCCAGACTTCCCCAGGACAGTAGATGGGTGTACCTGGGTCCCACTGGTTTCCACCAGACTTCTCTGGACAGTAGATGGGTGTACCTGGGTCCCACTGGTTTCCACCAGACTTCCCCAGGACAGTAGATGGGGGTACCTGGGTCCCACTGGTTTCCTCCAGACTTCCCCAGGACAGTAGATGGGGGTACCTGGGTCCCACTGGTTTCCTCCAGACTTCCCCAGGACAGTAGATGGGGGTACCTGGGTCCCACTGGTTTCCTCCAGACTTCCCCAGGACAGTAGATGGGGGTACCTGGGTCCCACTGGTTTCCTCCAGACTTCCCCAGGACAGTAGATGGGGGTACCTGGGTCCCACTGGTTTCCTCCAGACTTCCCCAGGACAGTAGATGGGTGTACCTGGGTCCCACTGGTTTCCTCCAGACTTCCCCAGGACAGTAGATGGCGGGTACCTGGGTCCCACTGGTTTCCTCCAGACTTCCCCAGGACAGTAGATGGGGGTACCTGGGTCCCACTGGTTTCCTCCAGACTTCCCCAGGACAGTAGATGGGTGTACCTGGGTCCCACTGGTTTCCTCCAGACTTCCCCAGGACAGTAGATGGCGGGTACCTGGGTCCCACTGGTTTCCTCCAGACTTCCCCAGGACAGTAGATGGGGGTACCTGGATCCCACTGGTTTCCTCCAGACTTCCCCAGGACAGTAGATGGGGGTACCTGGGTCCCACTGGTTTCCTCCAGACTTCCCCAGGACAGTAGATGGGGGTACCTGGGTCCCACTGGTTTCCTCCAGACTTCCCCAGGACAGTAGATGGGGGTACCTGGGTCCCACTGGTTTCCTCCAGACTTCCCCAGGACAGTAGATGGGGGTACCTGGGTCCCACTGGTTTCCTCCAGACTTCCCCAGGACAGTAGATGGGGGTACCTGGGTCCCACTGGTTTCCACCAGACTTCCCCAGGACAGTAGATGGGGGTACCTGGGTCCCACTGGTTTCCTCCAGACTTCTCTGGACAGTAGATGGGTGTACCTGGGTCCCACTGGTTTCCTCCAGACTTCCCCAGGACAGTAAATGGGGGGGTACCTCTGGGTCCCACTGGTTTCCTCCAGACTTCCCCAGGACAGTAGATGGGGGTACCTGGGTCCCACTGGTTTCCTCCAGACTTCCCCAGGACAGTAGATGGGGGTACCTGGGTCCCACTGGTTTCCTCCAGACTTCCTCAGGACAGTAGATGGGTGTACCTGGGTCCCACTGGTTTCCTCCAGACTTCTCCAGGACAGTAGATGGGTGTACCTGGGTCCCACTGGTTTCCACCAGACTTCCCCAGGACAGTAGATGGGGGTACCTGGGTCCCACTGGTTTCCTCCAGACTTCTCCAGGACAGTAGATGGGTGTACCTGGGTCCCACTGGTTTCCTCCAGACTTCCCCAGGACAGTAGATGGGGGTACCTGGGTCCCACTGGTTTCCTCCAGACTTCCCCAGGACAGTAGATGGGGGTACCTGGGTCCCACTGGTTTCCTCCAGACTTCCCCAGGACAGTAGATGGGTGTACCTGGGTCCCACTGGTTTCCTCCAGACTTCCCCAGGACAGTAGATGGGTGTACCTGGGTCCCACTGGTTTCCTCCAGACTTCTCCAGGACAGTAGATGGGTGTACCTGGGTCCCACTGGTTTCCTCCAGACTTCTCCAGGACAGTAGATGGGTGTACCTGGGTCCCACTGGTTTCCTCCAGACTTCCCCAGGACAGTAGATGGGTGTACCTGGGTCCCACTGGTTTCCACCAGACTTCCCCAGGACAGTAGATGGGGGGTACCTGGGTCCCACTGGTTTCCTCCAGACTTCCCCAGGACAGTAGATGGGGGGTACCTGGGTCCCACTGGTTTCCACCAGACTTCCCCAGGACAGTAGATGGGGGTACCTGGGTCCCACTGGTTTCCACCAGACTTCCCCAGGACAGTAGATGGGGGTACCTGGGTCCCACTGGTTTCCTCCAGACTTCTCCAGGACAGTAGATGGGTGTACCTGGGTCCCACTGGTTTCCTCCAGACTTCCCCAGGACAGTAGATGGGTGTACCTGGGTCCCACTGGTTTCCTCCAGACTTCTCCAGGACAGTAGATGGGTGTACCTGGGTCCCACTGGTTTCCTCCAGACTTCCCCAGGACAGTAGATGGGTGTACCTGGGTCCCACTGGTTTCCACCAGACTTCTCTGGACAGTAGATGGGTGTACCTGGGTCCCACTGGTTTCCACCAGACTTCTCTGGACAGTAGATGGGGGTACCTGGGTCCCACTGGTTTCCTCCAGACTTCCCCAGGACAGTAGATGGGGGGTACCTGGGTCCCACTGGTTTCCACCAGACTTCTCTGGACAGTAGATGGGTGTACCTGGGTCCCACTGGTTTCCTCCAGACTTCCCCAGGACAGTAGATGGGGGGGTACCTGGGTCCCACTGGTTTCCACCAGACTTCTCCGGACAGTATATGGGGGTACCTGGGTCCCACTGGTTTCCTCCAGACTTCTCCGGACAGTAGATGGGGGTACCTGGGTCCCACTGGTTTCCTCCAGACTTCCCCAGGACAGTAGATGGGGGTACCTGGGTCCCACTGGTTTCCTCCAGACTTCCCCAGGACAGTAGATGGGGGTACCTGGGTCCCACTGGTTTTCTCCAGACTTCTTCTCTGGACAGAATATGGGGGTACCTGGGTCCCACTGGTTTCCTCCAGACTTCCCCAGGACAGTAGATGGGGGTACCTGGGTCCCACTGGTTTCCTCCAGACTTCTCCGGACAGTAGATGGGTGTACCTGGGTCCCACTGGTTTCCACCAGGCTTCCCCAGGACAGTAGATGGGGGTACCTGGTTTCCACCAGACTTCTCTGGACAGTAGATGGGGGTACCTGGGTCCCACTGGTTTCCTCCAGACCTTCCCCAGGACAGTACATGGGGGGGGGTACCTGGGTCCCACTGGTTTCCACCAGACTTCTCCGGACAGTAGAGCGGGGTACCTGGGTCCCACTGGTTTCCTCCAGACTTCTCCGGACAGTAGATGGGTGTACCTGGGTCCCACTGGTTTCCTCCAGACTTCTCCGGACAGTAGATGGGTGTACCTGGGTCCCACTGGTTTCCTCCAGACTTCTCCGAACAGTAGATGGGTGTACCTGGGTCCCACTGGTTTCCTCCAGACTTCCCCAGGACAGTAGATGGGGGTACCTGGGTCCCACTTGTTTCCACCAGACTTCTCTGGACAGTAGATGGGGGTACCTGGGTCCCACTGGTTTCCACCAGACTTCTCTGTACCGTAGATGGGGGTTCCTGGGTCCCACTGGTTTCCACCAGACTTCTCTGGACAGTAGATGGGGGGTACCTGGGTCCCACTGGTTTCCTCCAGACTTCCCCAGGACAGTAAATGGGGGGTACCTGGGTCCCACTGGTTTCCTCCAGACTTCCCCAGGACCGTAGATGGGGGTACCTGGGTCCCACTGGTTTCCACCAGACTTCTCCGGACCGTAGATGGGGGTACCTGGGTCCCACTGGTTTCCACCAGTCTTCTCTGGACAGTAGATGGGGGTACCTGGGTCCCACTGGTTTCCTCCAGACTTCTCCAGGCAGTAGATGGGGGTACCTGGGTCCCACTGGTTTCCTCCAGACTTCTCCGGACAGTAGATGGGGGGGGGGGGGTACCTGGGTCCCACTGGTTTCCACCAGACTTCTCCGGACAGTATATGGGGGTACCTGGGTCCCACTGGTTTCCTCCAGACTTCGCCAAGCAGTAGATGGGGGTACCTGGGTCCCACTGGTTTCCTCCAGACTTCGCCAGGCAGTAGATGGAGGTACCTGGGTCCCACTGGTTTCCTCCAGACTTCTCCGGACAGTAGATGGGGGTACCTGGGTCCCACTGGTTTCCTCCAGACTTCTCCGGACAGTAGATGGGGGGGGGGGGTACCTGGGTCCCACTGGTTTTCTCCAGACTTCTCTGGACCGTAGATGGGGGTACCTGGGTCCCACTGGTTTCCACCAGACTTCTCCGGACCGTAGATGGGTGTACCTGGGTCCCACTGGTTTCCTCCAGACTTCTCCGGACAGTAGATGGGGGGGGGTACCTGGTTTCCACCAGACTTCTCTGGACAGTAGATGGGGGTACCTGGATCCCACTGGTTTCCTCCAGACTTCTCCGGACCGTAGATGGGTGTACCTGGGTCCCACTGGTTTCCTCCAGACTTCTCCGGACAGTAGATGGGTGTACCTGGGTCCCACTGGTTTCCTCCAGACTTCCCCAGGACAGTAGATGGGGGGTACCTGGGTCCCACTGGTTTCCTCCAGACTTCCCCAGGACAGTAGATGGGTGTATCTGGGTCCCACTGGTTTCCTCCAGACTTCTCCGGACAGTAGATGGGTGTACCTGGGTCCCACTGGTTTCCTCCAGACTTCCCCAGGACAGTAGATGGGGGGTACCTGGGTCCCACTGGTTTCCTCCAGACTTCCCCAGGACAGTAGATGGGTGTATCTGGGTCCCACTGGTTTCCTCCAGACTTCTCCGGACAGTAGATGGGTGTACCTGGGTCCCACTGGTTTCCTCCAGACTTCCCCAGGACAGTAGATGGGTGTACCTGGGTCCCACTGGTTTCCTCCAGACTTCTCCGGACCGTAGATAGGGGTACCTGGGTCCCACTGGTTTCCACCAGACTTCTCCGGACCGTAGATGGGGGTACCTGGGTCCCACTGGTTTCCACCAGACTTCTCTGGACAGTAGATGGGGGTACCTGGGTCCCAGTGGTTTCCTCCAGACTTTTCCAGACAGTAGATGGGGGTACCTGGGTCCCACTGGTTTCCTCCAGACTTCCCCAGGACAGTAGATGGGGGTACCTGGGTCCCACTGGTTTCCTCCAGACTTCCTCAGGACAGTAGATGGGTGTACCTGGGTCCCACTGGTTTCCTCCAGACTTCTCCAGGACAGTAGATGGGTGTACCTGGGTCCCACTGGTTTCCACCAGACTTCCCCAGGACAGTAGATGGGGGTACCTGGGTCCCACTGGTTTCCTCCAGACTTCTCCAGGACAGTAGATGGGTGTACCTGGGTCCCACTGGTTTCCTCCAGACTTCCCCAGGACAGTAGATGGGGGTACCTGGGTCCCACTGGTTTCCTCCAGACTTCCCCAGGACAGTAGATGGGGGTACCTGGGTCCCACTGGTTTCCTCCAGACTTCCCCAGGACAGTAGATGGGTGTACCTGGGTCCCACTGGTTTCCTCCAGACTTCCCCAGGACAGTAGATGGGTGTACCTGGGTCCCACTGGTTTCCTCCAGACTTCTCCAGGACAGTAGATGGGTGTACCTGGGTCCCACTGGTTTCCTCCAGACTTCTCCAGGACAGTAGATGGGTGTACCTGGGTCCCACTGGTTTCCTCCAGACTTCCCCAGGACAGTAGATGGGTGTACCTGGGTCCCACTGGTTTCCACCAGACTTCCCCAGGACAGTAGATGGGGGGTACCTGGGTCCCACTGGTTTCCTCCAGACTTCCCCAGGACAGTAGATGGGGGGTACCTGGGTCCCACTGGTTTCCACCAGACTTCCCCAGGACAGTAGATGGGGGTACCTGGGTCCCACTGGTTTCCACCAGACTTCCCCAGGACAGTAGATGGGGGTACCTGGGTCCCACTGGTTTCCTCCAGACTTCTCCAGGACAGTAGATGGGTGTACCTGGGTCCCACTGGTTTCCTCCAGACTTCCCCAGGACAGTAGATGGGTGTACCTGGGTCCCACTGGTTTCCTCCAGACTTCTCCAGGACAGTAGATGGGTGTACCTGGGTCCCACTGGTTTCCTCCAGACTTCCCCAGGACAGTAGATGGGTGTACCTGGGTCCCACTGGTTTCCACCAGACTTCTCTGGACAGTAGATGGGTGTACCTGGGTCCCACTGGTTTCCACCAGACTTCTCTGGACAGTAGATGGGGGTACCTGGGTCCCACTGGTTTCCTCCAGACTTCCCCAGGACAGTAGATGGGGGGTACCTGGGTCCCACTGGTTTCCACCAGACTTCTCTGGACAGTAGATGGGTGTACCTGGGTCCCACTGGTTTCCTCCAGACTTCCCCAGGACAGTAGATGGGGGGGTACCTGGGTCCCACTGGTTTCCACCAGACTTCTCCGGACAGTAGAGGGGGGTACCTGGGTCCCACTGGTTTCCTCCAGACTTCTCCGGACAGTAGATGGGGGTACCTGGGTCCCACTGGTTTCCTCCAGACTTCCCCAGGACAGTAGATGGGGGTACCTGGGTCCCACTGGTTTCCTCCAGACTTCCCCAGGACAGTAGATGGGGGTACCTGGGTCCCACTGGTTTTCTCCAGACTTCTTCTCTGGACAGAATATGGGGGTACCTGGGTCCCACTGGTTTCCTCCAGACTTCCCCAGGACAGTAGATGGGGGTACCTGGGTCCCACTGGTTTCCTCCAGACTTCTCCGGACAGTAGATGGGTGTACCTGGGTCCCACTGGTTTCCACCAGGCTTCCCCAGGACAGTAGATGGGGGTACCTGGTTTCCACCAGACTTCTCTGGACAGTAGATGGGGGTACCTGGGTCCCACTGGTTTCCTCCAGACCTTCCCCAGGACAGTAGATGGGGGGGGGGGTACCTGGGTCCCACTGGTTTCCACCAGACTTCTCCGGACAGTAGAGCGGGGTACCTGGGTCCCACTGGTTTCCTCCAGACTTCTCCGGACAGTAGATGGGTGTACCTGGGTCCCACTGGTTTCCTCCAGACTTCTCCGGACAGTAGATGGGTGTACCTGGGTCCCACTGGTTTCCTCCAGACTTCCCCAGGACAGTAGATGGGGGTACCTGGGTCCCACTTGTTTCCACCAGACTTCTCTGGACAGTAGATGGGGGTACCTGGGTCCCACTGGTTTCCACCAGACTTCTCTGTACCGTAGATGGGGGTTCCTGGGTCCCACTGGTTTCCACCAGACTTCTCTGGACAGTAGATGGGGGGTACCTGGGTCCCACTGGTTTCCTCCAGACTTCCCCAGGACAGTAAATGGGGGGTACCTGGGTCCCACTGGTTTCCTCCAGACTTCCCCAGGACCGTAGATGGGGGTACCTGGGTCCCACTGGTTTCCACCAGACTTCTCCAGACCGTAGATGGGGGTACCTGGGTCCCACTGGTTTCCACCAGTCTTCTCTGGACAGTAGATGGGGGTACCTGGGTCCCACTGGTTTCCTCCAGACTTCTCCAGGCAGTAGATGGGGGTACCTGGGTCCCACTGGTTTCCTCCAGACTTCTCCGGACAGTAGATGGGGGGGGGTACCTGGGTCCCACTGGTTTCCACCAGACTTCTCCGGACAGTATATGGGGGTACCTGGGTCCCACTGGTTTCCTCCAGACTTCGCCAAGCAGTAGATGGGGGTACCTGGGTCCCACTGGTTTCCTCCAGACTTCGCCAGGCAGTAGATGGAGGTACCTGGGTCCCACTGGTTTCCTCCAGACTTCTCCGGACAGTAGATGGGGGTACCTGGGTCCCACTGGTTTCCTCCAGACTTCTCCGGACAGTAGATGGGGGGGGGGTACCTGGGTCCCACTGGTTTTCTCCAGACTTCTCTGGACCGTAGATGGGGGTACCTGGGTCCCACTGGTTTCCACCAGACTTCTCCGGACCGTAGATGGGTGTACCTGGGTCCCACTGGTTTCCTCCAGACTTCTCCGGACAGTAGATGGGGGGGGGGGGGGTACCTGGTTTCCACCAGACTTCTCTGGACAGTAGATGGGGGTACCTGGATCCCACTGGTTTCCTCCAGACTTCGCCAGGCAGTAGATGGGGGTACCTGGGTCCCACTGGTTTCCTCCAGACTTCTCCGGACCGTAGATGGGTGTACCTGGGTCCCACTGGTTTCCTCCAGACTTCTCCGGACAGTAGATGGGTGTACCTGGGTCCCACTGGTTTCCTCCAGACTTCCCCAGGACAGTAGATGGGGGGTACCTGGGTCCCACTGGTTTCCTCCAGACTTCCCCAGGACAGTAGATGGGTGTATCTGGGTCCCACTGGTTTCCTCCAGACTTCTCCGGACAGTAGATGGGTGTACCTGGGTCCCACTGGTTTCCTCCAGACTTCCCCAGGACAGTAGATGGGGGGTACCTGGGTCCCACTGGTTTCCTCCAGACTTCCCCAGGACAGTAGATGGGTGTATCTGGGTCCCACTGGTTTCCTCCAGACTTCTCCGGACAGTAGATGGGTGTACCTGGGTCCCACTGGTTTCCTCCAGACTTCCCCAGGACAGTAGATGGGTGTACCTGGGTCCCACTGGTTTCCTCCAGACTTCTCCGGACCGTAGATAGGGGTACCTGGGTCCCACTGGTTTCCACCAGACTTCTCTGGACAGTAGATGGGGGTACCTGGGTCCCAGTGGTTTCCTCCAGACTTTTCCAGGCAGTAGATGGGGGTACCTGGGTCCCACTGGTTTCCTCCAGACTTCTCCGGACAGTAGATGGGGGTACCTGGGTCCCACTGGTTTCCTCCAGACTTCTCCGGACAGTAGATGGGGGGGGGGGTACCTGGGTCCCACTGGTTTCCACCAGACTTCTCTGGACAGTAGATGGGGGTACCTGGGTCCCACTGGTTTCCTCCAGACTTCGCCAGGCAGTAGATGGGGGTACCTGGGTCCCACTGGTTTCCTACAGACTTCGCCAGGCAGTAGATGGGGGTACCTGGGTCCCACTGGTTTCCTCCAGACTTCTCCGGACAGTAGATGGGGGTACCAGGGTCCCACTGGTTTCCTCCAGACTTCTCCGGACAGTAGATGGGGGGGTACCTGGGTCCCACTGGTTTTCTCCAGACTTCTCCGGACCGTAGATGGGGGTACCTGGGTCCCACTGGTTTCCACCAGACTTCTCCGGACCGTAGATGGGGGGGTACCAGGGTCCCACTGGTTTCCTCCAGACTTCGCCAGGCAGTAGATGGGGGTACCTGGGTCCCACTGGTTTTCTCCAGACTTCTCCGGACCGTAGATGGGGGTACCTGGGTCCCACTGGTTTCCTCCAGACTTCTCCGGACAGTAGATGGGGGGGTACCTGGGTCCCACTGGTTTTCTCCAGACTTCTCCGGACCGTAGATGGGGGTACCTGGGTCCCACTGGTTTCCACCAGACTTCTCCGGACCGTAGATGGGTGTACCTGGGTCCCACTGGTTTCCTCCAGACTTCTCCGGACAGTAGATGGGGGGGGGGGGTACCTGGGTCCCACTGGTTTCCTTCAGACTTCTCCGGACAGTAGATGGGTGTACCTGGGTCCCACTGGTTTCCTCCAGACTTCTCCGGACCGTAGATGGGGGGGTACCTGGGCCCCCACTGGTTTCCACCAGACTTCTCTGGTCAGTAGACGGGTGTACCTGGGTCCCACTGGTTTTCTCCAGACTTCTCCGGACCGTAGATAGGGGTACCTGGGTCCCACTGGTTTCCACCAGACTTCTCCGGACCGTAGATGGGGGTACCTGGGTCCCACTGGTTTCCTCCAGACTTCTCCGGACAGTAGATGGGGGGGGGTGTACCTGGGTCCCACTGGTTTCCACCAGACTTCTCTGGACAGTAGATGGGGGTACCTGGGTCCCTCTGGTTTCCTCCAGACTTCGCCAGACAGTAGATGGGGGTACCTGGGTCCCACTGGTTTCCTCCAGACTTCTCCGGACAGTAGATGGGGGTACCTGGGTCCCACTGGTTTCCTCCAGACTTCTCCAGACAGTAGATGGGGGGGGTACCTGGGTCCCACTGGTTTCCACCAGACTACTTCCGGCAAGTAGATGGGGGGGTACCTGGGTCCCACTGGTTTCTACCAGACTTCTCCGGACAGTAGAAACTCTGGGATATTTTTATGGATTTTTGTTTTTTCTTACTAGTAATGGCGGCGATCAACTCGACTGCGACATTGCGGTGGACAAATCTGATGCTAAGTGACAATTTTTGGGGACCGGTGACACCAATACAGTAATCAGTGTTAAAAAATATGTACTGTCACTGTACTAATGACACTGGCAGGTAAGGGGTTAATATCAGGGGCGTTCAAAGGGTTAAGTGTGTTCCTAGGGAGTGCTTGCTAAGTGCGGGGAGGGAGGTGCTTAACTTAAGGAAGAAAGAGATCCGTGCTCCTGCTTATCAGAAATACAAGATCTCCATCTTCCCCCCCTCTCACAGAACGGCTGTCTGTCTTTACCGGACTCGCTGATTGGCTCCCGCTGTGTCCAATCACAGGTGGAGCAGGTCCCCGGAGGCACATGCTCCAGACCCAGTGCACGAAATCATGTACAGGCACGTGATTTCACGCAGGATATGTACGTGGGGCGGCCCAGAAGAGGTTATTGAGAGAAAAAAAAAAGAATTTCTACATCTGTATCATCGGGCTGCTACATAACATTGAAGACTTTATGAATGTTCTGTATATAATCAGAATTGATGGGAGTTTGAGGAGCGGCTGAGTTTGCGGTAATTGGCTCATACACAACAATGGCGAGGCTTAATGGTGATTGATGGTGGTCAGCTCTTAGTACATGGGGATGAGCGCCATGCAGACGAAGGGCTGGATTATAATTTTTATTTTAGAAGAAACGCACCTCTTTCGTTATTTGGTTGGTCATGGTGATGGGGGAGGGGGGGGGGGCGTTGTTTGTTTGTGGTGTATGTTCTACAAACCTTTTTTATGCTGATGAGTTAAGAGATAATTCTCCACTTCTATTTGCACGGCAAATAACCTTTCCCATGCGCTTTATTTCAGGTATGCCAGGATGCCGAACTGCATCATCATGGGGTGTCCACACAAGACTGGGAACAACCAGAAATTCCCGGGAATTGTCCTTCACTCCTTTCCCAGCTCCATCGAGCGCATCAAGAAGTGGATTCTGCAGACAGGCCAGGTTTTCCAGGATCCCGATACTTTGGCCGGTAAAATTTATGAAGGGAAGAAGACGGACACCTTCCGCATGTGCTCCGCCCATTTCACGAAGGACAGTTATATTTTTACTGCTCAGAAAAGATTTTTGAAGCATAATGCTTTGCCGGCAATTTTTCCACAAGCCACCGAAGGGAAACCTTTGATTGACGAACAGAAAATAGTTGGGAAAAGAAAAAAGAAATCGGAGCGATTAGAAGCCAAGAACATTAGTTATTTTATTTGTAATCGATGTTTGATGTCAGAGAACATCTATGAAGGGAAAGTATTGGTGGATGCCGGGACTCAGACAGATAACAACCTTCTGAATCAGCCCCAGAAATCCCAGCAGGCACCTGTCCTTCCGATGACACAGGCTGTACTGATGTTATCCGTTCCTTTACAGTCCTACTGCACGCCACAGATAACGCCCATCATCAAGCAGCCTACCCATGCCTTAGGAAGCCTTGCAGCTGTTGGCTACAACACTCAGGACCTTCTGAAGAATTTCAACTTTCACAATGCTCTTCCTGCCACAAGCAGTCAGAGTTTTCCATATCCTCTGATGGAACCAGGCGGCCTGCCGTTCTCTATGTCCTCCGACCATAATAAAGACTACAACCTTGTGGAAGAGCTTCATCCAGATTCTGAAGTTGGTACGACCCAAGAAAGCGACACACTGGAGAAGATTGTCCGAGGTCGGAGGCTGTTGGTGTTTGAAGACTGTTTGGACTCTCTTGTGTACATGGTGAAGTGTCGGCAGGCTTCTGGCTGCACTAAAGTGGTGAAAAGCTTTAACAAGGAGTATAGAGGCTCCACCGTCATCATTCGAGGTCAATGTGAGGATGGACATTTCTTTAAAATTTGGGAAAGCCAACCAAGGGTGAAAAGGTTCTTTGCTGGAAACGTCCTCATGGCAGCCTCCTTGTTTTGTAGTGGCCTCCAATATCAGGAAGCCCATGACCTCTTCAACAGTTTGGGCTTGAGACACATTTCAGAAAAAAAATATCGTTACTACCAGAAATACTTCTGTTATCCTGCAATCCATGCAGCTTGGGAGGAAGAACATACAAATGTCACCCAAGAACTTCAAGACAGTCCGGTATCATTGTCTGGTGCCAGTCAGTATGGCACAATAGGACGTAATGCTGGGCATTGTATCTACTCTCTTACTGACACTATCACAGAAAAAATTGTAGACTTTGAAATGATTGGAAATACTCCATGCCAGTCCTTGGTGGATATAGAGAAACGCAGCTTTGAAGTATGCATGTCCCGCACTATCGCAGAAGGACTGGATGTGGCTTGTTTTTCCTCTGACAGGTGTAAGAATATTGTAGAATCCATGAAGGAAAATTATCCCAAGGTTGTTCATCAATTCAATGTGTGGCAGTACGCTAAGAATATATCAAAGAGGCTAAAGGCTGCTAGCCGATCGAGGTTCTGTGCCAACATCAGGCCCTGGATCAGGACAATCCAGGACCATTTTGTGTGGTCAGTCCAGACATCTGAAAACCGCAAAGATCTACTGAGAGAAAAATGGCTCTCGCTGATCCACCATATTGTTAACAAGCACTCATGGGAAGAGGGACGTCTCTATAAACAATGTGAACACGAAGATCTGTCCCAGAAGACTTTGAGAGAAACTCTGTGGCTGAAACCTGGAAGCCCATCATTTCAGAAAGTACAAGAAATAGTGACTGACCCCCAGCTCCTTGAAGATCTGAGACATCTGACCTGGAACTGCCAGTCTGGGATTCCCGCCATGTTTCACAGTAATGTTCTGAAATTCAGCACCAGAGGGCTTCATTCTGGACTTGATGAACTAGAAGCCAGGGTGAAACTTACAGCTCTCCACCACAACCAAAATGTTGGACAAAGGAGAAGAGAGAAAGTTCTCAGCAGAAAACGCACATGGGACGATACAGCCAGAAGAAAATGCATGGCCACCAAAAGGAAAAATAAACAGCTTGTCCATACAGTACATGAACCCATGAGCTCCCATTATCTGTGGACGGTTATGGAGGGTGTTCTGGGAATGTGTGAGGGCACAAGAACAACCTCCTATATATCTAAAGACCTTTCTATGCCACCTTGTGTTTCAGTGACTGAAAGGCCAACCAAGGCCATCGACAAACACATTTCTAGGTTACGTTTCAAAAAAAGAAAATGCGAGAATTAATGTGAACCTGTCATGTTCTCATCAACTTTGTAACTTATGCCGCGTACACACGATCGGAAATTCCGACAAGAAAACCGCGGATTTTTTTTTCCGACGGAAAGTCGGCTCAAACTTGTGTTGCATACATACGGTCACACAAATGTTGTCGGAAATTCCGACCGTCAAAAACGCGGTGACGTACAAGACGTACGAGGAGCCGAGAAAAATTAAGTTCAATAGCCAGTGCGGCTCTTCTGCTTGATTCAGAGCATGCGTGGTTTTTTTTTTTTTTTTTGTTTATCGGATTTTCCGACAAGAACTTTTTCCATCGTAAAATTTGAAAACCATCTCTCAAATTTTTGTTGGCGGAAATTCCGACAGGAAAAGTCCGATGGAGCCTACAAACGGTCGGAATTTCCAACCAAAAGCTCACATCGAAGTTTTTTTGTCGGAATTTCCGACCGTGTGTACGCAGCATAACTCTATAGTATGAGAACAAAAACCTTATTCAGTACATGCAGGTACCATTTCCTTCTATCTGGAGAGCCTATAAAGTTCAGGAGCAGGAGACTTCGACTTTTTTTCATTTCAAAGCTCGGCCTTGTTTATCCCATCCCCCCCAAATCCATTGATCTAGACACTACTGTGGCATTCACTTTGGACTGTGACGTGTTGGCACAACAGACCGATAGACCTCAGCGTGACGTACGCTTGGGACGGAGGAAGCTCTCTTGGCGTACAAAGGAAAGAGTAGGTGGAAATGAAGGACACCTGGAGGCAGCCTGTGAAGCCCGATCTCTGATAGTGAAGTTATGAGGCTATGACAGGTTCCCTTTAAAGCTGTAAACAAACGAGTGCTCTGTACATAGTAGTGAGTAGTGTATATAATCCTTTCTACAGAGACACCAGAATATGTATCTACACATTTCATACAAAAAGGCTTAGAACCTCTGTTGGGTATTGATCGTGTGTGTCCCCTGTGCTGAGAATCCCTCACTTCTGTCATGGCACCTAAGTCTCCCACGCAGGGGAATTAAGAGGAAATCTCCCCATTATGCCGCGTACACACGGACGTTTTTCTCGTCGAGAAAAACGTCGTTTTTCCCATTCGACGAGAAAAACGATAGTCTGTGGGCTTTCTGTCGTTTTTTTTGACGAGAAAAACGGCATTAAAAACGACGAGAAAAATTAGAACATGTTCTAATTTTTCTCGTCGTTTTTTTCGACATGTTTTCCGCGGCAGTGTTTCCCATAGGGAAACACTGCCGCGGAGCCCACAGACGGTCGTTTTTCTCGACAAGAGAAAAAACGACGTGAAAAACGACCGTGTGTGGGGAACAAGCTGTTCCCTCGGTTTTAATGACATTATTCACGGCGGTTTTTTAACCGCCGTGAATAATGATCGTGTGTACGCGGCATTAGAGATATAAACAGCAGTTCAAAATTTCTTCTTCTTTAATTGTGAAGTCTGGAAGGAGAAGTTTTGAAGCTCCACCTTCATTTAGGTTCTCTTTTGTTTGCATTTCTGTTGATTTGTATTAAGTTCATAATTCTGGTGAAATATGGTTTTATTATAATAATAAATTGTGGTTTTGTTTTAGAAACTTGTGACAGACTTTTTATGTCCTTTTGATGGTCAGTTGAGCAGTTCAGGGGCCAGCGTTCGATGGAAGGCAGTGGAAATGTTGAAAGAAACACTTTCTGGGGTGTTGGCTATTTGCACCAAATCCCGAGGTCTCCGTTCCCGAGGTCTCCGTTCCCGAGGTCTCCATTCCCGAGTTAGAAAATCTTGAGGTCTCCATTCCCGACTTGACAAAATCCCGAGGTCTCCATTCCCGACTTGACAAAATCCCGAGGTCTCCATTCCCGACTTGACAAAATCCCGAGGTCTCCATTCCAGACTAGACAAAATCCCGAGGTCTCCATTCCAGACTTGACAAAATCCCGAGGTCTCCATTCCAGACTTGACAAAATCCCTAGGTCTCCATTCCAGACTTGACAAAATCCCGAGGTCTCCATTCCCGACTTGACAAAATCCCGAGGTCTCCATTCCCGAGTTAACAAAATCCAGAGGTCTCCATTTCGAGATGCTAAATCCAGAGGTCTTCATTGCTGCGATACTAAGTCCCGAGGTCTCATTCATAAGATACAATTATTGTTAAGGTGGAACATAATGAGGAATGGTTGGAACCCATTTTGTGCAGCCAGAAGGTGAATGGTGACCCACACAGCATTGTGCTGCCTTTCTCCACTCTATACAGAAGTACATAGAAAGGTGTTAAAAAGATTTTGTTGAAAACATGGGCTTGGTTCTATGGATGTTTTCTATTTGGCTTCTTGTTTTTATTCACTCCTGACTCCAACCTGAAATAAAATATTGGTCTGCTGTAAGTCATAGGAGACACTTGATGGCCTGGTACATGTTCTGGTTGGGTTCTACACTACTTTATTTGTTTAGAGAAGGTGTCATCTGTCCAGGTATGTCCTTATCTTCCATTCCTGTGGGCTGCACTGCCTGAGAGGATAGACTGAAGGAAGCTGCCATCTACATGCCTGGAAGGAGGAACGCTTCAAGATCATTAGGGTTTTCCATAGACCTGGAAAGGCAAGCATTCCTCTTGATTTCAAGCATCTCTTGGGGGAATTTACTAAAACTAAAGCAGCTGTACATGGCAACCAATCAACTTCTATCTTCAGAGTTTTCTGTTATGCTTTGAAAATGGAAGCTGATTGGTTGCTGAGCATAGCTCCTCCCAGCCTCATAAATTCTGCTTCTTGTGTTTTATTAGAGTTTATGATGTCCAATACAAAGTGCCATCTTGAGGTACTTGTTACCATGGGGATGGGTCAGAAGGGCCCGGGTATGTACTGCTGTCCCCATCAGGAGGAGGTGGGTTGGAGTCTGACACTCATGAAGGAGGACATGGTCTTTGTTTGTCAGTCTCGGGGAGATATTGATCCAATACAAAGTGCCATCTTGAGGTACTTGTTACCATGGAGATGGGTCAGAAGGGCTCGGGTATGTACTGCTGTCCCTATCAGGAGGAGGTGGGTTGGAGTCTGACACTCATTAAGTTGGTCTTTGTCCGTCAGTCCCGGGGAGATATTGATCCATTACAAAGTGCCATCTTGAGGTACTTGTTACCATGGAGATGGGTCAGAAGGGCCCGGGTATGTACTGCTGTCCCTATCAGGAGGAGGTGGGTTGGAGTCTGACACTCATGAAGGAGGACATGGTCTTTGTTTGTCAGTCCCGGGGAGATATTGATCCAATACAAAGTGCCATCTTGAGGTACTTGTTACCATGGAGATGGGTCAGAAGGGCTCGGGTATGTACTGCTGTCCCTATCAGGAGGCGGTGGGTTGGAGTCTGACACTCATTAAGTTGGTCTTTGTCCGTCAGTCCCGGGGAGATATTGATCCAATACAAAGTGCCATCTTGAGGTACTTGTTACCATGGAGATGGGTCAGAGGGGCCCGGGTATGTACTGCTGTCCCTATCAGGAGGAGGTGGGTTGGAGTCTGACACTCATGAAGGAGGACATGGTCTTTGTTTGTCAGTCTCGGGGAGATATTGATCCAATACAAAGTGCCATCTTGAGGTACTTGTTACCATGGGGATGGGTCAGAAGGGCCCAGGTATGTACTGCTGTCCCTATCAGGAGGAGGTGGGTTGGAGTCTGACACTCATGAAGGAGGACATGGTCTTTGTCCGTCAGTCCCAGGGAGATATTGATCCAATACAAAGTGCCATCTTGAGGTACTTGTTACCATGGAGATGGGTCAGAGGGGCCCGGGTATGTACTGCTGTCCCTATCAGGAGGAGGTGGGTTGGAGTCTGACACTCATGAAGGAGGACATGGTCTTTGTTTGTCAGTCTCGGGGAGATATTGATCCAATACAAAGTGCCATCTTGAGGTACTTGTTACCATGGGGATGGGTCAGAAGGGCCCAGGTATGTACTGCTGTCCCTATCAGGAGGAGGTGGGTTGGAGTCTGACACTCATGAAGGAGGACATGGTCTTTGTCCGTCAGTCCCAGGGAGATATTGATCCAATACAAAGTGCCATCTTGAGGTACTTGTTACCATGGGGATGGGTCAGAGGGGCCCGGGTATGTACTGCTGTCCCTATCAGGAGGAGGTGGGTTGGAGTCTGACACTCATGAAGGAGGACATGGTCTTTGTTTGTCAGTCTCGGGGAGATATTGATCCATTACAAAGTGCCATCTTGAGGTACTTGTTACCATGGAGATGGGTCAGAGGGGCCCGGGTATGTACTGCTGTCCCTATCAGGAGGAGGTGGGTTGGAGTCTGACACTCATGAAGGAGGACATGGTCTTTGTCCGTCAGTCTCGGGGAGATATTGATCCAATACAAAGTGCCATCTTGAGGTACTTGTTACCATGGGGATGGGTCAGAGGGGCCCGGGTATGTACTGCTGTCCCCATCAGGAGGAGGTGGGTTGGAGTCTGACACTCATGAAGGAGGACATGGTCTTTGTCCGTCAGTCCCGGGGAGATATTGATCCATTACAAAGTGCCATCTTGAGGTACTTGTTACCATGGAGATGGGTCAGAGGGGCCCGGGTATGTACTGCTGTCCCTATCAGGAGGAGGTGGGTTGGAGTCTGACACTCATGAAGGAGGACATGGTCTTTGTCCATCAGTCCCGGGGAGATATTGATCCATTACAAAGTGCCATCTTGAGGTACTTGTTACCATGGGGATGGGTCAGAAGGGCCCGGGTATGTACTGCTGTCCCCATCAGGAGGAGGTGGGTTGGAGTCTGACACTCATGAAGGAGGACATGGTCTTTGTCCGTCAGTCCCGGGGAGATATTGATCCATTACAAAGTGCCATCTTGAGGTACTTGTTACCATGGGGATGGGTCAGAGGGGCCCGGGTATGTACTGCTGTCCCTATCAGGAGGAGGTGGGTTGGAGTCTGACACTCATGAAGGAGGACATGGTCTTTGTTTGTCAGTCTCGGGGAGATATTGATCCATTACAAAGTGCCATCTTGAGGTACTTGTTACCATGGAGATGGGTCAGAGGGGCCCGGGTATGTACTGCTGTCCCTATCAGGAGGAGGTGGGTTGGAGTCTGACACTCATGAAGGAGGACATGGTCTTTGTTTGTCAGTCTCGGGGAGATATTGATCCATTACAAAGTGCCATCTTGAGGTACTTGTTACCATGGGGATGGGTCAGAGGGGCCCGGGTATGTACTGCTGTCCCTATTAGGAGGAGGTGGGTTGGAGTCTGACACTCATTAAGTTGGTCTTTGTCCGTCAGTCCCGGGGAGATATTGATCTGTGGTCCGTCAGTTTTGTTGGCTGTAACCGCTATCCTCTAGTCAGTAAATTTTGGTAAAATTTTCATGAAGAGCTTTGTTGTATTTGTAACACAAAACTCGGATTTAAGAGGGGAGATGGAAATCCTTCGTCACTGTTTTACTAGGATGTGGTCTGATGAAAGCAGATTTGTGGTCTTGGTCACCTCCCCCGCACTTCAAATGTATGGGCAGTCCCCGACGTACAAACGACAGGAAGTGAGAGGAAATCTCCCCCTAGAAAGGGAATTTCTCTCCTGGAAGAGTTCTCATGGGAAAAACGTGTCTCCACTGATGTTTTATAACCAATCCTT
Organism: Rana muscosa; assembly: GCA_029206835.1. NCBI lineage: Eukaryota > Metazoa > Chordata > Amphibia > Anura > Ranidae > Rana > Rana muscosa. Next base: position 441,525 of record JARGYO010004025.1, on the reverse strand, counting down.
GTTTCCATGACAACACAAAATTTTCCAAATCCAATTGTCACCGGGACAGAAAGTGAGGTGGAATCTTCTGAACAGCAAAACAAACCTTTACAGGGGTGATAACCCTTCCCTGTGCTATCTATCCAGAGCATAACAATTCTTTTTTGGTTGGAGTTGCACGTAAAGTGGTTGTAAACCTCTGATTGCCACTTTTACCTATTGGTAAGCCTAGAATAAAGCTTACTTATAGGTAGTGTAAATATCTCCTAAAAGTGCGCCGTTTGGGAGATATTTACCTTGTAGTGCGCCGATGATGTCATTGGCGCATGCGCTGTGAACAAACAGGCCTCCGTGCCGTTTCTTCACTCGCAAGTGCCGTGACTGACGGCTCCCATGTGCATGCCCGGGGAGTGAGGTCATGTGGCTCCGGCAAGTCGCAGAGCAGAGGGAAGAGGGGCGAAGATGGATGGGGACAGCGTGGGCTTTGTTTGCAGGTAAGTGCCACATAATGGGCTAGTATGTGATGCATAGTAGCCCATTATGCTTTTACTTTAAAGGGAAAGTAAAACCCCCTGAGTTTACTTCCTCTTTAAAAAATTTACCTGTTCCGACTTGCATACAAATTCAACTTAAAGGAGTTGTAAAGGCAGAAGGTGCATTCTATGCATTAACCACTTCAGCCCCGGCGGATTTGGCTGCCCAAAGACCAGAGCACTTTTTGCGATTCGGCACTGCGTCGCTTTAACTGACAATTGCGCGGTCGTGCGACGTGGCTCCCAAACAAAATTGACGTCCTTTTTTTCCCACAAATAGAGCTTTCTTTTGGTGGAATTTGATCACCTCGGTGGTTTCTATTGTTTGCGCTATAAACAAAAATAGAGCGACAATTTTAAAAAAATTCTATATTTTTTACTTTTTTGATATAATAAATATCCCCAAAAATATATATATATAAAAAAAAAAAATTTTCCTCAGTTTAGTCCGATACGTATTCTTCTACATATTTTTGGTAAAAAAAAGCGCAATAAGCGTTTATTGATTGGTTTGCGCAAAAGTTATAGCGTCTACAAAATAGGGGATAGTTTTATGGTATTTTTATTATTTTTACTAGTAATGGCGGTGATCAGCGATTTTTTTTTTTCTCGCGACAGCGACATTATGGCGGACAGATCGGCCACTTTTGACACTATTTTGGGACCATTCACATTTATACAGCGATCAGTGCTATAAAAATGCACTGATTACTGTGTAAATGTCACTGGCAGTAAAGGGGTTAACAACTAGGGGGCGAGGAAGGGGTTAAGTGTGTCCTAGGGAGTGATTCTAACTGTGTGGGGGCGTGGCTACATGTGACACGACACTGATCACAGTTCCCGATGACAGGGAGCAGACGATCAGTGTCCTGTCACTAGGCAGAACAGGGAGACTATTATTTTTTGGCTCTGAAGAAGAGGATTTGCCCTCGCAACGCGTCAGCCGTAGCTGTAATATATGTCGTCTGGACTCTCTGATTATCTGGTTTCAGCAGGAGGCCCTTTGAAGGCATCTATCCCTTTTTGATGGAATGGTGTATGTGCCTATTATTATGCTTGCTTTGTGGGTATTTATGATCTTTAAATTTACTTTTAATAAACCTAGCCATTGGTAATGCACTAGGTCGGTGCGCCCTTCTTTTTCCTTTTACATTTTAGAACAGGGAGATGCCTTGTTTACACTGACATCTCCCCGTTCTGCAGCTTTGTGACACGATTGTGGGGACACACCGGCGGACATCGAGTCCGTGGGTCCCGCGGGCACGGTCACAGAGCTCGCGGCAGGGGCGCACACGACGCAAAATTTAAAGCGACGTACAGGTACGTCGCTTTGCGCAGCCGTGCCGTTCTGCCGACGTATATGTGCGTTAGGCGGTCGGCAAGCAGTTAAGATAAAAAACCTTCTGTGTGCAGCAGCCTCCCCAGCACCCCCCTAATACTTACCTGAGCCCCTTCTCTATCCAGCGATGTCCACAAGTTCCTCGGCCGCCTGGGACTCTTCCTCATGATTGGCTGAGATGTAGCAGGGGCGCCATTGACTCCTGCGGCTTTCAATCAAAGTCAGTTAGCCAATTGGGAGAAAGGGGGAGGGGCTGAACCGCAGCTCCGTGTCCGAGTGGACACACTGAGCTGCGGCTCGGCTTGGGTGTCCCCATAGCAAGCTGCTTGCTGTGAGGGCACTCGACAGGAGCGAGGGGCCAGGAGCACCGAAGAGGGACCCGAGAAGAGGAGGATCCGGGCTGCTCTGTGCAAAACCAACTGCAACAGAGAAGGTAACTAGAACATGTTTGTTATTTAAAAGAGACTTTACAATTACTTTAAAGCGGAGGTTCCGCGGCAGATGTTTGTTTTTTTGAGCATTTTATGGGGATTAACATATAAAAGATACACTCACTTCTTTGGTCTCTTCAAGTATCCGCTGTCCGTTTTCCTTCGAAAAACGGAGTTATAAAATCCTTTCCTGTGATTTGCCATTTGTGGGCATTGTGAAGCCCACAAGCAAGCATTTCCTGGAAGCGGTGAATGCCATCCCAGCATTCACCGCTCATTCTCGCGCCTGCGCATTGTTTACTGGCGACTAGCGCCGTAAACAAACTGGTTTCCATCACAACGGGCGGCGTCAATGATAGTTCGTGATGGTATGAAAAAAAAAAAGACTGACATGGCTCAGTAAGGGATAGAGCTGCAATGCCCTGATTTAAAATGGCGGAATTAGATCCGCCCTCGTCACGTGACTCATCTAACCGGTCACGTGACGAGGGCGGATCTAAATCTCGAGACATTTCAATGGAAGGCATTACTCTTTGTCTCCTGGGAAGCATGACACTTTGCTCCCAGGAGACATCCCGGCATACATAGCGCCGCCGGGGAAAGCAATGGACACGCCTACTCCCGCGGGAGGAAAACCCAGGAAGTAGGATTAAAGACAGCTGATTCACGCGAATTACAGCGGCAGAAAAAAAAAAGGTTAGGCATATGTGTGTGTGCATGTTAATAGTATGTAGATAAAGTAATGTTGAAAATGTGGGTGATCCTCCGCTTTAAGATCAAACCTACAGAACAGATCTGCCTGTAATATATATACTGGGTGTGTGTATATCTGACAAAAGTAAGTACACCCCTCAGTGACATTTCTGTAAATCTTTTCATGTGACAACACTGAAGAAATGAGTAAATTAGTGAGTGTACAGCTTGTATAACAGGGTAAAAAAGGGTAGAGAAAAATGAAGCACCAACTAAGTGCAGTGTTAAAAGATTATTTTAATGACAAATATCAATCACACTTACAGGAAAGGAGATGTGTGCATCTATATATATATATATTGTGAGGGGGTTAACTCGGCAGCGGGTGTGTGTGTCCCCCGGGATGGGCTCCCCACACAAAACAGGCCCAGCAAACGGAGGTTGTGGTTTTCAAAAATCAAAAAGGTGCGGTTTATTTTCTATTTACAGTGACAAAACACAGCAAAGCAAAAGAAACATAACCAAAATAAATCCTGGTCAAGTTGACCTCTGACTAAACATACAGGTTTCCTAACTAACAACTGGGATCAGCCTAGTGCTGTCCTAGTCCCTAAGTCCCTAGTTTTAAATGTCCAAGCAAATAGCCACACAGGCTTTGTCTCACCGCACAGGGGTTCACTCTCCCTAGACAGTCCACACAGGTCTGGTTCCAGGCATGAGCTAACACCTAATGAATCTGGGAGTTCTTATAGAGGCCTAAATGAGCTGACAAGCTTCAGCTGATCTCATCAACTCCCTGTCTGCACGACGCCCAGCCCTCTCCCTAGAGGTATGAGTCATCCATGAGCCCACTAGCCTTATACAACTCTCCACCTAGTTGTATAAGTCGGCGTAAAGCCTGAATCTGGGCGAAATATATCTACCCCCCTGGATGCAACCAGGTGACTTTACCTTCCTGCTGTCACATACCCCCCCCTCTTGTTTTAACCTCGGGGTTGGAACACCAGCAATCAGGCATTCATGTACTCGAGACAAAGCATCCACATTCCCCATTTGAACGCCAGGGCGATGCTTTACTGTGAAGTTGAATTCCTGGAGGGCCAGGAACCACCTATTCACTCTTCTATTTGTTTCCTTGTTTTGAGCCATCCACTTTAACGGAGCGTGATCCGTAACCATGTCAAAGTGCCTACCTAGCAGGTAGTACCGAAGGGAATCTAGAGCCCACTTCACCGCTAAACACTCCTTTTCAACGGTGGCGTAATTTACCTCATGGGACTTCAACTTCCTGCTGAGGTAAACGACTGGGTGCTCTTCCCCGTTCCAGACCTGGGACAATACTGCTCCTAACCCCACATCTGACGCATCACTTTGTACGACAAAGTCTTTAGAGAAGTCGGGTGAGTACAACACTGGCTGGCTACATAAGGCTTGTTTCAAGAATTGGAATGCTGCCTCAGCCTCGGGGGTCCATTTAATCATGACCGACCCTTTCCCCTTCGTCAGGTTGGTTAGGGGCACAGCCTTAGAAGCAAAGTGGGGAATGAATCGCCGATAATACCCAGCGATTCCCAGAAAGGCTCGTACCTGCTTCTTGCTGTTGGGACGTGGCCAACTCTGGATGGCCTCGACTTTGTTGAGTTGGGGTTTTATTACTCCCCTCCCAATGGTGTACCCAAAATATTTGGCCTCCTCCTGCCCAATGGTACACTTCTTGGGGTTAGCCGTAAACCCCGCTTCCCGAACAGAGTCCAGGACTGCTTGCACTTTTGGCAGATGTGAGGCCCAATCTGTGCTATGGACAATTACGTCATCCAGGTAAGCCGCAGCATACTTCCGATGGGGCCTCAGCATCTGGTCCATTTTCCGCTGGAATGTGGCCGGCGCATTCTGTAACCCGAACGGCATTCTTTTATATTGGAACGCCCCGTCTGGGGTTACAAATGCGGTTTTCTCTTTGGCCGACTTGGCCAGGGGGATTTGCCAATACCCTTTTGTGAGGTCAAGAGTCGTCATGTATCGGGCTGTTCCCAGCCGGTCGATCAACTCATCTATACGTGGCATGGGGTAGGTGTCAAATTTTGTAACTTTGTTCAACTGACGAAAATCGTTACAAAATCGCCAGCTCCCATCCGGTTTAGGCACCAACACGATGGGACTAGACCAATCACTTTGGGACTCCTCTATCACCCCTAAGTTCAGCATTTTCTGTACTTCCTCCCGTATTGCCTCCCGTCGAGCCTCTGGGATCCGATAGGGTTTTAACTTCACCCTTTCACCGGGCGGGGTAATGATGTCATGCTCTACCCCAGATGTTTGTCCCGGCAGCTCAGAGAATACCTCCTTGTTGCGAAGCACAAACTCCTTAACCTCCTGTTGTTGGGGTTGTGACAAGGTGGCTGCTATTCCAACCTCAGGAATCACGCAACCAGTTTGAGCTGGTGACCAAGTGTCTGCGACTAGGGACTCTCTATCCCTCCAGGCTTTCAACAGATTAACGTGATAGATCTGTTCGGGCTTTCGCCTTCCTGGTTGTCTGACCTTGTAATTCACTTCGCTCACTTTTTCCATTATCTCGTAGGGGCCTTGCCATTTGGCAAGGAATTTACTTTCAACCGTAGGGACAAGTACCAATATCCTATCCCCCGGGGAAAAGGTACGGGTCTTGGCTCCACGGTTGTACACTCTCTGCTGTGCCAACTGCGCTTGGGCCAAATGTTCCTTCACGATGGGCATTACCTGTGCAATTCGATCTTGCATCAGGGCGACATGCTCAATCACACTCCTGTGGGGAGAACTCTCACTTTCCCAAGTTTCCTTGGCAATATCCAACAGCCCTCTTGGGTGTCTCCCATACAGTAACTCAAAGGGGGAGAATCCCGTAGAGGATTGGGGCACCTCCCTAATAGCAAACATCAAATAAGGAAGTAAACAGTCCCAATCCTTTCCATCTCTATCCACCACTTTCTTCAACATTTGTTTTAGGGTTTTGTTGAATCTTTCAACCAGCCCATCGGTTTGGGGGTGATACACAGACGTACGCAATTGCGTCACTTTGAACAATTTACACAGCTCTTTCATAACCCGGGACATAAAGGGTGTACCTTGGTCCGTAAGCAGTTCTTTACAAATACCCACCCGGCTAAAAACAAGAGATAGCTCTTTGGCTATGGTTTTGGCCGAGGTATTTCGGAGAGGGATCGCTTCTGGATAACGGGTGGCATAGTCCATTATAACTAATATGTACTGGTGCCCCCTAGCGGACTTGATTATAGGACCTACCAAATCCATGGCGATCCTCTCAAACGGGACCTCAATGATGGGTAGAGGGACCAGCGGGCTACGGAAATGTGGCATCGGGGCCAACCTCTGACACACAGGGCAGGAGGAACAATAATTTTCTACGTCCTTCATCACCCCCGGCCAATAGAATCTCTGTAATACCCTCTCTCGGGTTTTCTCTGTCCCCAGATGACCTCCAAGAATGTGCCCATGGGCCAACTCCAACACCAACTTCCTGTAAGGTTTGGGCACCACAAGCTGCTCAACGGTTTCTTCTGCCCTTTTTGCCACCCGATACAGTAGGTCCTTCTCTACGCTAAAGTATGGGTAAGTGCAGGTATTATCTGGGTTCACTAACTCGCCATCTATTTTCACTACGTTTTCCCGTGCCTTTATTAGGGCGGGGTCTTTCAACTGTTCTGTGGCAAAGTTTTCCCTGTGAACCTCAAGATCAGAAAACTCCACAGACGGTAGGTTTTCGTCTGAGGAGGTGGGCTCCTCTCCAGTTTCTTGAGTCTCCCCTGCCAATACTGACAAGGGAAATTCCGGAGAGTCCTCACCACTCTCAGGGGAGTTCTGGCTATCACATTCCTGGTACATAGGGGCACCAGTGGGGGGCTCAGGATCATCCCACAGTTCCCAGAACTTCGGAAAATCCCTTCCCACAATGGCGTCATGCGGTAACTGAGATACTAAGCCCACTGGATGAGAGAGGGTACCTTTGGGGGTCTCGAAACACACTGTAGTCACTGGATACTCTCGGGTGTCCCCATGCACACAAATAACAGCTACCTTGCTATTCCCAGAGACCTCTGTTTTAACTAATTCAGCCTTTATCAGGGTCACAAGGCTACCTGAATCCAGCAATACCACAACATTTCTACCATTAATACACATTTTGCATAAATGTTTCTCAGTTCCCCGAATGGCAGTGCATGCGACTGTCGCACACAGCGACTGACGTCTGCCCGTCAGAAAGTCACACTGCATGGGTTCCTCCAAAACCGGGCAATTTGCTGCAATATGTCCCGCTTGCCGGCAGCGGTAGCAAATGATCCTTCTTGCCGCCTCTTGAGCCGCTGATTTCCCAGGCTGTTCTCGCCAAACTTGGGGTAGAGCTCCCACCCTCTCACTCTCTCCACCCTTACCCCTTGGAATCCTCTTATCCGCCCCTGGGGATGGTCTGGTCTTAGGGTGGAAAGTCCGAGTGTCTCTGGAAGAGGCCGTCAGGTTCGCTGTAGCCAAGTATTTCTCCACACGATCCACAAGACCATCGGCCGTCTCTGGGTCTCCATGGCTTACCCACTTTTGGATGGCAGTAGGAAGAGCTCTCAAAAACCGATCCATTACAACACGTTCCACAATCTTTGGTGCGGACAAAGTCTCTGGCTGTAGCCACTTTCTGCTCAGGTGAATGAGATCATACATTTGAGACCTGGGGGGTTTTCCAAGCTGGAAAGTCCAGTTATGCACACGCTGAGCCCGGACAGCCTGGGTGACACCCAGCCTTGCCAATATTTCAGCTTTTAGCATCACATAGTCTTTTGCTTGGTTAGGCTCTAGGTCATAGTAAGCTTTCTGCGATTCACCAGTTAACAGAGGAGCCACCAGTCCAGCCCACTGCTCCTCAGGCCACTTTTCTCTTTCAGCGGTCCTTTCAAATGTGGTCAAAAATACCTCTGGATCATCCTCTCCAGTCATTTTTGTCAATAAACGACTCACCCCAAAGGACGCGGTATTAGTGGGACGGCTTTCCTCACTGGTCTGCGGACGTTGCTGCATTACTGCTTCCATCTGTTGTTGTAGTCTCTGCTCTTGCTTCTGCAACAGGTCTATGAAGCGGGCCTCAGATTGCTGCTGGGCTCGTTGCTGAGCCTCCAGACTCTGTTGCAAAGTTGCGTTTGTCTGCAGAGGATTCCAAGGGGTGAGGGTGGAGAGAGTGAGAGGGTGGGAGCTCTACCCAAAGTTTGGCGAGAACAGCCTGGGAAGTCAGGGGCTGAAGAGGCAGCCAAATGGATTGTTTGCTACCGCTGCCGGCAAGCGGGACATATTGCAGCAAATTGCCCGGTTGTGGAGGAACCCATGCAGTGTGACTTTCTGACGGGCAGACGTCAGTCGCTGTGTGCGACAGTCGCATGCACTGCCATTCGAGGAACTGAGAAACATTTATGTGTGTTAATGGTAGAAATGTTGTGGTATTGCTGGATTCAGGTAGCCTTGTGACCCTGATAAAGGCTGAATTAGTTAAAACAGAGGTCTCTGGGAATAGCAAGGTAGCTGTTATTTGTGTGCATGGGGACACCCGAGAGTATCCAGTGACTACAGTGTGTTTCGAGACCCCCAAAGGTACCCTCTCTCATCCAGTGGGCTTAGTATCTCAGTTACCGCATGACGCCATTGTGGGAAGGGATTTTCCGAAGTTCTGGGAACTGTGGGATGATCCTGAGCCCCCCACTGGTGCCCCTATGTACCAGGAATGTGATAGCCAGAACTCCCCTGAGAGTGGTGAGGACTCTCCGGAATTTCCCTTGTCAGTATTGGCAGGGGAGACTCAAGAAACTGGAGAGGAGCCCACCTCCTCAGACGAAAACCTACCGTCTGTGGAGTTTTCTGATCTTGAGGTTCACAGGGAAAACTTTGCCACAGAACAGTTGAAAGACCCCGCCCTAATAAAGGCACGGGAAAACGTAGTGAAAATAGATGGCGAGTTAGTGAACCCAGATAATACCTGCACTTACCCATACTTCAGCGTAGAGAAGGACCTACTGTATCGGGTGGCAAAAAGGGCAGAAGAAACCGTTGAGCAGCTTGTGGTGCCCAAACCTTACAGGAAGTTGGTGTTGGAGTTGGCCCATGGGCACATTCTTGGAGGTCATCTGGGGACAGAGAAAACCCGAGAGAGGGTATTACAGAGATTCTATTGGCCGGGGGTGATGAAGGACGTAGAAAATTATTGTTCCTCCTGCCCTGTGTGTCAGAGGTTGGCCCCGATGCCACATTTCCGTAGCCCGCTGGTCCCTCTACCCATCATTGAGGTCCCGTTTGAGAGGATCGCCATGGATTTGGTAGGTCCTATAATCAAGTCCGCTAGGGGGCACCAGTACATATTAGTTATAATGGACTATGCCACCCGTTATCCAGAAGCGATCCCTCTCCGAAATACCTCGGCCAAAACCATAGCCAAAGAGCTATCTCTTGTTTTTAGCCGGGTGGGTATTTGTAAAGAACTGCTTACGGACCAAGGTACACCCTTTATGTCCCGGGTTATGAAAGAGCTGTGTAAATTGTTCAAAGTGACGCAATTGCGTACGTCTGTGTATCACCCCCAAACCGATGGGCTGGTTGAAAGATTCAACAAAACCCTAAAACAAATGTTGAAGAAAGTGGTGGATAGAGATGGAAAGGATTGGGACTGTTTACTTCCTTATTTGATGTTTGCTATTAGGGAGGTGCCCCAATCCTCTACGGGATTCTCCCCCTTTGAGTTACTGTATGGGAGACACCCAAGAGGGCTGTTGGATATTGCCAAGGAAACTTGGGAAAGTGAGAGTTCTCCCCACAGGAGTGTGATTGAGCATGTCGCCCTGATGCAAGATCGAATTGCACAGGTAATGCCCATCGTGAAGGAACATTTGGCCCAAGCGCAGTTGGCACAGCAGAGAGTGTACAACCGTGGAGCCAAGACCCGTACCTTTTCCCCGGGGGATAGGATATTGGTACTTGTCCCTACGGTTGAAAGTAAATTCCTTGCCAAATGGCAAGGCCCCTACGAGATAATGGAAAAAGTGAGCGAAGTGAATTACAAGGTCAGACAACCAGGAAGGCGAAAGCCCGAACAGATCTATCACGTTAATCTGTTGAAAGCCTGGAGGGATAGAGAGTCCCTAGTCGCAGACACTTGGTCACCAGCTCAAACTGGTTGCGTGATTCCTGAGGTTGGAATAGCAGCCACCTTGTCACAACCCCAACAACAGGAGGTTAAGGAGTTTGTGCTTCGCAACAAGGAGGTATTCTCTGAGCTGCCGGGACAAACATCTGGGGTAGAGCATGACATCATTACCCCGCCCGGTGAAAGGGTGAAGTTAAAACCCTATCGGATCCCAGAGGCTCGACGGGAGGCAATATGGGAGGAAGTACAGAAAATGCTGAACTTAGGGGTGATAGAGGAGTCCCAAAGTGATTGGTCTAGTCCCATCGTGTTGGTGCCTAAACCGGATGGGAGCTGGCGATTTTGTAACGATTTTCGTCAGTTGAACAAAGTTACAAAATTTGACACCTACCCCATGCCACGTATAGATGAGTTGATCGACCGGCTGGGAACAGCCCGATACATGACGACTCTTGACCTCACAAAAGGGTATTGGCAAATCCCCCTGGCCAAGTCGGCCAAAGAGAAAACCGCATTTGTAACCCCAGACGGGGCGTTCCAATATAAAAGAATGCCGTTCGGGTTACAGAATGCGCCGGCCACATTCCAGCGGAAAATGGACCAGATGCTGAGGCCCCATCGGAAGTATGCTGCGGCTTACCTGGATGACGTAATTGTCCATAGCACAGATTGGGCCTCACATCTGCCAAAAGTGCAAGCAGTCCTGGACTCTGTTCGGGAAGCGGGGTTTACGGCTAACCCCAAGAAGTGTACCATTGGGCAGGAGGAGGCCAAATATCTTGGGTACACCATTGGGAGGGGAGTAATAAAACCCCAACTCAACAAAGTCGAGGCCATCCAGAGTTGGCCACGTCCCAACAGCAAGAAGCAGGTACGAGCCTTTCTGGGAATCGCTGGGTATTATCGGCGATTCATTCCCCACTTTGCTTCTAAGGCTGTGCCCCTAACCAACCTGACGAAGGGGAAAGGGTCGGTCATGATTAAATGGACCCCCGAGGCTGAGGCAGCATTCCAATTCTTGAAACAAGCCTTATGTAGCCAGCCAGTGTTGTACTCACCCGACTTCTCTAAAGACTTTGTCGTACAAAGTGATGCGTCAGATGTGGGGTTAGGAGCAGTATTGTCCCAGGTCTGGAACGGGGAAGAGCACCCAGTCGTTTACCTCAGCAGGAAGTTGAAGTCCCATGAGGTAAATTACGCCACCGTTGAAAAGGAGTGTTTAGCGGTGAAGTGGGCTCTAGATTCCCTTCGGTACTACCTGCTAGGTAGGCACTTTGACATGGTTACGGATCACGCTCCGTTAAAGTGGATGGCTCAAAACAAGGAAACAAATAGAAGAGTGAATAGGTGGTTCCTGGCCCTCCAGGAATTCAACTTCACAGTAAAGCATCGCCCTGGCGTTCAAATGGGGAATGTGGATGCTTTGTCTCGAGTACATGAATGCCTGATTGCTGGTGTTCCAACCCCGAGGTTAAAACAAGAGGGGGGGGTATGTGACAGCAGGAAGGTAAAGTCACCTGGTTGCATCCAGGGGGGTAGATATATTTCGCCCAGATTCAGGCTTTACGCCGACTTATACAACTAGGTGGAGAGTTGTATAAGGCTAGTGGGCTCATGGATGACTCATACCTCTAGGGAGAGGGCTGGGCGTCGTGCAGACAGGGAGTTGATGAGATCAGCTGAAGCTTGTCAGCTCATTTAGGCCTCTATAAGAACTCCCAGATTCATTAGGTGTTAGCTCATGCCTGGAACCAGACCTGTGTGGACTGTCTAGGGAGAGTGAACCCCTGTGCGGTGAGAAAAAAGCCTGTGTGGCTATTTGCTTGGACATTTAAAACCAGGGACTTAGGGACTAGGACAGCACTAGGCTGATCCCAGTTGTTAGTTAGGAAACCTGTATGTTTAGTCAGAGGTCAACTTGACCAGGATTTATTTTGGTTTCGTTTCTTTTGCTTTGCTGTGTTTTGTCACTGTAAATAGAAAATAAACCGCACCTTTTTGATTTTTGAAAACCACAACCTCCGTTTGCTGGGCCTGTTTTGTGTGGGGAGCCCATCCCGGGGGACACACACACCCGCTGCCGAGTTAACCCCCTCACAATATATATATATATAAATAAATTGTTCTCCAGATACTTCCCTTCCTTTTAGTTTCCTGGCTCCTCCTCACGTCGGCATATAACAAGTGAGTGTGATAACAGCCGTGTCAGATCTCAGCCAATGACTGTGATACATGCCGCCGAGGTGCCGGCCTCCCACTGAACGAAGATTTTCCAGCACGCGGGACCACACTGTAGGTGCCGACAGACCGAGCGAATGACACTGGGTTTAGTTAACGAATCATTTGGCCTGTTCTACACCAAACCGCTGCCGCCACATTTCATTGGATCCCAAACCATTCAAAAGCCCTGCAATACCGATTATTTACGGTGGCCGTTGAGAAATCTCGTGGGGGGACACATATGACTGACATACCTAACAGTTTTGTAAAAGTGTCCCCCTAGCCAACACCCCCCCCACCCCTTCAGTGGAAGGTGGACTGTCCTGGAAGAGTTGCCCGCTTTCTGTCGGCTCAATGGTAAGTGTCTAAACCCCTCTTCCCTCTCGGTGGATGTGGGTGTCCCCCTCTCTCTTTCTCTTCCCCGGTAAGGTGGTGTATAATAGGGGTTGGTTGGTCCTATCTGGGACACCTCCTTTCTTTTGAGATCATGCTGCTCCCTTCGCAGATAGGTCCAGGTGGACAGCGGTGAAGGGCGTTGGCTACTACTGAAGCTCCGGCAACCATATTGATTTGGGGCTCATTTTTGGTTATCTGCCCGGCTGCTGCTGAGGCTCTAGCGCAGTGTTTCTCAACTCCAGTCCTCAAGGCGCACCAACAGGTCATGTTTTCAGGATTTCCCTCAGATGAAACAGCTGTGGTAATTACTAAGGCAGTGAAACTGATTACATCCCCTGTGCAAAATAATGGAAAGCCTGAAAACATGACCTGTTGGGGCGCCTTGAGGACTGGAGTTGAGAAACCCTGCTCTAGCGGCCATCTTTCTTGGGAGCCTGGCAGGTAGTGACACGGTCATTTCTGGCACTCTTATGACTCCTTGTGGGAACAGTGTTGCAGTGCCTGCATTGTTTCCCGCGTGGCACACTTCTTACCCAGCAACTGGTGCAGAAAAGTAACCGCTCTCTGGGCATCTACAGGAGGTCTGGGGTTCTCATCTGTGGCCATCTGGAAGCTATCTACACCCAGTGTTTCTCTGGATAGGGTGTCTGTTTTGGCAGTACCAGTTGCAAGGGGTGGCTCCCCCTTTTTCAACTTTATGGAGTCTTAAGTTCCCTCCTCTCCCTCTGACCCCTTCGGGTCCTTCTAGTCAGTTCATTTCCATGTATGCGCTTTCTGTGGTCCTGGAGACTTTTGTGGCTTCACTGCAGAGCGGGCAAAAAGCGTCACCTCCTACTTTCACCTCCTCAGGTACCTCAGATGTTGAGGTCCCTGTGAGTCTACACCATCTGCGGATCAGGCGGAAGTGGACCCTAGCCTTTTTGGTAGTGATAAAAAATATTCCACCACTAGTGTAGCTTAGGAGAAAGTCTGCCTTGATTTCATCTGTGCAAGGGACTTCTAAGATTGAGGATCCCCGGGGGTCTTCTTTGGTACATGTAACGGCAATCCCAATACGAAAGGGGTTAACGCCGTTTAGGATATTCCCTATCCGAACACAAGACAGCTACTGACACTCCATAGTCAGGTGAACGAGATCCATAATGATAATTCCCCCCCTAATAACGAGACACAGCTCTGTTGTTAGGTTTCCAGCAGGTCTGACAATCTTTATTGAGAGCAGGCTCTTTTATACACCAAAATGATACATTAACCTAATGAACAATGGCCCAACTCCACCCACAACATCACACAATGGTTACATAACGAGCCCCCAATACACATTATTCTGACATCTCTTAGCAGACAACAGGTGAGTTCATTAGCTAATCCCTTTACAGCTTAAATTACTAATATGCATGACCTTTAAGTTTCCCAGACTGGCTGTCTGTTAATTTACAATACACACAATTACAGAATTAATTATCACAATCCACAATGAAAAGATCTTTAGAAGTTAGCCTGGACTCATTTACATTACACAGGCAGCCAGGTGGTTGGAGGTGATGACATTAACATCTTTCAATTAACCTGTTGAGTTCAGAATCAACAACCAGTAAATAGTTATTTTACAGATATCCTGGGGAATATTGTGGAATAATATTACAGACCCATTTTAAAGCAATCTGAGACATATTCTGAATGTCCATTATTTTCTGGCTCATACTTTCTAAGAGCTTCTGGGTTCCACGGGCCCTCCCGTTACAGTACACATAAGCATAAGCTGTCGCGTTCCACCAAAAGTTTCTCCCTATCATGCCTACTCTCATATGCTTATAGAATGGGCAAAGCTCCTGTGTCAGGGTTTGGATCCTGAATGGGTGTCCCCAGTCTATGTGGCATTAGGAGATCAATTGGATCTGGGCCAAGTACGTGTGCAATTATCCGCTGGATGTGGCCCCTTTTTGATTCTGAGAAAAGTCTGGTGACCTCTCCGGTAGTAGCCAGGAAAAAAGAGGAATGTATTGAATGATTTTGGACAAGGTATGTTCATTGGGGTAGATATCTGTACAGCGGCGATGTCCCCACAAATTGCAATCCCCTGAGCAGTAAATGAGTTTGGTCGGTGGAGGTGGTGCGGGGGACAAAGTAGAGAGTTAAATGTGGAGAAGAGCCAATGAGGGCTGGAGGAGAGAGTATTAATGAGAGTGATGAAATAGGTTTGTTTGGCAGCATGGAGGCAGGAATTGTATTTTAGGAGGGCAGATTTACTATCGTGTGAAGGCCTGTAGGGATTTGGTTTTACGCCACGATCGCTCCAGGGCGGCAATGTCTCTTGAAATTTCTGGTGTTGTCAGTCTGCCAGTGTTGTAATGGTCGTGTCTGATTCTGCATGTGGTTAGAGAAGCAAGTGCCTTCAGTGAGGATGAGCGTGAACTGTTGTAGACAGAGGTGGTCAGATCAGGACAGGGGAGAGATTTTATCATAGAGGTGGTCAGTAGCAGAATAGGTAAGAGACAGGTTAACGTGGCGAAAGTTTCTATGGATAATCCTTTGCTGCTTGGAGGGATAGGTGGCTGAAGACGAGGTCACTGTGAAAGAGATGATGGTGTGATCAGAGAGAGGAAAGGGGGTGTTGGTGAGGTTGCCGGGAGTGCAGTGATGGAAGAAAATTAAGGTCAAGAATGCTGCCATTAGAGTGAGTGAAGGACTATACCCATTGTGTTAGGTCAAAATTTGAGATGTAGTCGGGCTCTTAACATTAACCACTTTGCGCCCGCCGTATGACAAATAACGGCTGCAAAGTGGCTCTAAAATGCCGGGAGGCCGTCATACGGCCTTGGCTCCTCCAGCCACTGGGGGGGCGCGCGAGCGCCGCCGCGTCACTGAGCTGCCGATGCGCGTGCCTGGCGGCCGCGATGTCAGCCAGGTACCCGCGATCGGCCGGTACACAGACAAGGACGTGTATCTCTGTGTGTAATGATGGGGTGTAAACACAGAGATCCACGTCCTGTCAGGGAGAGAGGAGACCGATGGTGTGTCCATTGTACATAGGGACACAGATCGGTCACCTCCCCCAGTCAGTCCCCTCCCCCCCACAGTAACAATCACTCCTAGGGCACACATTTAACCCATTCCTCGCCCCCTAGTGTTAACCCCTTCCCTGTCAGTCACATTTATACAGTAATCAGTGCATATTTATAGCACTAATCGCTGTATAAATGTGAATGGTCCCAAAAATGTGTCAAGTGTCTGATGTGTCCGCCGTAATGTCGCAGTCCTGACAAAAATCGCAGACCACCGCCATTACTAGTAAAAAAAAAAATAATAAAAAAATGTCAGAATTCTATCCCCTATTTTGTAGACGCTATAACTTTTGCACAAACCAATCGCTAAACGCTTATTGGGATTTTTTTTTAACCAAAAATATGTAGAAGAATACGTATCGGCCTAAACTGTGAAAAAAAATAGTTTAAAAAAAATTGGGATATTTATTATAGCAAAAATCAAAAAAAAATTTGTTTTTTTCAAAATTGTCTCTCTTTTTTTGTTTATAGCGCAAAAAATAAAAACCGCCGAGGTGATCAAATACCACCAAAAGAAAGCTCTATTTGTGGGAAAAAAAGGACGTCAATTTTGTTTGGGAGCCACGTCGCACGACCGCGCAATTGTCATTCAAAGCGTGACAGTGCCGAAAGCTGAAATTTCGCCTGGGCAGGAAGGGGGTTTATGTGCCCAGTAAGCAAGTGGTTAAAGGGGTTGTAAAGCTTTGTGTTTTTTCACCTTAATGCATCCTATGCATTAAGATGAAAAAACACCTTGCACTCTCGGGCCCTCCAGCCCGCCCGTTTTACTTACCTAAGCCACGAAACTCCGTGGGCTCGTTCCCACAATGGTTTCCCCCTGCTTGAGGTGGCTTGTTATTGGAGATTGATAGCAGCGCAGCCATTGGCTCGCACTGCTGTCAATCACATCCAATGACGCGGCGCGGGGGGCAGGGCCGAGTGATACAGTCGGCAGCTATAGCCACAAGCTGTATCACGGGAGTGCGCCTGCAAGCTAACCCCCTTGGGAGAGAGCTTCCCATGAAGGGGGTTAGCGCTTGTGGGGAGGAGCCGAGACAGCCGCCGAGGGACCTCAGAAGAGGAGGATCAGGGCCACTCTGTGCAAAACTAACTGCACTGTGGAGGTAAATATGACATGTTTGTTATTTAGAAAAAACTTAAAACCAAAGCCATACAACCCCTTTAATGGGGATGTTACCATCACCAAGAATGATAGTGGGTATTTTAGCTGAGTGAAAATAGGGTAAGCAGGCAGAGAAGTCACCTAGGAAGTGTGATGCCGGTTCAGGAGGCCATTAAATGACTGCAATCTTTAGAAATTTAAGAAAACAAACAAATACAGTGAGTCTAAAAAGAAGAGAGAGATGGAGAGACGGGGGCAGGAAGAACTTGAAAAGTGCATTGTGTGGATAGAAGCAAACCAATTCCACCTCCTGGGTGAGTGCAGTGGAGACCTCCTATGGGAAAGGGCAGCGGGAGAAGCAGAGTCAGATTCTTGAAGCCAGGTTTTAGAAAGTATGTCAATTGTGTGTGTGCCAAAGGAATGGATGATAAAAACAACATGGACAAAGGTTACGGGGGGCTGATTTTTGGTAGCATGGGGATAGAGATTAAACTGAATGGATTGCGGCTTTTGCGAAAGGAATGAGGGTGCTGGGGATGGGGGTGGCAGTGAGATACTGGAGGGCCGGGATTAGGGGAGATATCCTGAGAGGTTAGGAGAAGGTGGGTGAGGAAAGTAAGATGGGAGTGGGATGTATAGGAGTGCACATAACCTCACTGCCCTGGTGTTTGGGTCACCATGTGGGTTCAGTATTTGCAGGAGGTGATGAGTATAATAACAGGGAGAGGGTAAGAGTGAGAATGATATGCGGTAGATTTGGTGTGGAGAAGAGGGGTAAAGAAATGAGAATTTGTGAAGAGAGGACACTAGTGTGAGAAGGAAGAGCTGAGGGAACATATTGAAGGGTAGAAGGAGAAGGTAAGAGATGCTTTATAAAGTGTTGGTTGCCTTGCAGTCTGTCTTAGAGCATCAGGATAACACCTGGACAGAAATGCTGGTTTGGTTCTTGAAGAAATTTGGAGTATGGCTTCATATAAAAAACATAATAATAAATAACAACGTACCATCATCCGGATTACTAAAGCGAAACAGGGAGGGTGGGGGCAAGGGAAGTACAGGAATGGGAGGAATTCCTTCCTCGCCCTTTGCCCCACTACTTGCCATGTACGCTGTATCTGGTTTCTACCATTTTTTATACCTTATATCACAGAGATCCACGCACAATCCCCCTTGTCCGCCGCGGGGGGGATCCAGATGGGCGGCCTTGGTTCACACATTACCTTTCATTCATTGGGTAAGCTACTTTTTCTACCTATGTATTATATGCTGTAGTTATTCTGAACCATATTTTGTTTTTGTATGTCCTTACTGTATTATTTGTTCCATAGATTGGCTCTCCTGAGGAAGCGGTTTACCGCGAAACTAGTAGAGACCCTGACCAATCTATCAATTGACAATCACAGATGTCTCTTGGGGGAACCCTGAGCGTCTGTCTTTTTCTTTTTTAATCAATGTCAACTGTATATTTGTTTTTTACACACAATAAAGTATTTTATATTATATTGTATTTTGTTTCTCATCGGTACCGAGATAGTCCATTAATTTCCTGGGTGGGAACGCTATAGGGCTAGTCTCAGCAACTACTTCCCTTGCCCCCACCCCTCCCTGTTCCACTGGTTTGGTTCTTGGTAGTTCTTCCGTATGCCGGTTTATGGTTCTAATGTATGTATTGTGGCTATGAGACATTATAGAGTGTTCTAGAATGCTCAATCTGCACACTGAACTGGAGCTCAGCTTCAGGATTGTCCCTGATAGAAACCCGTTATCACACTGTGGGTTAGATGCTCCTTAGACTTTCCAGTCCGTACTTCAGGCCGGGGGCACTAAGGGGTCGGCACTTACCTGTGACACATACTAAAGGGGTGAGAGCCGTGTACTTTCCTGATTTCACCTCTGTATTGGGTTAGACATGGGGCCCAGGTATAGTGACTTTTTTACAACTTCAGGAAAGCACAGCTGCACAACTACAAGCTGCAAATGCAGAAAACCACAAGAGCTCACCACCTCCTGTAATTCACCCGACCTACATGCCTTTTCATCTACTTCCTGCAAAACACCAGCCACAAAAACTGAAAGACAAGATAGTACGGGGGTGTAGACGGAGGAGAGACTGAGGCTTGCTGGAGGTTATGGCCACCAAACCACTGGACACATTTTACTTTCATCTACTTTGGATGTGCGTGACGGCTGGCGCTGGACTGACGGCTGGCGCTGGACTGACGGGTGAGTAGAAGGCTGTGACTGCATTTGGTAGTTCTAAGATGAACTGATATGAACTGCTTTACTGAATGATTTCAGACATTCCTTGTTGTAGTGAGAGGCAGAATCCAGACATAAATGCGGTAGAATTGGTTCTCCAAGACAAATTTCACTTCTTCTTTTTATCTCTTCCTCCTTTTGTCATTGGAGCAACTAATAAAAGAAAGGTGATTTATAGCTGTGAGTATATGGAGAGCACGGCTGATCAATACGAAGATAATACAGACGTTCTTCCAATCTCTTCATTCAGACAAAATGAAGGTAGACACCCAGCCAGGAGCTCACCCCTCAGAGTCTAAGCCTCCACGTCTAAGCCTTTCGGTTTCCATGGTTAGATGCTCTTTAATGGCACCAAAGCCAATGTTCTGCCAATGTTCACGCTGTAGTTCTAGACCTGATGGTAGGAAGGATGTTTGAGGGTTTTATAAAAGACCACATAGACAAGTGACTGCCAGAGAACGATATTATAGGTGGTAGCCGCATCCATTCACAAAGTACCATCGTTTGTCTTTTTATGAGGAAGTCTAAAACTTCAGAGAATTTCAATCGAGACGCCATTGCTAGACGGAAAGGAAAATGTATCTGTCATAGTGTATCAAAGCACCCAACACCCGTTATCGTCAAATCAACACGTCAATGGCGGGAATTTCCTGGGGGTTTAATATGCCACTGTATTCTATATATTTGTGTATGAGGCCATGGCTATTGAAGTGTTGATTTGTCCATAACGGGTGTTGGGTGCTTTGATACAATACCACAGAAAAATGTTCTTTGCCGTCTAGCAATGGTGTCTCAATTTTGTTGTTTGATGTAAAGTCACCATAGACTCCAGACCAGTGAGAGGCTTGTAGGCCCAAGGGTGGTTGCATGGTATAAGTATAGAATTTAAAGGAGTGGCTGTGGACGTGGTATACTTGGACAGAGGGGTGGCTGTGGACGTGGTATACTTGGACAGAGGGGTGGACGTGGTATACTTGGACAGAGGGGGTGGCTGTGGACGTGGTATACTTGGACAGAGGGGTGGCGGTGGACGTGGTATACTTGGATAGAGGGGTGGCTGTGGACGTGGTATACTTGGACAGAGGGGTGGCTGTGGACGTGGTATACTTGGACAGAGGGGTGGACGTGAACGTGGTATACTTGGACAGAGGGGGCGGACGTGGACGTGGTATACTTGGACAGAGGGGGTGGCTGTGGATGTGGTATACTTGGACAGAGGGGTGGACGTGGTATACTTGGACAGAGGGGGTGGCTGTGGATGTGGTATACTTGGACAGAGGGGTGGACGTGGTATACTTGGACAAAGGGGTGGCTGTGGACGTGGTATACTTGGACAGAGGGGTGGCTGTGGACGTGGTATACTTGGACAGAGGGGTGGCTGTGGACGTGGTATACTTGGACAGAGGGGTGGCTGTGGACGTGATATACTTGGACAGAGGGGTGGCTGTGGACGTGGTATACTTGGACAGAGGGGGTGGCTGTGGATGTGGTATACTTGGACAGAGGGGTGGCGGTGGACGTGGTATACTTGGACAGAGGGGGTGGCTGTGGATGTGGTATACTTGGACAGAGGGGTGGTGGTGGACGTGGTATACTTGGACAGAGGGGTGGCTGTGGACATAGTATACTTGCACAGAGGGGGGCTTTGGACGTGGTATACTTGGACAGAGGGGGTGGCTGTGGTATACTTGGACAGAGGGGTGGCGGTGGACGTGGTATACTTGGACAGAGGGGTGGCGGTGGACGTGGTATACTTGGACAGAGGGGGTGGCTGTGGTATACTTGGACAGAGGGGTGGCGGTGGACGTGGTATACTTGGACAGAGGGGTGGCGGTGGACGTGGTATACTTGGACAGAGGGGGTGGCTGTGGACGTGGTATACTTGGACAGAGGGGTGGCGGTGGACGTGGTATACTTGGATAGAGGGGTGGCTGTGGACGTGGTATACTTGGACAGAGGGGAGGCTGTGGACGTGGTATACTTAGACAGAGGGGTGGCGGTGGAGGTGGTATACTTGGACAGAGGGGTGGCTGTGGACGTGGTATACTTGGACAGAGGGGTGGCGGTGGACGTGGTATACTTGGACAGAGGGGGTGGCTGTGGACGTGGTATACTTGGACAGAGGGGGTGGCTGTGGACGTGGTATACTTGGACAGAGGGGGTGGCTGTGGATGTGGTATACTTGGACAGAGGGGGTGGCTGTGGACGTAGTATACTTGGACAGAGGGGTGGCTGTGGACGTAGTATACTTGGACAGAGGGGTGGCGGTGGACGTAGTATACTTGGACAGAGGGGTGGCGGTGGACGTGGTTTGATACAATACCACAGAAAAATGTTCTTTGCCGTCTAGCAATGGTGTCTCAATTTTGTTGTTTGATGTAAAGTCACCATAGACTCCAGACCAGTGAGAGGCTTGTAGGCCCAAGGGTGGTTGCATGGTATAAGTATAGAATTTAAAGGAGTGGCTGTGGACGTGGTATACTTGGACAGAGGGGTGGCTGTGGACGTGGTATACTTGGACAGAGGGGTGGACGTGGTATACTTGGACAGAGGGGGTGGCTGTGGACGTGGTATACTTGGACAGAGGGGTGGCGGTGGACGTGGTATACTTGGATAGAGGGGTGGCTGTGGACGTGGTATACTTGGACAGAGGGGAGGCTGTGGACGTGGAATACTTGGACAGAGGGGTGGCGGTGGACGTGGTATACTTGGACAGAGGGGTGGCTGTGGATGTGGTATACTTGGACAGAGGGGTGGACGTGAACGTGGTATACTTGGACAGAGGGGGCGGACGTGGACGTGGTATACTTGGACAGAGGGGGTGGCTGTGGATGTGGTATACTTGGACAGAGGGGTGGCGGTGGAGGTGGTATACTTGGACAGAGGGGTGGCTGTGGATGTGGTATACTTGGACAGAGGGGTGGCTGTGGACATAGTATACTTGCACAGAGGGGGGCTTTGGACGTGGTATACTTGGACAGAGGGGGTGGCTGTGGTATACTTGGACAGAGGGGTGGCGGTGGACGTGGTATACTTGGACAGAGGGGTGGCGGTGGACGTGGTATACTTGGACAGAGGGGTGGCGGTGGAGGTGGTATACTTGGACAGAGGGGTGGCTGTGGAAGTGGTATACTTGGACAGAGGGGTGGCGGTGGAGGTGGTATACTTGGACAGAGGGGTGGCTGTGGACGTGGTATACTTGGACAGAGGGGTGGCTGTGGACGTAGTATACTTGCACAGAGGGGGGCTTTGGACGTGGTATACGTGGACAGAGGGGGTGGCTGTGGTATACTTGGACAGAGGGGTGGCGGTGGACGTGGTATACTTGGACAGAGGGGTGGCGGTGGACGTGGTATACTTGGACAGAGGGGTGGCTGTGGACGTGGTATACTTGGACAGAGGGGTGGCTGTGGATGTGGTATACTTGGACAGAGGGGTGGCGGTGGACATGGTATACTTGGACAGAGGGGTGGCTGTGGACGTGGTATACTTGGACAGAGGGGTGGCTGTGGATGTGGTATACTTGGACAGAGGGGGTGGCTGTGGACGTGGTATACTTGGACAGAGGGGGTGGCTGTGGACGTGGTATACTTGGACAGAGGGGTGGCTGTGGATGTGGTATACTTGGACAGAGGGGGTGGCTGTGGACGTAGTATACTTGGACAGAGGGGTGGCTGTGGACGTGGTATACTTGAACAGAGGGGTGGCGGTGGACGTAGTATACTTGGACAGAGGGGTGGCGGTGGACGTGGTATACTTGGACAGAGGGGTGGCGGTGGACGTAGTATACTTGGACAGAGGGAGGGCGGTGGACGTGGTATACTTGGACAGAGGTGTGGACGTGGTATACTTGGACAGAGGGGTGGCAGTGGACGTGGTATACTTGGACAGAGGGGTGGCGGTGGACGTGGTATACTTGGACAGAGGGGTGGCTGTGGACGTGGTATACTTGGACAGAGGGGTGGCGGTGGACGTGGTATACTTGGACAGAGGGGAGGCTGTGGACGTGGTATATTTGGACAGAGGGGTGGCAGTGGACGTGGTATACTTGGACAGAGGGGTGGCTGTGGACATGGTATACTTGGATAGAGGGGTGGCTGTGAACGTGGTATACTTGGACAGAGGGGTGGCGGTGGACGTGGTATACTTGGACAGAGGGGTGGCTGTGGACGTGGTATACTTGGACAGAGGGGTGGCGGTGGACGTGGTATACTTGGACAGAGGGGAGGCTGTGGACGTGGTATATTTGGACAGAGGGGTGGCAGTGGACGTGGTATACTTGGACAGAGGGGTGGCTGTGGACATGGTATACTTGGACAGAGGGGTGGCGGTGGACGTGGTATACTTGGACAGAGGGGTGGCTGTGGACGTGGTATACTTGGACAGAGGGGTGGCGGTGGACGTGGTATACTTGGACAGAGGGGTGGCGGTGGACGTGGTATACTTGGACAGAGGGGTGGCGGTGGACGTGGTATATTTGGACAGAGGGGTGGCGGTGGACGTGGTATACTTGGACAGAGGGGTGGCGGTGGACGTGGTATACTTGGACAGAGGGGTGGCTGTGGACGTGGTATACTTGGACAGAGGGGTGGCTGTGGACGTGGTATACTTGGACAGAGGGGTGGCGGTGGACGTGGTATACTTGGACAGAGGGGTGGCTGTGGACGTGGTATACTTGGACAGAGGGGTGGCTGTGGACGTGGTATACTTGGACAGAGGGGTGGCTGTGGACGTGGTATACTTGGACAGAGGGGTGGCTGTGGACGTGGTATACTTGGACAGAGGGGTGGCGGTGGACGTGGTATACTTGGACAGAGGGGTGGCGGTGGACGTGGTATACTTGGACAGAGGGGTGGCTGTGGACGTGGTATACTTGGACAGAGGGGTGGCGGTGGACGTGGTATACTTGGACAGAGGGGTGGCGGTGGACGTGGTATAATTGGATAGAGGGGTGGCGGTGGACGTAGTATACTTGGACAGAGGGAGGGCGGTGGACGTGGTATACTTGGACAGAGGGGTGGACGTGGTATATTTGGACAGAGGGGTGGCAGTGGACGTGGTATACTTGGACAGAGGGGTGGCGGTGGACGTGGTATACTTGGACAGAGGGGTGGCTGTGGACGTGGTATACTTGGACAGAGGGGTGGCGGTGGACGTGGTATACTTGGACAGAGGGGAGGCTGTGGACGTGGTATATTTGGACAGAGGGGTGGCAGTGGACGTGGTATACTTGGACAGAGGGGTGGCGGTGGACGTGGTATACTTGGACAGAGGGGTGGCTGTGGACGTGGTATACTTGGACAGAGGGGTGGCGGTGGACGTGGTATACTTGGACAGAGGGGTGGCGGTGGACGTGGTATACTTGGACAGAGGGAGGGCGGTGGACGTGGTATACTTGGACAGAGGGGTGGCGGTGGACGTGGTATACTTGGACAGAGGGGTGGCTGTGGACGTGGTATACTTGGACAGAGGGGTGGCGGTGGACGTGGTATACTTGGACAGAGGGGTGGCTGTGGACGTGGTATACTTGGACAGAGGGGTGGCGGTGGACGTGGTATACTTGGACAGAGGGGTGGCGGTGGACGTGGTATACTTGGACAGAGGGGTGGCGGTGGACGTGGTATACTTGGACAGAGGGGTGGCAGTGGACGTGGTATAATTGGATAGAGGGGTGGCGGTGGACGTAGTATACTTGGACAGAGGGGTGGCTGTGGACGTGGTATACTTGGACAGAGGGGTGGCGGTGGACGTGGTATACTTGGACAGAGGGGAGGCTGTGGACGTGGTATATTTGGACAGAGGGGTGGCAGTGGACGTGGTATACTTGGACAGAGGGGTGGCGGTGGACGTGGTATACTTGGACAGAGGGGTGGCGGTGGACGTGGTATACTTGGACAGAGGGGTGGCGGTGGACGTGGTATAATTGGATAGAGGGGTGGCGGTGGACGTAGTATACTTGGACAGAGGGGTGGCTGTGGACGTGGTATACTTGGATACAGTTCCCCACACACGGCTCATGTGTAAGGTAAAGTCTACAGGATGGAAAAATCAGTTTGTAAATGGATAGAAAACTGGCTAAAAGAATTCAGAGAGTCGTGGTTACTGATTCCTTCTCTGAAAGGTCTAAGGCTATCAGTGGTAAACCCCAAGGTTCAGTGTTATCAGCGGTGTACTACAAAGATCAGTGTTATTAGTGGGGTACCCCAAAGATCAGTGTTATTAGTGGGGTACCCCAAGGATCAGTGTTATTAGTGGGGTACCCCAAGGATCAGTGTTATCAGCGGTGTACCACAAGGATCAGTGTTATTAGTGGGGTGTTATTAGTGGGGTACCCCAAAGATCAGTGTTATTAGTGGGGTACCCCAAGGATCAGTGTTATTAGTGGGGTGCCCCAAGGATCAGTGTTATTAGTGGGGTACCCCAAGGATCAGTGTTGGTGTGTGTGGTTTGCATTTCCTTTTTTTTTCTCCTCTGTTGGTTGAACTGGATCATTATTATTATAATACAGAATTTGTATGGCCCCAGCAGGTTCCGCAGTGCTTTACAATATAAAAGGCAGAGAGTCCAGTTACAATTTGTGGCGATGGCCCCACGTGGGGTCGCTGCGGGTTCCAACATCCACACATTGCACCCTGCTGGTCAGACATCCATGTTGGCACACTTTCCCCAGACAATGAATAGTCTCTTGCTTGTTTTTGTTGTTTTTATTGGGGGATTAAACTTAGATGGGGAAAAGGAACATGGGATGCCCATAATATATGTAGCGGGGTCCTCAATTTAGGGGGTAGTGTTTGAGTGGTAGTTGTGCTCAAACTCCTAAATTGTTAGGGCATTATCAATCATTTTTGTCTGCAGGAAGAGTATCGGTGTATTGTTCCCTGTGGCCTGCGGGTGGCGCTGCCATAGTGGGCCGTGGTTGAACTGCTGATACAGTGCTGTGCCTTGTGTGTCCCCTCTCGGCAACCATTCAGTGGGAGAGGTCGGCCTGCTGTGTATGCTGGGAGAGGATATAAAAGGGGCAGACACTGCCTGTTCAGGGTCGTTCATGGTCGGGAGTCCTACTCCCAGGGAGTGTGTGTTCCTGTCTGCCCTGGGCGCCTTTGGCCCAGGGGCGGTGGTCGGTGAATCAGTCCCAGGCACCTTTAGCCCTGGGGCTGCAACTAAAGGCCTTGGGCCCAGCACCTCCGGCTGGGATCCAACAAGGATCGAGGAATCTCAGGGTGCCGCCTTGCGAGGGGACCCGTATCTTAGACGAGGAGGCCGGGGGAGGACCGTTCCGAGGGACTGGTGAGAAGTCACAGTGAAGGAAGGGGCCTGGTAACTCTCTGGAGGGATGTCTTCTCCTTACAAAGAGGCCAAGCTTTGAAGACCAAGATCACCAGGTCTGTGGCAGAGACCAAGTTCACCAGGTCTGTGGCAGAGACAAAATTCACCAGGTCTGTGGCAGAGACCAAGTTCACCAGGTCTGTGGCAGAGACCAAGTTCACCAGGTCTGTGGCACAGACCAAGTTCACCAGGTCTGTGGCACAGACCAAGTTCACCAGGTCTGTGGCACAGACCAAGTTCACCAGGTCTGTGGCAGAGACCGAGTTCACCAGGTCTGTGGCAGAGACCGAGTTCACCAGGTCTGTGGCAGAGACCGAGTTCACCAGGTCTGTGGCAGAGACCGAGTTCACCAGGTCTGTGGCAGAGACCGAGTTCACCAGGTCTGTGGCAGAGACCGAGTTCACCAGGTCTGTGGCAGAGACCGAGTTCACCAGGTCTGTGGCAGAGACCGAGTTCACCAGGTCTGTGGCAGAGACCGAGTTCACCAGGTCTGTGGCAGAGACCGAGTTCACCAGGTTTGTGGCAGAGACCGAGTTCACCAGGTTTGTGGCAGAGACCAAGATCACCAGATCTGTGGCAGAGACCGAGTTCACCAGGTCTGTGGCAGAGACCGAGTTCACCAGGTCTGTGGCAGAGACCGAGTTCACCAGGTCTGTGGCAGAGACCGAGTTCACCAGGTTTGTGGCAGAGACCGAGTTCACCAGGTTTGTGGCAGAGACCGAGTTCACCAGGTTTGTGGCAGAGACCGAGTTCACCAGGTTTGTGGCAGAGACCGAGTTCACCAGGTTTGTGGCAGAGACCAAGATCACCAGGTCTGTGGCAGAGACCGAGTTCACCAGGTCTGTGGCAGAGACCGAGTTCACCAGGTTTGTGGCAGAGACCGAGTTCACCAGGTCTGTGGCAGAGACCTAGTTCACCAGGTCTGTGGCAGAGACAAAATTCACCAGGTCTGTGGCAGAGACCAAGTTCACCAGGTCTGTGGCAGAGACCAAGTTCACCAGGTTTGTGGCACAGACCAAGTTCACCAGGTCTGTGGCACAGACCAAGTTCACCAGGTCTGTGGCACAGACCAAGTTCACCAGGTCTGTGGCAGAGACCAAGTTCACCAGGTCTGTGGCAGAGACCAAGTTCACCAGGTCTGTGGCAGAGACCAAGATCACCAGGTCTGTGACAGAGACCGAGTTCACCAGGTCTGTGACAGAGACCGAGTTCACCAGGTCTGTGGCAGAGACCGAGTTCACCAGGTCTGTGGCAGAGACCGAGTTCACCAGGTCTGTGGCAGAGACCGAGTTCACCAGGTCTGTGGCAGAGACCGAGTTCACCAGGTTTGTGGCAGAGACCGAGTTCACCAGGTTTGTGGCAGAGACCGAGTTCACCAGGTTTGTGGCAGAGACCGAGTTCACCAGGTCTGTGGCAGAGACCGAGTTCACCAGGTCTGTGGCAGAGACCGAGTTCACCAGGTCTGTGGCAGAGACCGAGTTCACCAGGTCTGTGGCAGAGACCGAGTTCACCAGGTCTGTGGCAGAGACCGAGTTCACCAGGTCTGTGGCAGAGGCCAAGATCACCAGGTCTGTGGCAGAGACCGAGTTCACCAGGTCTGTGGCAGAGACCGAGTTCACCAGGTCTGTGGCAGAGACCGAGTTCACCAGGTCTGTGGCAGAGACCAGGGTACCAGTTGGTGTAGTGCGGTTAGTTTGGGTACCATTTTGGCTGCTAGTCCCTATTTAGGGGGACTATCCAAATGGGCTAAGTCTGCTTGAGAAGCCAAGCAGTGAAGTGTATTACGTTTGTGCCTGGACCTCTCCCACACCTTATGCTGTCCTGTTCTCCATCCAACCTTTCCTATCAGAGACTGTCGTTTAAGAGAAATAAACTCTACGTTGGAGTTACGGCTGGTGTGGACATTGAAGTCATTGGGGAAGATAGAGACTTGTCTTTATTGGCTACAGAGATAAGAACCATTCTGAGGGAGTATCTGGCTGCGGAGACCCATCACAACACCGCTCAACCTCCTCACACAGGAGGGTATGGGCATATAGAGCTGGGTGTGCCCTTTCCTCCTGCGAGGAGCCGAAGACAAGGAGGAGAGGGTGGTAAGCGCTATATATAAATACTTCTTAGTAGAATAAAAGTAGTTGATCTGATAGGCTCTTCCTCCGCACATCTCCTCCAGCACAATGCTTCAGATCTCTTGCTTCACTTCACTGTCCAATTCTAGATTTCTGTCACATTAGCACATGGCTCGGCCTCACTCCGAATAAGTCCTAACATTTTCCTGATGGCCCATTCCAGGCGGGGGGTCTGCAGTCCCCTATGAGGTAGCAACCATTTTAGAAGAGAAGAATAAATGTGCTAATTGATACTTGATGGACTACTGATCCCAGCATGTCCGATGCAAATCCTGCCAGCTCTTCTGGCTACAGCGGCTTGACACATAACACCCACGGTCTCTCCCTCTGTGGGGCAGGTGGTCTAGAAGGTTGTAACTGTAGGGGATGAGTTGATGGAAGTGATAAAAGATTAGATGGAGATGTGATAGGCTTCCATGGAGTGGTTTGTTTTCAGGAGATAGTCAGGCAGATTGAGGTAGAGAGTTCCAGAGGATGGGAGAAGCTCTGGAGAAGTCCCGGAGACAAGCATGGGAGGAAGAGGCAAGGGAGCTAGAGAGCGGGAGGTCTTGGGAGGGGCGGAGGGTTTGGGTGATATTTGGTGATATTTGGAGATAAGATTTGTGATATAGCTGAGGGCAGAGTTGTGAATGGCTTAGCGTTTGAAAGTCTGCACAAACCGTTCTGCTTGACCATTTGTAGCCGGGTGGTAAGGTGCGGTCAACTCGTGCTTGATGTTTTGGGCAGTCAGGAAACGCTGAAACTCCTGACTGGTGAATTGTGCACCGTTGTCCGTGACGATTTCTCTGGAGTTTCCAAATGTAGCAGCGAGATGTAACAGTATGGAAACCGTTGCCTTAGTCATTGGCTGAGTAACAGGAATGACCTCAGGCCACTTTGAATGGGCGTCCACTATGATCAAGAAGGTGTGTCCTCTGATCGGGCCTGCAAAGTCCAAGTGTAGGCGAAACCAAGGAACTGTGGGCCAAGTCCAGGGCTGGACGCACCCTCGAGGAGGGTCTCTTGCAGTTTGTGCACATCCAGCACAAGCATTCAGATATGTCGTGATATCTGAGTCTAGGTTTGGCCACCACACATAGCCTCGGGCCTTTTGTTTTATACGTGTGCCCCCGGGATGACCAGTATGTAGCAAGCCCAGAATGTGTCTCCGGAGGGTCAGTGGAATGATTACTCGGTCTCCCCATAAAGCACAGTTGCCAGCCACAGTTAATTCCATACGCCTACGGAAATAAGGTTCATAATCCTGTGTGACGGTTGCAGGCCAACCGGACCGTACCCAGGAGAGTATTGTTTTTAGGAAGGTATCCTTGGCTGTATGGGCTGCTGTCTCCCCAGAAGACAAGAAGGACAGGCTGGTGTAACGACAACTCTTCTCCGGTGGAGAAGAGTCCATTGACCTCCCTGTCAGTCGGGACATTGCGTCCGCATTTGCATTGGCATCATGACCACGATACTAGATTTTGTAGCTGTATGCTCCCAAGAATAGGGCATAGCGTTGGAGGCGGGCCGCAGTAGTCTGAGAGATGCCTTTGTCAGGGCTAAAGATCTGAAGGAGTGGTTTGACCGTCAATAGGGATGAGCTTCGAGTTCGACTCGAACCCATGTTTGACTCGAACATCGAATTGCAAACATTATGGGCCGTTCACGCCAAATTCGAGTGGCACGTCACGGCCCATAATTCACTGCGGCATCGCAGTGCATTGCTGGCTGATGATTGGCCAAGCATGCACTATGACCCGCATGCTTGGCCAATCACAGTGCGGAAAAAACGGAGAGCCGTAATTGGCCAAAGCCAGGGTGGCTTTGGCCAATTATGGCTCAGGGTGTTTAGTACACGCCCCGCACTATATAAGGCGGTCTTGTGTAGTGTGTAGGAGTTGTTAAAAGAGAGAGATTACAGAGAGAGAGACAGTGTCATTTATATTGAGTTAGATAGAACAGGCAGGCGAGTCAGTTAGCTGCAGTTACAGTGTGTAGAGGATATATATGCATCTTAGGTGTTGTATATATATTTATACACTGTATTCAGTTTAGCTAGATCCGTTCCTGTTATTCTCTATATTGTGACAGGCAGGCAGGTGATTGTGCTAGCTGCAGTCAGTCAGTGTTTCACTTAGTGTACTATGTGCTTTGCATAGCGTTCACCTAAAACTTACCTGAATACAGTTAGTGACTATTATAGTGGTGTTCTCATATTAAAACCACAGGCAGAGAGCTGCAAGTATTTTCAGTGTACTGTGTCCTCTGCACAGTTTTCATCTAAAACGAACTGAAGACAATTGCTGCTTTTCTCATACTAATACCACAGCAGGCAGTTGAATCTGATAGCCGCATTATCAGTACAGAGATATATATATATATATATACATCCCACCTTTGTGCAGCTACATCTCACTGCAGGCCATTAGTATGTCTGTAAGGCCAACAAGGAGAGGCAGACAGTCACGAGGCAATAAAAGAGGGCAAGCAGGCTCTGTGTCTAGAGGCAACAGTGCTGGTCGTGGACACGGTGCATCCTCATCAGCAGGTGGCCGTGGGACACGCTTGTCCTTCTTTTCGGCAGCTGGCCGTGTTGAGCCGCAACATGCCCAAGACTTGGTAGAGTGGATGACCAAGCCATCCTCATCCTCTCTCACCCAGCCTCAGGGTACTTTGTCTGGCAAAGCAGCTGCCAAAGCGGCCTCTTCCCTAGGCTCAATGGCATCAGTCACTCCTTCCCTTGCCCCACCATGTCCGCCTGAGGAGTCCCCCGAACTGTACCCAGTGTTGGGTACATGCTCCAGGAGGATGCCCAGCGTTTTGAAGGCTCCGATGATGGAACCCAGCTGGAGGAAGGCAGTAATGTGAGTTTAGAGAGAGGGGGTAGTAACGTGAGCCCAGAGAGAGGGGGTAGTAACGTGAGCCAAGAGAGTGGGGGTGCCCAACAAGGACAGCTATCTGGCAGTCATGTTCCCCCAGCTGCAGCATACTGCCAGATTGGCTCCAGTGATGAGGAGGGAGGGGATGATGAGGTCACTGACTCCAGGTGGGTGCCTGATAGGAGGAGGAGGCACATCTCCAATGAGGCAGGATGCCCTCCAGGGGCCAGCTTAAGTGCAGCACACCGACTGCATCACACTGCAGAGCTCTGCATGTGCAGGGCGCTGCTGTCTCTGCGCGTTATTCCAAAAGTTCTTTGGTGTGGGCCTTTTTTCAGACGTGTGCAGCAGATCGCACCATTGCCATTTGCAACATATGTCTAAAGCATATCTCCCGTGGCCAAAACATCACCCGCTTGGGCACCACATGCTTGACCAGACATATGTTGACCTGCCATGCAGCTCGTTGGCAAGCCTACCTTAAAGACCCACACCAAAGAACAAAGCGGACCTCTCCTTGCTCCTCATCAGCTGGGATCTCCAACCCCACTATACCTTCAGTCCTCTCTGAAACCTGCACTGAGAGGAATGAAGGTGTAGAATTAGGTGTGTCACAACCAAGTACTTGCGGACAATCTGCTATCGGTACACCAACGTCAGATTGTACCAGGCAAATTTCCCTGCCCCCCAGGTACGATATTTAAAGGAATATTTCACTTTTTTTTTTCACTTTAAGCATCATTAAAATTACTGCTCCCGAAAAAACGGACTGTTTTTAAAACTTTTTTTGCATTGATACATGTCCCCTGGGGCAGGACCCGGGTCCCCAAACCCTTTTTATGACAATAACTTGCATATTAACCTTGATAATTAGCACTTTTGATTTCAAACGTTCGAGTCCCATTGTATTTAATAGGGTTCTAAAGTTCGCGCAAACTTTCGGTCCGTTCGCAGGTTCTGATGCGAACCAAACCGGAGGGTGTTCGGCTCATCCCTACCCGTCAGTATGGTGAATTACCTACCATACAGGTAAAGATAAAACTTCTTAATTGCCCATATCAGCGCAAGAGCCTCTTTGTCAATGTGTGAGTAGATGCTTTCTGCTTTTGTCAAAGACCTGAAGGCAAATGCCACTGGTTTTTCTGACACATCTGGTAAGATATGAGATAGTACAGCCCCCAGACCATAGGGTGAGGCATCACAAGCCAAGGTGAGAGGCTTCTGGAGGTCATAGTGCACGAGCATGCGTGACGCCAACAGCTTCCGCTTAGAAACATCAAAAGCACGTTGGCATGCAGCCGACCAGTCCCATCTGGAGTGTTTCTCCAAAAGCTTGTTCAACAGAAACAAGGTGTGTGCCAGATCTGGCAGGAATTTGTGGTAGTAGTTCAGCAGGCCAAGGTATGATCGCAGCTACTGGACGTTGGTTGGGGCTGGAGCTTTGACTAAAGCATCAACCTTGGCTTCCTTGGTGTGTATACCCTCTGCATCCACAAAACTCCAATTTAGGCACCATGAATTGGCATTTTGCTAAGTTCACTTTTAGACCCTGCTCTTGGAGTCTCGCCAACACAAGCTCCACGTTCCGCTTGTGTTCCTGGTCTGTCCGTCCCGTGATGAGCATATCATCTAGCAGGCACTGCGTGAAAGGAATGTCCGCCAAAATCTTGTCCATTTTTCATTGCCAAATGGCTGGGGCGCAGGCTACACCAAACACCATCCGATTGTACTCATACAGTCCCTTGTGGGTGTTGATGGTTAGAAACTTGCGGGAAGAAGAATGGACCTCAAACTGTAAATATGCTTGTTTGAGATCAAGCTTGGTGAACTTTTGACCCCCTGCAAGAGTGGCAAAAATGTCATCTACTCTGGGTAGGGGATACTGGTCTATCTGCAGTTGGGTGTTCAGTGCCATGCGGAAAAGCCACAAATGCGTAAGTCCCCATTCACTTTCTTTACTGGTACAACTGGTGATGCCCACTCGCTGTGCTCTACCTTTTGAGATGACACCTTGTTCCTCCAGCTGACTTAGTTCTGCTTTCACTCCTGCTCGGAGTGCGAAAGGTACTGTCCGAGCTTTGAAGAACTTGGGCTGAGCATTGGGTTTCAGCTTGAGTCTCACACAGTCATGCTTTATTTTCCCCAACTGGTCATCAAAAATCTTTTGGGAACCGCTGCTTCAGGGACACCACCCATCCCTCATTATCTCATAATGGAATTGTAACGGTGTTACAGGAATTTATGGCGATGTCTGGCATACCAACGTGAGCAATCCAGTCTCTCCCAAAGAGAGGGGGTCCCCCATGTTCTAGGATATATAATGGCAGTCTCTTTGTCTGACCCTTTACAATACCTGTACTTTCGCGTAACCCAGTGGGTGGAGTATCTGATTTGAGTATGTCTGCAGTTTGGTTGGTGTTGGGCAGACAGTTGTTCGGGTCTGAAGTTGTCTCCATTGTTTCTGGGTGATAACTGAAACTGCTGCTCCTGTGTCTACATCCATCTTGAGTTTCTTTCCCTCAATGGTTACCTCTACAGTCATTGCGGAGGGTGCTGAATGCATATGATGTATGTCTGTGGAGCACTTCCTCATCCTCTGACTAAGATGATGATGTATATCTTCCCACCATATATGTCTTTGTCTTGGGGTTCAGAGGTTGTTTATCTTGCACCTTCTTGCTACGGAAAACTCGTTTCAGATGGCCTGTGTTACCACAATTGTGACAGGTCTGATCCTTAAAATGGCAGACTTTGTGGTCATGGTCTGTATTCCCACAACGGTAGCAAGCTGACTCCTGGCTTGGTGAGGGTCTGTATTTCCAGTTTGGGGCAGTTGGCTTGACTGCTGTTCTGAAAACTTCCTGTTTTACCTCTTCCCTTCTGCCCTGGGGGTTCAATTCCTCTGTATCTTTCACAGCCATTTCCATCACTGAAGCTATCTCAATGGCCTTTGTAAGGGTAAGGTCTTTCTCTGTTGTCTCTTTTGGCTAGATTAACAATTCAGTCCCATAACAAACTTATCTCTCAGTGCAGTAGGTAGGTACTTCCCAAAAGAACAGGTAGAGGCTAGTCTGCGAAGGGCGAGCATATAAGCTTTAATTTCTTCACCTGGCTGCTGCTGCTGCCGCTGATAGAACTAAAATCGTTCTGCAATCTCTAGAGCAGGGATATGCAATTAGCGGACCTCCAGCTGTTGCAAAACTACAAGTCCCATCATGGCTCTGCCTCTGGGTGTCATGCTTGCTGCTGTCAGAGTCTCGCTATGCCTCATGGGACTTGTAGTTTGGCAACAGCTGGAGGTCCGCTAATTGCATATCCCTGCTCTAGTGGTTTAGGCTGGAAGTGATCCTCTAACACTGTAAGGAGCTCTGCCAATGTCTTAGTTGCTGGTTTTACAGGGAAAAGCAGATCCCTAAGAGTGTCATATGTCTTAGCACCAACCACTGTCAGAAATACTGCTACTTGCCTTTCACCTGTGTTGTGGAGAATTTTATGAAGATGTATTTTAATATGTATTGTCATAGTGTCACCCAGTGTTAGTTCTCCCGCAGCCCGCTCTAAAGAGCTGACTGGGGCAGTCTGAGGCTGGTTGAGTCCCGTCTGGTGATGGAAAACTTCTTGAGGTTGGAGAGAGGTGTTTGCGGAGTTGGGATATGTCCGCCAGTGAAAGGGCCCCTGTGCATTAGCACAGACATTCGTCTGGAGGGGATATGTTCACTCTGCAAGGACATTATCGGTTATAGGCGGATGTACGCTCTTGTCTCTGCTGTGTCTGATCAGCATGGGTCGGGATTCGTAGCGTGCACCTGTAGATAGCCTCCCATCCACAGGAATGGTAGTATAATCCGGGTATGCGTTGTTCTCTGGAACAGCGCAGAATAAGGATTCCTATCAGCGGTAATATGGGAGCTTTTGGGTTGTTATGATCGGGAGATGGAGTCCCATGTTTGAAAGCCATGTGGCTTTTTTGCACTCTGTCTCTGCTCAGACACACCCATAAGAGTCCTTTAGCCATTATTCATTGGTTGTTTGTATTAACTCATCCTGTTGGAAGGATTTCCTGTTTGTCATTTCCTGTGATGTCATTTTGTATCGAGGAAGTGATTGGCTATTGTGGCGATCACTTCCTGTTTGTCAGAGCTTTTGTCTTTTACGAATAAAAGAGCCAGGCACACTACTCCCTGGAGAGTCATACTGGTGGAGTTGAGATGTAGGCTATGGTGATGTCTGTTAACTTGGATTGCTGGGTTTTAGATGTAGCGCTACCCCCAGTTAAGAGAGCCGCTGGTTTGATTTTGGGCCCGGTATACAGCACCGCCAACCCCCGGCAATCTTACTCGACCCACTCTGGCACAGTTAGTCTAGGGTTAAACTTATATCACATCCAATATAGTATTGCAAGGAGTAATCTATTTGCAATAAAACACACTGAGGCGAGAGATCAAATATAACAGTTTTACTTTTATCGAAAGGTATAGGCAGAACAGAACACATGCAACTTGCTTACAGAGCCCTGCAGCAATAGGTGTAGCACACAACAATGGCCCAGCGAGGTAACCCACCGTGCGCAGCTATTATGGTGCACGCGCCCTGTGGCGCACTAAACAATATTACTCTATTCCCACCCTGGTCAGGCCTGACATAGAAGAAATCGCAGTCTTTTCACTTGGAATTTCTTCGCACGCAAACTTTCGGTGGTGCACTTGATGAAATAGTATTTGTAATCCACAAGTAGGATGTCCCAAGGAACACTATACTGGAGACCCTTTAACTCTGTCCTGCTACTGATCTCCTAGTGGAACAACAAACAAACAATAGGTGGGCCAAGGCAGTCTATAGGCCTAAACACGGTACAGTCTATTGGCTTGAGCAAGTGCCTGCTCACCACTCCGGACGCGATCCCAGTCCGGGACTTCCACCTGCTGTGTCTCCGCACACAGCGTCTGCAACGATCGGGTCCCCGATCTATCTGATGTCCTCACTCGACAAGTCTGATGCCACCCAGGCTCCGCAGTGGGGTGGAAGGCTCTTCAGAAGTTGCGCAAGGCCGCAGGCTTCAGGCCTTGCACTGCAGCAGATCCGCACAGGAAGAAACTGTTGCTTGCAGCGCAGTGTCCCAAAGAGGCCGAGCTCCGTCTCCCCTCCTTCTTAAATAGCCCC
The DNA here is from genome assembly GCA_029206835.1 of Rana muscosa. Lineage (NCBI taxonomy): Eukaryota > Metazoa > Chordata > Amphibia > Anura > Ranidae > Rana > Rana muscosa. The sequence continues at coordinate 404,864 of JARGYO010004025.1, read as the reverse complement.
TCCCATGAGTCTCTGCGGTGGCCAATTGCACCCTGGGTGCCGAACGGGGTTCTGGGTAACGTAGTCCCGGGGCCTTAAAGGAGACCCCGCTACACACTCCCCCCACTTAAACTCTTTGGTCCCCAAAGATAACATAACACTACATTACAGAACGTACAACATCAATCAAAGTTTCGTATGATGTTGGCAGAGGAAATTCCCACCAAAAACGAGGCAGTGAACTCCCCTGCCCACAGGTCACACTATCATTAGTGTCCTGCCTAACTGTGCCAGAGAGTGAGTTGGGGTTGCCCGCCACTAAATAAACAGTGGGAGGATCAGGGTCTTCCATACTCCTCCTGGCAGTAACAACAGTGTCTTCTGCACTCCTCCCCATCTGTGGGTAAGTTAATCTTCTGGGAGGCTTTATGGCTCTTCGCTTCCTCTGTCCTCTTGGGCTTTCTGTTAAAACAGGCTCTTCTTCTGGAACCGACTTAGGAATTTCCTCTGGTTCAGGAGCACTGGACTCCGGAGCAGGGAGGTACAGGGACTCCCTTGGATCTTCTTCTGGGAGTAAGTCACAGGCACTCTCCCAAGAATCTGACCAAGGACTGGACGGAATGAACTCAGTAGCTTCTGCATTCAGCGTCTAATCTATGGTGTCTTCTTCATGTGGAAGATCAATAGCAGGAGTTCCTGGGGCCTGTGAAGGCCAAAGCCAATCAAGTTCTTCTCCCTCATCTTCACTTATCTCCGAGGTCTCTGTATCCCCAATCTGAGGGGTCTGGGACCGAGTGTTTGGTCTGGGATTATCCAGGATGGAAGTTGGCTCAGGGGAATCCATCACAGGGGGTATCCGAACTGCCTCATCTAGTGGGAGTAGGTGGTTCCGATGCCAGGTCTTCAAAGGTCCCACCTTCCCTTCTGGTTTAAGTCTGTAAACGGGCAGGCCCGGTAGCCTTTTGCAAACAACATAAGGTTCAGGTCCCCATCTGTCTGCAAGCTTGTGTTTTCCAGGGACCCCCAAGTTCCATAGCAACACTCTGTCTCCGGGTTGTAAATCTTAATCCTAACTTTCAGATCAAAATTTTTCTTGTTGCGGGCCCCCCTTTGCTCCGAGGCCGCCTGGGCCTGTTCATAGGCCAATTTCAAATTGCGTCTGAGTCTATCGACATATCCCTTGTGGGAAGCAGCAGAACAATGGTCTATGGAAGTGCCAAAGGCCAGATCTACTGGTAGTCTTGCTTCTCTCCCGAACATAAGTCGATAGGGTGAGTACCCTGTAGCGTCACTGGTAGTGCTGTTGTATGCATGCACAACTGTCGCCTATGTGATTGCTCCAATGCTGCTTCTTTTCACTGCTTAGGGTCCCCAGAATGTTGAGCAGGGTTCGGTTGAACCTCTCCGGCTGAGCATCACCTTGTGGATGATAGGGGGTAGTTCTTGTCTTCTTGATCCCCAAAGAATCCAGGAGCTTCCGGATCAACCGACTTTCAAAATCTCTTCCCTGATCTGAATGGAGCCGTTGTGGTAGCCCGTAGTGTACGAAGTATTTCTCCATGAGCACTTTAGCTACAGTGGAAGCCTTCTGGTCCTTGGTTGGGAAGGCCTGGGCATACCGGGTGAAATGGTTGGTTACTACCAGAACATTTCCTAGCCCACTCAGGTCAGGTTCGAGGCAGAGAAAATCAATGCATACCAGATCTAGTGGGCTTTGACTTTGCAGATAGCCCATTGGGGCAGCTTGATGAGGTAAAGTCTTTCTCTGGATGCATCGTGCACATGAGTGGCAGTATTCTTCAACTTCAGCCCTCATGCAGGGCCAATAGAAACGGTTCCTAACGAGTTGGAAAGTCCTTTCCGCCCCTAGGTGGCCATGGTTGTCGTGCAAAGCAACCAGAACAGTCTCTGTGTGTTTCTCGGGCAGGAACAATTGCCATTTGTCTTCCAGGTCATCAGAGGGGCCCCTTCGGTAGACCACTCCCTGATGCACCTGCAACCTGTCCCACTCCTTCCTCAACAGGCGAGCTTCCTTTGAAGGGTGACCTAAAAGTCTATTCGGGTCCTGATTCTCCAGGGCCTCTAGGACCAATCTCCCCATGGGGTCTTCCAATTGGTCGGATCTCAACTCCTTCTTGGACAGTCTTGGCAAGTTATCTTCCCCCAATTGGGTTACCCCACAGTACTGCTTGGGAACTCCCACTATGGTAACCCCTATCTCTTCTGCTCTTGAGCCGCCACTGGCTTGGAGTTCAGCCCCTTGACAGAGGGCCACACCCCGTCGGGTGCCACTTGGGTCCACTCTTCTGTATTGAAGGTGGAGACATGAGATCTTCTAGACAAGGCGTCTGCATCTTGGTTTCCAGCCCCAGGTCTGTACTTTAAGCTGAAATTGAAGGCAGACAGAGCCGCCAACCATCTATGTCCTGTGGCATCCAACTTTGCTCTGGTGAAAAGATAGGTGAGGGGGTTGTTGTCGGTTTTCACTGTGAATTCCACCCCATACAAATAGTCTCTGAGTTTGTCAACTACCGCCCACTTAAGAGCCAGGAACTCCAGCTTATGAGTAGGGTAGTTCTTTTCAGAGGGAGTCAGACTTCTGCTCACATATGCAACGGGTCTCAGTTGCTCTTCATGCTCCTCGTATAGCACTCCTCCCAAACCATCATGACTGGCATCTACATGAAGTTCATAAGGCTTCTTAGGGTCTGCGTAGGCCAGGACAGGGGCAGTGGTTAATGTTTTCTTCAACATCTGGAAGGCATCCTCACACTTCTCGCTCCACTGGTCCTTGACTGACTTCCCTGGCTTTCTGGGGCCCAAGTCATCCTCTTCCCCCTCCGTCTTGAGCAGCTCATTCAGAGGCCTGGCTATCCGAGCAAACCCCTCCACAAACCTCCTGTAATAGGAACAGAACCCCAGGAAGGATCTGAGCTCTGTCACAGTGGTGGGCCTGGGCCAGGAGGTGACTGCCTCCAATTTTTCGGGGTCTGTGGCTACCCCATCTTCAGACACTATGTGCCCCAGATAATTGACTGATAGAATTGGCATTTTTCGGGTGAGAGCTTGAGTCCTTCCTCACTCAGTCTCTTCAAAACTTTCTCCAGCCTCTCTTCATGTTCTTCCAAGGTTCTTCCGAAGACAATGATGTCATCCAAGTATACTAAGACTTTGATGAGGTTCATGTCTCCTACAGTCTTCTCCATAAGACGTTGGAATGTAGCTGGGGCTCGAGACAGACCTTGAGGCATCCGATCAAATTCAAAGAACCCTACTGGGGTTATGAAAGCTGTCTTCTCTTTGTCTTCTGGATGCATCGGGATTTGATAGTACCCGCTCTTTAGGTCCTGTGAGGGGGTTGGCTCGGCAGCGGGTGTGTGTGACCCCCGAGATGGGCTCCCCACACAAAAACAGGCCCAGCAAACGGAGGTTGTGGTTTTCAAAATCAAAAAGGTGCGGTTTATTTTCTATTTACAGTGACAAAACACAGCAAAGAAAAAGAAACATAAACAAAATAAATCCTGGTCAACTTGACCTCTGACTAAACATACAGGTTTCCTAACTAACAACTGGGATCAGCCTAGTGCTGTCCTAGTCCCTAAGTCCCTGGTTTTAAATGTCCAAGCAAATAGCCACACAGGCTTTGTCTCACCGCACAGGGGTTCACTCTCCCTAGACAGTCCACACAGGTCTGGGTCCAGGCATGAGCTAACATCTAATGAAGCTGGGAGTTCTTATAGAGGCCTAAATGAACTGACAAGCTTCAGCTGGTCTCATCAACTCCCTGTCTGCACGACGCCCCACACTCTCCCTAGAGGTATGAGTCATCCATGAGCCCACTAGCCTTATACAACTCTCCACCTAGTTGTATAAGTCGGCGTAAAGCCTGAATCTGGGCGAAATATATCTACCCCCCTGGATGCAACCAGGTGACTTTACCTTCCTGCTGTCACATACCCCCCCCCTCTTGTTTTAACCTCGGGGTTGGAACACCAGCAATCAGGCATTCATGTACTCGAGACAAAGCATCCACATTCCCCATTTGAACGCCAGGGCGATGCTTTACTGTGAAGTTGAATTCCTGGAGGGCCAGGAACCACCTATTCACTCTTCTATTTGTTTCCTTGTTTTGAGCCATCCACTTTAACGGAGCGTGATCCGTAACCAAGTCAAAGTGCCTACCTAGCAGGTAGTACCGAAGGGAATCTAGAGCCCACTTCACCGCTAAACACTCCTTTTCAACGGTGGTGTAATTTACCTCATGGGACTTCAACTTCCTGCTGAGGTAAATGACTGGGTGCTCTTCCCCGTTCCAGACCTGGGACAATACTGCTCCTAACCCCACATCTGACGCATCACTTTGTACGACAAAGTCTTTAGAGAAGTCGGGTGAGTACAACACTGGCTGGCTACATAAGGCTTGTTTCAAGAATTGGAATGCTGCCTCAGCCTCGGGGGTCCATTTAATCATGACCGACCCTTTCCCCTTCGTCAGGTTGGTTAGGGGCACAGCCTTAGAAGCAAAGTAGGGAATGAATCGCCGATAATACCCAGCGATTCCCAGAAAGGCTCGTACCTGCTTCTTGCTGTTGGGACGTGGCCAACTCTGGATGGCCTCGACTTTGTTGAGTTGGGGTTTTATTACTCCCCTCCCAATGGTGTACCCAAGATATTTGGCCTCCTCCTGCCCAATGGTACACTTCTTGGGGTTAGCCGTAAACCCCGCTTCCCGAACAGAGTCCAGGACTGCTTGCACTTTTGGCAGATGTGAGGCCCAATCTGTGCTATGGACAATTACGTCATCCAGGTAAGCCGCAGCATACTTCCGATGGGGCCTCAGCATCTGGTCCATTTTCCGCTGGAATGTGGCCGGCGCATTCTGTAACCCGAACGGCATTCTTTTATATTGGAACGCCCCGTCTGGGGTTACAAATGCGGTTTTCTCTTTGGCCGACTTGGCCAGGGGGATTTGCCAATACCCTTTTGTGAGGTCAAGAGTCGTCATGTATCGGGCTGTTCCCAGCCGGTCGATCAACTCATCTATACGTGGCATGGGGTAGGTGTCAAATTTTGTAACTTTGTTCAACTGACGAAAATCGTTACAAAATCGCCAGCTCCCATCCGGTTTAGGCACCAACACAATGGGACTAGACCAATCACTTTGGGACTCCTCTATCACCCCTAAGTTCAGCATTTTCTGTACTTCCTCCCGTATTGCCTCCCGTCGGGCCTCTGGGATCCGATAGGGTTTTAACTTCACCCTTTCACCGGGCGGGGTAATGATGTCATGCTCTACCCCAGATGTTTGTCCCGGCAGCTCAGAGAATACCTCCTTGTTGCGAAGCACAAACTCCTTAACCTCCTGTTGTTGGGGTTGTGACAAGGTGGCTGCTATTCCAACCTCAGGAATCACGCAACCAGTTTGAGCTCGTGACCAAGTGTCTGTGACTAGGGACTCTCTATCCCTCCAGGCTTTCAACAGATTAACGTGATAGATCTGTTCGGGCTTTCGCCTTCCTGGTTGTCTGACCTTGTAATTCACTTCGCTCACTTTTTCCATTATCTCGTAGGGGCCTTGCCATTTGGCAAGGAATTTACTTTCAACCGTAGGGACAAGTACCAATATCCTATCCCCCGGGGAAAAGGTACGGGTCTTGGCTCCACGGTTGTACACTCTCTGCTGTGCCAACTGCGCTTGGGCCAAATGTTCCTTCACGATGGGCATTACCTGTGCAATTCGATCTTGCATCAGGGCGACATGCTCAATCACACTCCTGTGGGGAGAACTCTCACTTTCCCAAGTTTCCTTGGCAATATCCAACAGCCCTCTTGGGTGTCTCCCATACAGTAACTCAAAGGGGGAGAATCCCGTAGAGGATTGGGGCACCTCCCTAATAGCAAACATCAGATAAGGAAGTAGACAGTCCCAATCCTTTCCATCTCTATCCACCACTTTCTTCAACATTTGTTTTAGGGTTTTGTTGAATCTTTCAACCAGCCCATCGGTTTGGGGGTGATACACAGATGTACGTAATTGCGTCACTTTGAACAATTTACACAGCTCCTTCATAACCCGGGACATAAAGGGTGTACCTTGGTCCGTAAGCAGTTCTTTTCAAATACCCACCCGGCTAAACACAAGAGATAGCTCTTTGGCTATGGTTTTGGCCGAGGTATTTCAGAGAGGGATCGCTTCTGGATAACGGGTGGCATAGTCCATTATAACTAATATGTACTGGTGCCCCCTAGCGGACTTGATTATAGGACCTACCAAATCCATGGCGATCCTCTCAAACGGGACCTCAATGATGGGTAGAGGGACCAGCGGGCTACGGAAATGTGGCATCGGGGCCGACCTCTGACACACAGGGCAGGAGGAACAATAATTTTCTATGTCCTTCATCACCCCCGGCCAACAGAATCTCTGTAATACCCTCTCTCGGGTTTTCTCTGTCCCCAGATGACCTCCAAGAATGTGCCCATGGGCCAACTCCAACACCAACTTCCTGTAAGGTTTGGGCACCACAAGCTGCTCAACGGTTTCTTCTGCCCTTTTTGCCACCCGATACAGTAGGTCCTTCTCTACGCTGAAGTATGGGTAAGTGCAGGTATTATCTGGGTTCACTAACTCGCCATCTATTTTCACTACGTTTTCCCGTGCCTTTATTAGGGCGGGGTCTTTCAACTGTTCTGTGGCAAAGTTTTCCCTGTGAACCTCAAGATCAGAAAACTCCACAGACGGTAGGTTTTCGTCTGAGGAGGTGGGCTCCTCTCCAGTTTCTTGAGTCTCCCCTGCCAATACTGATAAGGGAAATTCCGGAGAGTCCTCACCACTCTCAGGGGAGTTCTGGCTATCACATTCCTGGTACATAGGGGCACCAGTGGGGGGCTCAGGATCATCCCACAGTTCCCAGAACTTCGGAAAATCCCTTCCCACAATGGCGTCATGCGGTAACTGAGATACTAAGCCCACTGGATGAGAGAGGGTACCTTTGGGGGTCTCGAAACACACTGTAGTCACTGGATACTCTCGGGTGTCCCCATGCACACAAATAACAGCTACCTTGCTATTCCCAGAGACCTCTGTTTTAACTAACTCAGCCTTTATCAGGGTCACAAGGCTACCTGAATCCAGCAATACCACAACATTTCTACCATTAACACACATTTTGCATAAATGTTTCTCAGTTCCTCGAATGGCAGTGCATGCGACTGTCGCACACAGCGACTGACGTCTGCCCGTCAGAAAGTCACACTGCATGGGTTCCTCCACAACCGGGCAATTGGCTGCAATATGTCCCGCTTGCCGGCAGCGGTAGCAAACGATCCTTCTTGCGGCCTCTTGAGCCGCTGATTTCCCAGGCTGTTCTCGCCAAACTTGGGGTAGAGCTCCCACCCTCTCACTCTCTCCACCCTCACCCCTTGGAATCCTCTTATCCGCCCCTGGGGATGGTCTGGTCTTAGGGTGGAAAGTCCGAGTGTCTCTGGAAGAGGCCGTCAGGTTCTCTGTAGCCAAGTATTTCTCCACACGATCCACAAGACCATCGGCTGTCTCTGGGTCTCCATGGCTTACCCACTTTTGGATGGCAGTAGGAAGAGCTCTCAAAAACCGATCCATTACAACACGTTCCACAATCTTTGGTGCGGACAAAGTCTCTGGCTGTAGCCACTTTCTGCTCAGGTGAATGAGATCATACATTTGAGACCTGGGGGGTTTTCCAAGCTGGAAAGTCCAGTTATGCACACGCTGAGCCCGGACAGCCTGGGTGACACCCAGCCTTGCCAATATTTCAGCTTTTAGCATCACATAGTCTTTTGCTTGGTTAGGCTCTAGGTCATAGTAAGCTTTCTGCGATTCACCAGTTAACAGAGGAGCCACCAGTCCAGCCCACTGCTCCTCAGGCCACTTTTCTCTTTCAGCGGTCCTTTCAAATGTGGTCAAAAATACCTCTGGATCATCCTCTCCAGTCATTTTTGTCAATAAACGACTCACCCCAAAGGACGCGGTATTAGTGGGACGGCTTTCCTCACTGGTCTGCGGACGTTGCTGCATTACTGCTTCCATCTGTTGTTGTAGTCTCTGCTCTTGCTTCTGCAACAGGTCTATGAAGCGGGCCTCAGATTGCTGCTGGGCTTGTTGCTGAGCCTCCAGACTCTGTTGCAAAGTTGCGTTTGTCTGCTGCTGGGCTGCAAGGCTCTGTTGATGAGCTTGCTGCTGGGCTGCGAAGTTCTTTTGCAAACCTGCATTTGTCTGCTGTTGATTGGCATTTGCTAGAGCCAGCTGCTTCAGTATCTCCTCCATGCTGGCTTAAAAAAAAACTGCCCGCATTCTCCACCAACTGTGAGGGGGTTGGCTCGGCAGCGGGTGTGTGTGACCCCCGAGATGGGCTCCCCACACAAAAACAGGCCCAGCAAACGGAGGTTGTGGTTTTCAAAATCAAAAAGGTGCGGTTTATTTTCTATTTACAGTGACAAAACACAGCAAAGAAAAAGAAACATAAACAAAATAAATCCTGGTCAACTTGACCTCTGACTAAACATACAGGTTTCCTAACTAACAACTGGGATCAGCCTAGTGCTGTCCTAGTCCCTAAGTCCCTGGTTTTAAATGTCCAAGCAAATAGCCACACAGGCTTTGTCTCACCGCACAGGGGTTCACTCTCCCTAGACAGTCCACACAGGTCTGGGTCCAGGCATGAGCTAACATCTAATGAAGCTGGGAGTTCTTATAGAGGCCTAAATGAGCTGACAAGCTTCAGCTGGTCTCATCAACTCCCTGTCTGCACGACGCCCCACACTCTCCCTAGAGGTATGAGTCATCCATGAGCCCACTAGCCTTATACAACTCTCCACCTAGTTGTATAAGTCGGCGTAAAGCCTGAATCTGGGCGAAATATATCTACCCCCCTGGATGCAACCAGGTGACTTTACCTTCCTGCTGTCACAGTCCATAACACTGAACCACTTGGCTCCAGACAAGCTCTGTAGGGCATCCTCTATCCTCGGGGTGGTATACTGGTCGGGTATGGTTCTCCTGTTGAGGGTCCTGTAGTCTATGCACAGCCTCAATGATCCATTCTTCTTTCTGACCACCACTATCGGGGAGGCATAGGGGCTTCTGGTTTCTCGAATCACACCGGTTCGCTTTAGCTCAGCGAGCTGTTCCCTCAAGTCCTCGAGGTCTGCTAACGGAACTCGCCTGATTCTTTCCCTGAAGGGCTTGTCTTCCTGGAGGCGGATTCAATGGGTGGCACTCCTTGCACACCCCACATTGAACTCATCTTGGGAGAAGATCTTTTCCCACCTGGTCAACTGGGTCTTGGCTCTCTCTTTCCAAGCCCTGGGTAGGTTCGGGTTCTCCATGGAAAGTTTCTCCCACACAGTGCTTTCTCCATCTGTCTTCTCCACATCCTACAAAACAACTGGGGTGGCAGGGCTCACCTGGCCCAGCAGCATCCTGGCTGGGATCTCCATGGGGCCATCTGTAGTATTCCTGACTCTCACAGGTACCTTACAGTGGGCCTTCTTCAGGGCCCTCAATGGGACCACTTCTGGGACTACTTCTAAGCCCGAATGTTCTCCCCTTGGGTCGGGTTCCAACATGACAAAGGGCCCAGGCTGCTCCCAAGTGAGTTTCACAGTGGCTTTCAAACAGGCCATTTCACCGGGCTGTAGCACTATTCCTTTTCTTCCCAGCCTCCAAACCTTCCCTACCCCCTCTTCTGGGGCCTTCTGTTCTAAGATCAGACGCTGGTAGGCTGTCTTCAACATTGGGTGGATCTCAGTGGCTTTTAGGCCTTTTCCTTTTGTTAGAGGGGTCAAGAGTCTTCGGACCAGATCAGTGTTGGTCCCTATTATTAAGGAACTCTTGTTAGCTCCAGGCGGTCGGAGGCATACCACAGCTAAGGTATCAAACACTTCAGCCTTCCTGGCTAGGGACGGGACAAAAGTCAGTTTTATAGGCAGATAGCCATCATAAGGGAAACTCTCTGTCCCAATTCCCCATATCTCCAGCTCTTCAATCTTCTGGATGGGTAGGTGACTTTAATGTTTGTCATAAAAGTCCCGGTACAACAGGGTCACTTGCGCCCCAGTATCCAATATGGCTCTTGTGTAGACTCCCTCCACTTGAACAGGTACTATCGGGGAGGGACCCACCAGCTTCTCTGGATATCGCTTCGAAGGAGTCTCCTTCCTTGGATCTTTGCATTTTCCTTTTGGACTTTCTTTCTTCCATTTCTCTTTGGACTTAAGCCTCTCCTGGGCCTGGCATGCATTGATCTCCCTCCTTCTGATGGGTGTAACTACCCACTGAGGGACACTACTCTCTTTCTTTGGGGTGCGTTCCCTCTGAGGAACCTTGTGTTTCTTCTGAGGGGTCTTGTCCACTCTTTTCATGTGCTTCTCATTCAGTTTGGAGCTCACTGGAGATGATGGGCACCTGGTTGACTCCTTCACCGGGGCCCGCTGAAGTTTTCCCGCGGCTTGCGGTTATTCATCTTTTTTTTCTTTGGACTGGCACACACTTTGGCGAAATGGCCAGCTCCTCCACAATTGAAACAAATCACATCCCCCCAATCTTCCAGGGATACGGGCGCTGAGGTGTTGGGAAACAGCTCCTTCCTCGGACTTTCCCTCTATGGTTCCCTTGACTTCTTTTCCATCAGGGAGGTCAGCATTCCCAATACTTGGGACATCTGCGACTTCAAGGTATCCACCTCTGAGTCTCTTTCCAGGGTCATGGCTGTCCTGACCATCACCGGAGGAGGATTTACCGACTCAACTGGTTGGCTCCTCTTCTTCTCCTCCAGCATAGCTTCTTCCCCTCTGACCACTCGGATCAAGTCAGGGTACTCCAGGCTCTTCCCGTCCTGTCTTGTGCGTAGCGCCAATGCGATGGGGTCCAGGTGCTGAGATCCTCTCATCACCTGCTGAACACGGGCCTCATCCACCTTCCGCGGGTCAATCCCCTTCTTCAGAATCATCTTATGCAGGATCTTATACAGGCGCCTCATGAACTCTGACCGTTTCTCTCCTGTCTTTTGGTAGCACTGTTCCAGCTGATAAGTGAGCTCAGTGATTTTCTCTGTTCCACCGAACACATTCTGCAGAATGTCCAGATAGTCCTGTGCATCACAGTCTGTCTTACTCATCTTGAGGTTGCGTATGGCCTCCAGAGCAGGCCCCTTCAAGCTCTCAGCAATTCTCTGCTTCTTTCTGTGGTCTGGGACTTCCCATTATTCTAAGGCCTGAGTGGCACCATCTAACCACTCCTCAAACCCCTCTTCACCCGAAGGTACAGGTTTCCTTCCAGAGAATACTCTGAGTTTTCTGTATCCAGACATTTGGTAGTCTGTAGGATCCTTCTTACACTGGGCTACAATTTCCCCCAGGACTGCGCATAATTCTGCGCTGAGGGTGGCAGATGGCGACCCGGGACTTTCCCTTTTCTGCTGTTTTTCTGCTTTTGGGGTGGGTGATGGAGATAGTTTTCGGTGTCTGAAACCGTCCTCCTGGCTTGAGCGGCAGCGCGTGCATTAGGCTATAAGTCTGATCATCTATTGCTTCTACACTTGGAGTCTTGAAATGCTCTGGGACTCCGTCCCTCCACTCTATTAGTGCGCGGGTCAGTGAGGAATTCGTCCTGACATCCACCACTCATGCCTTCTGGTGCGGGGACAGTGACATCACTAGCTGCTTCACCGCTTCTTCTTGCCAGATCCCTGGGAGTTCTATGACTACTACTCCAGTTGGATCTGTGCCGACCACTTTGCACCACTGTCCTACTTCTAGTGGGTCCATGCTGGTACTTTTGGTGTGTTACTTGCCGTTTCAGGATCCCGGACTCGAGAGCCCCCACGTGTAGCGCTACCCCCAGTTAAGAGAGCCGCTGGTTTGATTTCGGGCCCTGCATACAGCACCGCCAACCCCCGGAAATCTTACTCGACCCACTCTGGCACAGTTAGTCTAGGGTTAAACTTATATCACATCCAATATAGTATTGCAAGGAGTAATCTATTTGCAATAAAACACACTGAGGCGAGAGATCAAATATAACAGTTTTGCTTTTATCGAAAGGTATAGGCAGAACAGAACACATGCAACTTGCTTACAGAGCCCTGCAGCAATAGGTGTAGCACACAACAATGGCCCAGCGAGGTAACCCACCGTGTGCAGCTATTATGGTGTACGTGCCCTGTGGCGCACTAAACAATATTACTCTATCCCCTACCTGGTCAGGCCTGACATAGAAGAAATCTCAGTCTTTTCACTTGGGATTTCTTCGCACGCAAACTTTCGGTGGTGCACTTGATGAAATAGTATTTGTAATCCACAAGTAGGCAGTCCCAAGGAACACTATACTGGAGACACTTTAACTCTGTCCTGCTACTGATCTCCTAGTGGAACAACAAACAAACGATAGGTGGGCCAAGGCAGTCTATAGACCTAAACATGGTACAGTCTATTGGCTTGAGCAAGTGCTCGCTCACCACTCCGGACGCGATCCCAGTCCGGGACTTCCACCTGCTGTGTCTCCGCACACAGCGTCTGCAACGATCGGGTTCCCGATCTAACTGATGTCCTCACTCGACAAGTCTGATGCCACCCAGGCTCTGCAGTGGGGTGGAAGGCTCTTCGGAAGTTGCGCAAGGCCGCAAGCTTCAGGCCTTGCACTGCAGCAGATCCGCACAGGAAGAAACTGTTGCTTGCAGCGCGGTGTCCCAAAGAGGCCGAGCTCGGCCTCCCCTCCTTCTTAAATAGCCCCTCCCATGAGTCTCTGCGGTGACCAATTGCACCCTGGGTGCCGAACGGGGTTCTGGGTAACGTAGTCCCGGGGCCTTAAAGGAGACCCCGCTACACAGATATACAGGAAATAGAGTGATAGGTAAGATGCATTAGACAAAATGTGTGCTTATTAGCACAGGAGATATGGTGTGCGCTCAGCGTATAGCCTAATCTCCACGACACCTGGGATGGCATTTGCACTGAAATACTGTTCCAGTCTCTCAACCCAGGAACTCCAGGATGTCTGTTCTCCATCAAATTCACTTAATGTCCCGATCAATGACATTTTCCTGCTGGGCTCTGTGAGTGTTTTCATCCAGGTGACAATCCACACTGCCTTTGTCTCTCTCTGACTGATAGACAGTTTGTAAATCCCATCCTCGTCGCCACTGTTATATACTGAGGTGTGAGAGACACAAGACTCTGGTCTGGAACAACTGATGTTTATTTCAGTACAGGCTGTACACTGCAACATGCATCTCAGAACAGGGATATCTTATTATGCTTCCTTACATGTGCTCTAAGATGGCTACTATACCCTTGTCATCACTCCTGGGTGGAGACAGCCTTAAACTGACAGTACAACACCCTTTAGGTATAACATTAGTATTTTGGATTTAATTCGCTGGGAGATCGGAAGCCAGTGTGGGAATAGGCAGAGAGGAGTGGAGGACACTGAGTGGAAACTAGTGGAGAGATAGGCAGAGAGTGGTGGAGGACACTAAATGGAGACCAGTGGAGGGATTAATAGAGAGGGGTGGAGGACACTGAATGGAGACCAGTGGAGGGATTGGTAGAGAGGGGTGGAGGACACTGAATGTAGGTCAGTGGAGGGATTGGTAGAGGGGGGTGGAGGATACTAAATGGAGACCAGTGGAGGGATTGGCAGAGAGGGGTGGAGGACACTGAATGGAGACCAGTGGAGGGATTGGTAGAGAGGGGTGGAGGACACTAAATGGAGACCAGTGGAGAGATTGGTAGAGAGAAGTGGAGGACACTGAGTGGAAACGAGTGGAGAGATAGGCAGAGAGGGGTGGAGGACACTGAATGGAGGTCAGTGGAGGGATTGGTAGAGAGGGGTGGAGGACATTGAATGGAGACCAGTGGAGGGATTGGTAGAGAGGGGTGGAGGACACTGAATAGAGGTCAGTGGAGGGATTGGTAGAGGGGGGTGGAGGATACTGAATGGAGACCAGTGGAGGGATTGGCAGAGAGGGGTGGAGGACAGTGAATGGAGCTCAGTGGAGAGATAGGCAGAGAGGGGTGAAGGACACTAAATGGAGACCAGTGGAGGGATTGGCAGATAGGGGTTGAGGACACTGAATGGAGACCAGTGGAGGGATTGGTAGAGAGAGGTGGAGGACACTGAATGGAGGCCAGTGGAGGGATTGGTAGAGAGGGGTAGAGGACACTGAATGGAGACCAGTGGAGGGATTGGTAGAGAGGAGTGGAGGACACTGAATGGAGACCAGTGGAGGGTTTGGTAGAAAAGGGAGGAGGACACTGAATGGAGGCCAGTGGAGGGATTGGTAGAGAGGGGTGGAGGACACTGAATGGAGACCAGTGGAGGGATTGGTAGAGAGGGGAGGAGGACACTGAATGGAGGCCAGTGGAGATATTGGTAGAGAGGAATGGAGGACACTGAATGGAGACCAGTGGAGGGATTGGCAGAGAGGGTGGAGGACACTGAATAGAGACCAGTGGAGGGATTGGTAGAGAGGGGTTGAGGACACTGGATGGAGGCCAGTGGAGGGATTGGTAGAGAGGGGTGGAGGACACTGGATGGAGGCCAGTGGAGGGATTGGTAGAGAGGGGTGGAGGACACTGAATGGTGACCAGTGGAGGGATTGGTAGAGAGGGGTGGAGGACACTGAATGTAGGTCAGTGGAGGGATTGGTAGAGGGGGGTGGAGGATACTAAATGGAGACCAGTGGAGGGATTGGCAGAGAGGGGTGGAGGACAGTGAATGGAGATCAGTGGAGAGATAGGCAGAGAGGGGTGGAGGACACTAAATGGAGACCAGTGGAGGGATTGGCAGATAGGGGTTGAGGACACTGAATGGAGACCAGTGGAGGGATTGGTAGAGAGGGGTGGAGGACACTGAATGGAGGCCAGTGGAGGGATTGGTAGAGAGGGGTGGAGGACACTGAATGGAGACCAGTGGAGGGATTGGTAGAGAGGAGTGGAGGACACTGAATGGAGACCAGTGGAGGGATTGGCAGATAGGGGTTGAGGACACTGAATGGAGACCAGTGGAGGGATTGGTAGAGAGGGGTGGAGGACACTGAATGGAGGGCAGTGGAGGGATTGGTAGAGAGGGGTGGAGGACACTGAATGGAGGGCAGTGAAGGGATTGGTAGAGAGGGGTGGAGGACACTGAATGGAGGTTAGTGGAGGGATTGGCAGAGAGGGGTGGAGGACACTGAATGGAGACCAGTGGAGGGATTGGTAGAGAGGGGTGGAGGACACTGAATGGAGGGCAGTGGAGGGATTGGTAGAGAGGGGTGGAGGACACTGAATGGAGGTTAGTGGAGGGATTGGCAGAGAGGGGCAGTGGTATTCCTAAGCAGAACAAAATCATCGCCTTCCATCCTGACCCCACCAGAAAGGAGGCCTATGGAATGGCTTAGTATGGATCTGAGCCTAACCCTCCGATGGTCATTCTGCTCAATTAGGCCAAAACGTGGGAGACCAAAGAGGGAACCCCAAGACGTAGGTACAGTAATCAACGCCGACTAATTTATTAAAGGTGCTGAGAGTCCCTACTCAATAACACCAGAACATAGGAGAGTATAGAGGGAACCCTGAGACGTTGGTGATCAATGTCGACTAATTTTCTAAAGGAGCTAAGAGTCTTTACTCAATAAATTGTGTGAACATTCAAATCACCGAAAAGTTCATTCCTCTTCACCTTCCATTTTCAATCATCTGCAGGTGGAATACTTCACCGGGAATTCGCTGATACCTGAATATTCACACAATTTATACACAGAGATCCTCCCCTACTATTATTAACCCAACTGTCCACAACCGCTGGAGAAGGGTCACCAGTCATCTTTGTAGGCTGTACCTGGATTATGGACCAGCGGGTCTCGGGATGGGCAATTGTAGGCTGTACCTGGATTATGGACCAGCGGGTCTAGGGATGGGCAATTGTAGGTTGTACCTGGATTATGGATCAGCGGGTCTCGGGATGGACAATTGTAGGCTGTACCTGGATTATGGATCAGCGGGTCTCGGGATGGGCAATTGTAGGCTGTACCTGGATTATGGATCAGCGGGTCTCGGAATGGACAATTGTAGGCTGTACCTGGATTATGGATCAGCGGGTCTTGGGATGGGCAATTGTAGGCTGTGCCTGGATTATGGATCAGCATGTCCCGGGATGGGCAATTGTAGGCTGTACCTGGATTATGGATCAGTGGGTCTCGGGATCGGCAAATGTAGGCTGTACCTGGATTATGGATCAGCGGGTCTTGGGATGGACAATTGTAGGCTGCACCTGGATTATGGACAAGCGTGGCTCGGGATGGGCAATTGTGGGCTGTACCTGGATTATGGATCAGCGGGTCTCGGGATGGGCTATTGTAGGCTGTACCTGGATTATGGATCAGCGGGTCTCAGGATGGGCAATTGTAGGCTGTACCTGGATTATGGATCAGCGGGTCTCGGGATGGGCAATTGTAGGCTGTACCTGGATTATGGACCAGCGGGTCTCGGGATGGACAATTCTAGGCTGAACCTGGATTATGGATCAGCGGGTCTCGGGATGGGCAATTGTAGGCTGTACCTGGATTATGGATCAGCGGGTCTGGGGATGGGCAATTGTAGGCTGTACCTGGATTATGGATCAGTGGGTCTCAGGATGGGCAATTGTAGGCTGTACCTGGATTATGGATCAGCGGGTCTCAGGATGGGCAATTGTAGGCTGTACCTGGATTATGGATCAGCGGGTCTCGGGATGGGAAATTGTAGGCTGTACCTGGATTATGAACCAGCGGGTCTCGGGATGGGCAATTGTAGGCTGTACCTGGATTATGGATCAGCGGTCTCGGGATGGGAAATTGTAGGCTGTACCTGGATTATGGATCAGCGGGTCTCGGGATGGGCAATTGTAGGCTGTACCTGGATTATGGACCAGCGGGTCTCGGGATGGGCAATTGTAGGCTGTACCTGGATTATGGATCAGCGGGTCTCGGGATGGGCAATTGTAGGCTGTACCTGGATTATGGATCAGCAGGTCTCGGGATGGGCAATTGTAGGCTGTACCTGGATTATGGATCAGCGGGTCTCGGGATGGGCAATTGTAGGCTGTACCTGGATTATGGATCAGCGGGTCTCGGGATGGGCAATTGTAGGCTGTACCTGGATTATGGATCAGCAGGTCTCGGGATGGGCAATTGTAGGCTGTACCTGGATTATGGATCAGCGGGTCTCGGGATGGGCAATTGTAGGCTGTACCTGGATTATGAACCAGCGGGTCTCGGGATGGGCAATTTACTGGGAATGATTTCCATTCTCTTATTGTGAAAATTTCCTTCTCTTGTGTGGAATTTTCCTTTTGTATGTAGCGAGGTCTTTATGTTTTCTGTGGTCTTTGTGGATTTTCATGTTTTATGTAAATTTCCGTTTCATTCTCAGATTTCCCGTCTCTTCGATTTGATGGCAGTGACAAGCGGTGTGAAGGGGTCATTCAGCACAGACATGGCAACGATTGGCTGCCTTTGTGTATAACATATTTCAATCATAATTTAGTGTCTCTGATCTGTAGAGAGATGAAGTGTGGACCTCCAATATCGGATCATCCTATAGATTATCACCCGCTCTACAACTCATCCACTGCACTGAATGTTACCTGCCCCATACTGGATGATTGGAGGAACTGCAGTGTCTCACCTGTTCCAGCTACTAAGTGTGATGGAGCTGCTTTCTTATACTGTGCAGGTAAGTCATACTCTAACCTTGACCCTCTAAATACTATACAGGTAAGTGTCACTGGAGACCCTAACAGTGACCCTCTATATATGCTGTGCAGGTAAGTGACACTGGGGATCCTAACAGTGACCCTCTATATACACCAGGGCCGTCTAAATAGCATCATGGGCCCCTGGGCAAAGTAATGCACTGGGGCCCCTAACAGCCTGTCCCAATTTACGCACCTACTCTCAAGAAAGTATAAATAGTTGATAGGATTAAGCTTAATAAAATTGGTTTTAAACAATAAGAAAACATGCCATAAATCAAAGACTAATAAACACACAGGGCACAGTACAGGGGGAGTCAGGAGGGCAAAATACTGGGATCAGGAGGGCACAGTACAGTTTATGGGACATGGCCATCCCGGGACAGCTTAATAGAAAGCGTGACTGTCCCGGCAAGTATGATATAATGCAAGATCATGGGGCCCCTATGCACCTGGGGCCCCTGGGCAGTGCCCAGAGGTGCCCATGCATTAAGACAGCCCTGATATACACGCATGTACAACACATGCCGAATATTTCAGATCTTCAGTAGTGTCGTACATGGAGAATATTTTAGATCTTCAGTAGTGTCGTACATGGAGAATATTTCAGATCTTCAGTAGTGTCGTACATGGAGAATATTTCAGATCTTCAGTAGTGTCGTACATGGAGAATATTTTAGATCTTCAGTAGTGTCGTACATGGAGAATATTTCAGATCTTCAGTAGTGTCGTACATGGAGAATATTTCAGATCTTCAGTAGTGTCGTACATGGAGAATATTTTAGATCTTCAGTAGTGTCGTACATGGAGAATATTTCAGATCTTCAGTAGTGTCGTACATGGAGAATATTTCAGATCTTCAGTAGTGTCGTACATGGAGAATATTTTAGATCTTCAGTAGTGTTGTATATGGAGAATATTTTAGATCTTCAGTAGTGTCGTACATGGAGAATATTTCAGATCTTCAGTAGTGTCGTACATGGAGAATATTTCAGATCTTCAGTAGTGTCGTACATGGAGAATATTTTAGATCTTCAGTAGTGTCGTACATGGAGAATATTTTAGATCTTCAGTAGTGTCGTACATGGAGAATATTTTAGATCTTCAGTAGTGTCGTACATGGAGAATATTTCAGATCTTCAGTAGTGTCGTACATGGAGAATATTTTAGATCTTCAGTAGTGTCGTACATGGAGAATATTTCAGATCTTTAGTAGTGTCGTACATGGAGAATATTTCAGATCTTCAGTAGTGTCGTACATGGAGAATATTTTAGATCGTCAGTAGTGTCGTACATGGAGAATATTTTAGATCGTCAGTAGTGTCGTACATTGAGAATATTTTAGATCGTCAGTAGTGTCGTACATGGAGAATATTTCAGATCTTCAGTAGTGTCGTACATGGAGAATATTTTAGATCGTCAGTAGTGTCGTACATGGAGAATATTTCAGATCTTCAGTAGTGTCGTACATGGAGAATATTTTAGATCTTCAGTAGTGTCGTGCATGGAGAATATTTTAGATCTTCAGTAGTGTCGTGCATGGAGAATATTTTAGATCTTCAGTAGTGTCGTACATGGAGAATATTTTAGATCTTCAGTAGTGTCGTACATGGAGAAAATTTCAGATCTTTAGTAGTGTCGTACATGGAGAATATTTTAGATTTTCAGTAGTGTAGTACATGGGGAATATTTTAGATCTTTAGTAGTGTCGTACATGGAGAATATTTTAGATCTTCAGTAGTGTCGTACATGGAGAATATTTTAGATCTTCAGTAGTGTCGTACATGGAGAATATTTTAGATCTTCAGTAGTGTCGTACATGGAGAATATTTTAGATCTTCAGTGGTGTCGTACATGGAGAATGTTTCAGATCTTCAGTAGTGTCGTACATGGAGAATATTTCAGATCTTCAGTAGTGTCGTACATGGAGAATATTTTAGATCTTCAGTAGTGTAGTACATGGAGAATATTTTAGATCCTCAGTAGTGTAGTACATGGAGAATATTTCAGATCTTCAGTAGTGTCGTACATGGAGAATATTTCAGATCTTCTGTAGTGTCGTACATGGAGAATATTTCAGATCTTCTGTAGTGTCGTACATGGAGAATATTTTAGATCTTCAGTAGTGTAGTACATGGAGAATATTTTAGATCTTTAGTAGTGTCGTACATGGAGAATATTTCAGATCTTCAGTAGTGTCGTACATGGAGAATATTTTAGATCTTTAGTAGTGTCGTACATGGAGAATATTTTAGATCTTCAGTAGTGTCGTACATGGAGAATATTTTAGATCTTCAGTAGTGTCGTACATGGAGATTATTTTAGATTTTCAGTAGTGTCGTACATGGAGAATATTTTAGATCTTTAGTAGTGTGAAAGTGTCATAGAGGTAATATCTTTTGGAACATCGGACAGTCGCCAATCCAAGGTTATGGGAAACATGGCAGAATATTCTTCAGGCCTGGAACTGTAGAGTCCCCTAGGGTCATAGAGGTAATATCTTATGAACCAGCTGGACAGTGGGCCAACTCAAGGTTATAGGAGACAGGGCAGAATATTCTGCAGGCCTGGAAACGTAGAGTCACTGAGGTACATAGAGGTAATATCATATTGAAACCTCTGATATTTCGCCAATCCAAGGTTATGGGAGACATGGCAGAATATTATTCAGGCCTGGAGCCGTAAAGTCATTGAGGGTCATAGAGGTAATATCTTTTGGAACATCAGACAGTTGCCAATGCAAGATTATGGGAGGCATAGCAGAATATTCTTCAGGGCTGAAATTGTAGAGTCCCCTGGGGTCATATAGGTAATATCTTATGAACCAGTTGGACTCAAGGTTATAGAAGACAGGGCAGAATATTCTGCAGGCCTGGAACCGTAGAGTCACTGAGGTACATAGAGGTAATATCATATTGAAACAACTGATATTTCGCCAATCCAAGGTGCCGTAAAGTCACTGAGGGTCGTAGATGTAATATCTTAATTAAACATGTGACTATTGGTCAATTCAAGGTTATGGGAGACATGGCAGAATATTCTTCAGGCCTGGAGCCATAAAGTCACTGAGGGTCATAGAGATAATATCTTAAATAAACATGTGACTGTTGGTCAATACAAGGTTATGGGAGACATGGCAGAACATTCTTCAGGCCTGGAACATTAGAGAAATTGAGGTCATAGAAATAATATGCGAAGAAGTAAAATTTCTCTTGTTGCTGGATTATATAAAGTAGTTATCTCTCTCCGAGCCGTAATCTAGTCCACGAGGCATTGACTATATAAAATGAATGTGTGATACCACCAGAGATCCATACACTAGAACACTAGATCACGGTGATGGTCATCATTTATCCAGGTCATGATGTAGCTATCAGGCCTCATTCACTTCTGAGTGTTTTGTAGTTTGTAGCTTGTGACGGGAGGGCCCGTGGAACCCCAGAATCCCTTGGAAAGGTTGAAAAACCCTTGTCTCAGCTCCCCATGCACCTCTTATGTCTAAGTCACCCTGTACCATCCTGGCACAGGGTGACTGAGAAAATATATCTTGGATTACTTAAAATGGGACAGTAATATTTACCAACAATATCTCTCAGGATAGATGTAAAGACTCTTCTTGGTTTGTTTGATTCTGAACTCAACATGTTAGTTGGGAGAGCCGATCACATTGGCATCTGTACAATGTAGGAGACGGGCCGACTCCTGCTGGAGCTCCTGCTATTGTGAGAAGGTGTCCTGTGTGTATTCTTATAATGTATCATCTACTGTGTGAAGCTCGGTGACAACAAGTCTGACCTGTAGTGAAATCCTGATTAATCATAACAATGCCCAGGAGGGTACAGAGTCACATCGGTTGCTATAAGGGATTAGGTAATTAGCTCATGTTAATTTATGTTTCTGATTACAGGTGTATCGTTAGAGTAATATGAGCAGGAGGGGGAACCTCCTATTCTACTGTATATAAGACTTGTATTCTGGTTTCTAATAAACAGTCCATGTTCAGCAATCAAACGAGTATCGTCTTGTTTTTCGTTACATAGCTCAAAGATCAAAAAAAGCTCAACAAGCAAAAATATATTGGATTCAATGGTCCTTGTTCCCATCTGAATTCCTGACGCCCCAAAAAGAACATGGGTTGCTTTTCAGGCAGATTTGGGTGTTTTTGATCACATAGACTTCAATGGGAACACCTGAAAATTAGTTTTTAGCCAAAATAACTTATCTCCTCCCCCTAAAGGCTAAAACAAAAAGCCTGAAGCTTGAATACACATATAAAATGCCTGTGATACACTTATAAAATCTCCTGTATACACTTGCAAAAAACGCTCCAGAAATCTGATAAAAACTCCTGAAAATCGCTCTGCTCGGGTGTGAATGCAGCCTTAGAAACATGCTGAATGTGACTTGCTACTAGCCGTGTATTCGATGTATTGAAAGCTGTATTTTGTCTATTTTTCCTCCAGAGGAACGCCTCCTGCGGCTCTCTGGAGGTGGCAGTCCCTGTGCCGGTCGGGTAGAGGTCCTTAAGGATGATGTTTGGGGAGCCGTATGTGATGATCATTGGGACGCCCTCGATGCGGAAGTCACGTGTCGACAGTTGGGTTGTGGTTCGGCACTGGCAGCCTACGGAGCATCTCATTTTGGAGTTGGACCACCACAGATCCATTTGGATGACGTGAAATGTTTGGGTTCTGAGCCTTTTCTATGGGAATGTCCAACAGAAAGAAGGCATGACTGCACCGAGAGGGAGCATGCTGGTGTCATGTGTACAGGTGAGCGCTACAATCTGGAGATGGTATCAAATTGGGCAACTTAAAAAATAAAAAAAGACATTAAAACTGATATTGAATGAATGTGTATGAATATATCCAAGGTCTATATAGATGTATTGGGTAGGAGGTAATATGTTGTATTTTACCCCCATATAGGTTTTTCTCACACCAGACCTTGTGGCACAATTTGCTATATTTTCCAGTCTGGGTTAGAATATATCCACGGTGATTAGTAGAACCAGTTCACCCTAATGGTGGTCTGATCCAAGTGTTACTACGCAAAATTAGACATGTGCACTGCCGAAAAATTGTTTTTTTTGCTTTTTTCTGAAATTCGGGAAATTCGAAAAATTCGTTTTTTTAGTTTTCATTTTTTTAGTTTTTTTGTTTTTTTCGGAAATTCGGAAAATTCGTTCTTTTTGTTTTTTCGTTTTTTTTTTTGCTTTTTTCGGAAATTCTGAAATTCTAAAAATATATTTTTTTTCGTTTTTTTGCTTTTTTCGGAAATTCGGGAAATTCAGAATTTCCGAATTTTCGAATTTCCGAATTTCCAAAAAAACGAATAAAACGAAAACGAAAAAAGCTAATTTTTCGAATTTCCAAAAAAGCAAAAAAATCAAAAAAAAAAAGAATTTCCGATTTTCGGAAATTCGGAAATTCTAAAAATTCGGAATTCGGAAATTCAACTTTCTAAATTTCCCATTTTCGAATTTTCGATTTTCGAATTTTGCAATTTCTAATTTTCGAATTTTCGAATCTCGAATTTTTGAAATTTCGAAATCCAAAATTCGGAATATCTGAAATTCGGAAATTCGAAAATCCGAAATTCGGAAATTCAAAATTTCCAAAATTCGGAAATTTGAAATTTCGGAGTTCGGAAATCCAAAAATTCGGAAATTGAAAAATTCGGAAATCCAAAAATCTGAAAATTCGGAAATTGAAAAATTCGGAAATTTCGGAATTAACGAATTTCTCTCAATTCGTGAAAAAACTATTAGAAACTAAACAAATTGCACATGTCTACGCAAAATACATACTTTGTATAACCCAGTCTGTATGGACAGGCTCATTGCTGACTAGACAAGATCCACAAGCAGTGTCTAACTCAGACATGGAATCCAATGTTATGGAGGACGCTGTTCCTTCTTTTCTCGGAGGTGGAAAGACAATAAATGGGCCACATTGGCAGCACAAGTGTCTTACAGAATGCTGAGAAAATATCCCGTGTGTACATACCTGCTGCTTCACATTCAAGGCACTTCAAGTGAATCCTTCAAAACACAAAGTGATGATTGCAGTGGTGGATTTTTCAGGACAGAATGGGTGGCTACCTGGGGCCCCAGACTCCTGGAGAGCCCATAGGAGATGCTAAAAAATTCTGCACTTCAGTATATAGTTTATAAGAAGTGAGTTTCAGATTAAAGCGGAGTTCCACCCATTTTACAGTCAGCCGCTACAAAAAGTGTATCTGGTGACTTTTAATAATCAGACACTTACCTGTCCGACGGTCCAGCGATGGGGACGCACAAAGCCCCACTCCTCTCCGCAGCGCCGGTGTTGTGCCAAGAAAAGTCCCCCGTTGAATAAGGCCCGCCCTGTACTGCGCAGTACGGAGCTCAACGGAGCCGCCGAAAATCTCCGAACATGAACAGCTGTTGATCAGCTGTATACGGCGCCTGCGCAATCAAGACGACATTGTGCCACGTGCTGACGCACGCTCCTGATGCTCATGCAACTCTGCAAGGGGCGGATGCATACAGAAGAGGCCGCATGATGGGCAGAGCTCATACAATGGGGTGGAATTCTGAAAGGAAAGGGGCGGATGTATTATTGAGAAGCGTGTAAGGGGCGGAAGCCTACAGAAGAGGCCGCATGATGGGCAGAGCTCATACGATGGGGGTGGAATTCTGAAAGGAAAGGGGCGGATGTATTATTGAGAAGTGTGTAAGGGGCGGATGCCTACAGAAGAGGCCCCATGATGGGCAGAGCTCATACGATGGGGGTGGAATTCTGAAAGGAAAGGGGCGGATGTATTATTGAGAAGCGTGTAAGGGGCGGATGCCTACAGAAGAGGCCCCATGATGGGCAGAGCTCATACGATGGGGGTGGAATTCTGAAAGGAAAGGGGCGGGTGTATTATTGAGAAGCGTGTAAGGGGCGGATGCATACAGAAGAGGCCCCATGATGGGCAGAGCTCATACGATGGGGGTGGAATTCTGAAAGGAAAGGGGCGGATGTATTATTGAGAAGCGTGTAAGGGGCGGATGCCTACAGAAGAGGCCCCATGATGGGCAGAGCTCATACGATGGGGGTGGAATTCTGAAAGGAAAGGGGCGAATGTATTATTGAGAAGCGTGTAAGGGGCGGATGCCTACAGAAGAGGCCCCATGATGGGCAGAGCTCATACGATAGGGGTTGAATTCTGAAAGGAAAGGGGCGGGTGTATTATTGAGAAGCGTGTAAGGGGCGGATGCATACAGAAGAGGCCCCATGATGGGCAGAGCTCATACGATGGGGGTGGAATTCTGAAAGGAAAGGGGCGGATGTATTATTGAGAAGCGTGTAAGGGGCGGATGCATACAGAAGAGGCCCCATGATGGGCAGAGCTCATACGATGGGGGTGGAATTCTGAAAGGAAAGGGGCGGATGTATTATTGAGAAGCGTGTAAGGGGCGGATGCATACAGAAGAGGCCCCATGATGGGCAGAGCTCATACGATGGGGGTGGAATTCTGAAAGGAAAGGGGCGGATGTATTTGTCAGGGAAATTCCCCGTCTGTTGTCACCAATCTGCGCTCAGTGCGCATGCGCGGCAAAACGGCGCATCGGCGCATGCGCGTGCGTGGCGGGACGACGCTTCGGCGTGCTCGGGTGCGCGCACCGGCGCAACGACGAATGCGCGTGCGCAATAGCTCGCCAATGGGTCTACAGGCGGGCCTATTTAAACAGACGCAGTAACACTATCTGGTTGCTGGTTTGTCAGCTTTACTGTGTTTCTTGTGCCTGAAAGAAGTTAAAGTTCTCCTGCTGTGAC
This sequence comes from Rana muscosa, assembly GCA_029206835.1. Lineage (NCBI taxonomy): Eukaryota > Metazoa > Chordata > Amphibia > Anura > Ranidae > Rana > Rana muscosa. The sequence goes on along the minus strand of JARGYO010004025.1, from coordinate 379,331 downwards.
CCGGACCGGATTTGACTACGCTTCTGCTTCTCCTGAACCTGACCCCTTGGCTTGCTAAACGGACTTCTACCTCTCTCCTTGTGCTTGACCCTCGGCCTGTGACCCGGATCTGCTGCCTGTCTCCAGCCCTCTACCTTCTGCCTGTACCCTGGACTTCTTGCCTAACCTGACTATACTGGTGCTTCCTGCTAAACCCCTAAACGGACTTGTGCCTTGCTACTGGTTGCTGTTTGACCCTGTCTACCCTTGGTGTTTGACTCCTGGCCTGTTCTTCAGACTCATCCCTGCTAGATTCTTCAGCAAAACACCTCTACCTGCTGGTGGCCAGTGCTCCCTCGTGCTGTCCTCTCCCTGTCTCACCTCCAGGGGGCGGAGTGCGCTTGGGTGCAAGGGTGAACCACTCTCGGCATCTCGGCCTCGGTAAGTACGTAGCTTGACAGTACAAACCAGCCAGATGTCTGAGGCCGACAGAGTGCGTTCCCCATTTGACACCCTCTGCCAGCAGGTCTCCACCCTAACAGACACTGTCCAAAGACTCCAAGAGGGATATACCCAGATTGATGGCCGTCTTCAACAGCTCACCGGTCTCCTAGGGCCAGGCCCCACAGCTGCCACCTCTGCCAACACCGCCACCAACTCCCAAGTACCTACGAGTTCTACAGTAGTGATGGCCACCCCTGAACCCAGGGTCCCTATTCCGGAACGTTTTTCGGGTGTCCGCAAAAAATACCGGGCCTTTAAAAACGCCTGCTCCCTCTACCTTGCCCTCCAACCAAGGACCTTCTCTTCGGAAGCAGTAAAGGTGGGGTTTATCATCTCTCTCTTAACGGATGACCCTCAAGCCTGGGCCCATGGCCTGATGGAGCAACAGAGCCCCATATTGGACTCAGTAGAGACATTTTTTGAACATATGGCTCAATTATACGATGATCCCCAGCGATCAGCCACGGCCGAGTCCGTCCTCCATAACCTAACTCAGGGGAGAAGACCGGTGGAAGACTATACGTCGGAATTTAGGAAATGGTCCGCCGACACCAAATGGAATGAGGCGGCCCTCAGATACCAATACCGCCAGGGACTATCTGAGACTCTCAAGGACGAGCTGGCCAGGATCGAAACCCCTACTACCTTGGAGAACCTGATCCAATCCGCCATACAACTCGATAGGCGTCTTCGTGAACGACGGGCAGAGCGATTTCAGTCTCCTCGTCCCAACTGGCCTCCATCCAGGACTGTACCTCACTACCCACCAACCTCTGCGCCTGCAGTCACACCTCTTCCTGAGCCAGAACCCATGCAGCTCGGGTTGGTTCGGGCTCCCCTGACTCCTGAGGAAAAACAGCGAAGGCGCCAGGCCAATCTGTGCCTATATTGCGGGGGTGCCGGCCACTTCCTCCTCAACTGCCCCGTAAGACCTAGTAAGTCTATCTCTAAAGACACTTTAAACTATCAACTCTTTGACAACCCTCAGTCTTATGTCATTCTCTTTGTGTCTCTACAGCTGCCGGAAGGGGCAATCCGCCTCCCGGCAATTATTGATTCTGGAGCCTGCAGCTGCTTCCTGGACTCTGCCTTAGCCTCAAGATTCCATGTCCCCACTCAACCTAAGGACCACTGCCTTCAGATCCACCTGGCGGATGGGTCCTTGCCCCGTTCAGGGCTGATCACGCAGGAAACCAAACCTATCCTTGCCATCTCTGACTCGGGTCATCAAGAACTTCTCCGGTTAGACCTCATACCTTCCCCGATGTTCCCCATCATCCTGGGTCTTCCCTGGCTACAGGCACACGAGCCCCTCATAAATTGGGTGAAGAAAGAGGTTAGCTTCACCTCCTCCTATTGTTCCCAGAACTGTCTTGCCTCTGCCTCTACGGTCTGCGCTTCCATGATTGCCAAGCCGGACAACCTACAACATGTTCCTTCCATCTATCTAGAATTCCGGGACGTGTTCGATAAGCAGCAAGCCGACCATCTACCACCTCATCGGCCCTATGATTGCCCTATCGATCTCTTGCCGGGCTCCAAAATTCCGTTCGGACGTATCTTTCCTTTGTCCGAAACCGAGTTGAAAGCCCTCAAGGCTTATATTGATGAAAACCTCCAGAAGAGATTTATTCGCCCTTCCTCCTCTCCAGCCGGTGCAGGAATCTTCTTTGTGGAAAAGAAAGACGGGTCCTTAAGACCCTGTATCGATTACCGGGACCTAAACAAGATAACCATTAAGAACAGGTACCCGCTACCCCTTATTCCGGAGCTATTTCAGCGCTTCCGATCTGCTCGGGTCTTTTCCAAATTGGATCTACGGGGGGCCTACAATCTTATCAGAATCAGGGCCGGAGATGAGTGGAAAACCGCCTTCAGATCTCGTTTCGGACACTTTGAGTATTCGGTCATGCCGTTCGGTCTTTGTAATGCTCCAGCCACCTTCCAACACCTAGTCAACGACATTTTCAGACAGCACCTTGATGACTTCTTAGTAGTGTACTTGGACGATATCCTCATCTTTTCCACCAACATCGAACTCCACCGGGCTCATGTCATGAAGGTCCTCACCATCCTTCGGAAGCACAAACTCTACCTCAAAGCTGAGAAATGCGAGTTCGAAAAGACCACCGTACAGTTCCTCGGCTTTATCATTTCCATCGATGGGGTCGCAATGGACCCGCAGAAGGTGAAGGCCATTCAGGAATGGCCAGCCCCAACCGACAAGAAGGGGGTACAGCGGTTTATAGGCTTCGCCAACTTCTATAGGAGATTCATCGTGGGCTTTTCCTCCATTGTGGCCCCAATAACCCAACTTACCCGGCAAAATAACCGTTTTCACTGGTCTCCAGAAGCTCAGGAGGCCTTCTCTCGCCTCAAGGATGTCTTCACTTCAGCACCAGTACTTCAGCACCCGGATCCTCTACTGCCGTTCACCCTGGAAGTGGACGCCTCTGAGACAGCCATCGGAGCCATCCTCTCTCAAAGACGAGGCCCCAAGGCTCTCCTGTATCCAGTAGCCTTTGCTTCTAAAAAGTTGACTCCCCCGGAGCGAAACTATGATGTAGGGGACCGGGAACTACTGGCCATAAAATTCGCACTGGAGGAATAGCGATACCTCCTGGAGGGGGCGGTACACCCCATCATGATCTTCACAGATCATAAAAATCTAGAGTACTTAAGAACAGCTCAACGTCTACGCCCCAGGCAGGCCCGTTGGGCCCTTTTCTTCACCCGGTTCAACTTTCACATTTCCTATAGACCCGGCTCCAAGAATGGGAAGGCGGATGCGCTATCCAGGATGTTTCCGGAAACCCCTCAGTCGGCCCAACCGGGCACCATTCTGTCAGCTCAGAACTTTCTGTTGATTCCCCGGGCCGATCTACTCACCTCTATTAAAATCGCTTCCGGGCTCTGCTCTGATCCGGTTACTACCTCCCTGGAGAAGCGGGACGGCCTATTCTGGTCCCAGGACAAGATTTTCGTCCCTCTGGAAACAAGACCGCTGGTCTTGAGGACCTTCCACGATCTCAAACTGGCAGGTCACTTCGGAGCACGTAAATCGTCGGAACTTGTCTCCCGCTCCTTCTGGTGGCCAGGCTGGAGGCAAGATTGCAAGTCTTATGTCGCTTCCTGCACTCAGTGTCAGCGTAACAAGGGGCCAAACACCAAGAGTTGGGGCCTGCTCAAACCCTTACCCATTCCTGAGCGCCCTTGGGCGGACGTGTCCATGGACTTTATCGTGGACTTGCCTTCCTCTGGAGGGTTTACCACGATTCTGGTCGTTGTGGACCGCCTCTCAAAAATGGCTCACTTTTTACCGATGATTGGGACACCTTCAGCCATGGATACCGCTCAAATCTTTTTTAAGGAGATAACCAGGCTTCATGGAATACCAAAGAGTATCACCTCCGACAGAGGGGTCCAGTTCACTTCAAAATTCTGGAAGGAACTCTGCAAGTCACTAGAAGTCAAAACCTGCCTCTCGTCAGCGTACCACCCCCAAAGCAATGGCCAGACGGAAAGAACCAATCAGACCCTGGAGCAATACCTCCGTTGTTTCTGCTCTGCTTCCCAGGATGACTGGGCATCTCTACTTCCTTATGCAGAGTTTGCCTATAACAATTCAATGCATTCTGCTACCAATCAAACCCCCTTTTGGGCCAATTACGGTTTTCATCCCTCCTTTCTCCCTGAAAACATCCCCGAGAGCCCGGTTCCCGCGGTCCAGGACCGAGTGGCTTCTGTCCAGGCGAATTTCCAAAGACTCCAGGAGATGATGCGGAATGCCCAAGGATCCTACAAGAAATTTTATGACCGGGGAAGGAAGGAGAACCCGGCGTTCAGAGTCGGGGAAAAAGTTTGGCTTTCCGCCGCTAACCTCAGATTGCCTATTCCCTCTCGAAAGCTCGGCCCTAGATTTATCGGGCCCTTCAAGATCAAACGAGCTATTAATCCTGTGGCTTTTGAACTAGCATTGCCTGATTCCTATAGGATTCACCCAGTGTTCCACTCATCTTTATTAAAACCCGTCATTCCCAACGCCTTTCCTGGAAGAGATGAACCTCCTCCACCACCAGTTGAAGTAGATGGGGAAAAAGAATTTGAGATGGAATCCATCCTGGGCTGTAGGAAAAAAGGCAGACAGTTACAATACTTGGTTAAATGGAAGGGGTACCCCCCGGAGGACAACTCCTGGGAACCATCCAGGAACTTGCATGCTCCTCGCCTAATACGAGCCTTTCACCAAGAACATCCGGAATTGATGGCCAGTCTGGGCGTCCGGAGTCCGCCCCTCGGGGGGGGGGCACTGTCAGGGAAATTCCCCGTCTGTTGTCACCAATCTGCGCTCAGTGCGCATGCGCGGCAAAACGGCGCATCGGCGCATGCGCGTGCGTGGCGGGACGACGCTTCGGCGTGCTCGGGTGCGCGCACCGGCGCAACGACGAATGCGCGTGCGCAAAAGCTCGCCAATGGGTCTACAGGCGGGCCTATTTAAACAGACGCAGTAACACTATCTGGTTGCTGGTTTGTCAGCTTTACTGTGTTTCTTGTGCCTGAAAGAAGTTAAAGTTCTCCTGCTGTGACCCGGACCGGATTTGACTACGCTTCTGCTTCTCCTGAACCTGACCCCTTGGCTTGCTAAACGGACTTCTACCTCTCTCCTTGTGCTTGACCCTCGGCCTGTGACCCGGATCTGCTGCCTTTCTCCAGCCCTCTACCTTCTGCCTGTACCCTGGACTTCTTGCCTAACCTGACTATACTGGTGCTTCCTGCTAAACCCCTAAACGGACTTGTGCCTTGCTACTGGTTGCTGTTTGACCCTGTCTACCCTTGGTGTTTGACTCCTGGCCTGTTCTTCAGACTCATCCCTGCTAGATTCTTCAGCAAAACACCTCTACCTGCTGGTGGCCAGTGCTCCCTCGTGCTGTCCTCTCCCTGTCTCACCTCCAGGGGGCGGAGTGCGCTTGGGTGCAAGGGTGAACCACTCTCGGCATCTCGGCCTCGGTAAGTACGTAGCTTGACAGTATTATTGAGAAGCGTGTAAGGGGCGGATGCCTACAGAAGAGGCCCCATGATGGGCAGAGCTCATACGATGGGGGTGGAATTCTGAAAGGAAAGGGGCGGATGTATTATTGAGAAGCGTGTAAGGGGCGGATGCATACAGAAGAGGCCCCATGATGGGCAGAGCTCATACGATGGGGGTGGAATTCTGAAAGGAAAGGGGCGGATGTATTATTGAGAAGCGTGTAAGGGGCGGATGCCTACAGAAGAGGCCCCATGATGGGCAGAGCTCATACGATGGGGGTGGAATTCTGAAAGGAAAGGGGCGGGTGTATTATTGAGAAGCGTGTAAGGGGCGGATGCATACAGAAGAGGCCGCATGATGGGCAGAGCTCATACGATGGGGGTGGAATTCTGAAAGGAAAGGGGCGGGTGTATTATTGAGAAGCGTGTAAGGGGCGGATGCCTACAGAAGAGGCCCCATGATGGGCAGAGCTCATACGATGGGGGTGGAATTCTGAAAGGAAAGGGGCGGGTGTATTATTGAGAAGCGTGTAAGGGGCGGATGCATACAGAAGAGGCCGCATGATGGGCAGAGCTCATACGATGGGGGTGGAATTCTGAAAGGAAAGGGGCGGGTGTATTATTGAGAAGCGTGTAAGGGGCGGATGCATACAGAAGAGGCCCCATGATGGGCAGAGCTCATACGATGGGGGTGGAATTCTGAAAGGAAAGGGGCGGGTGTATTATTGAGAAGCGTGTAAGGGGCGGATGCCTACAGAAGAGGCCCCATGATGGGCAGAGCTCATACGATGGGGGTGGAATTCTGAAAGGAAAGGGGCGGATGTATTATTGAGAAGCGTGTAAGGGGCGGATGCCTACAGAAGAGGCCCCATGATGGGCAGAGCTCATACGATGGGGGTGGAATTCTGAAAGGAAAGGGGCGGGTGTATTATTGAGAAGCGTGTAAGGGGCGGATGCATACAGAAGAGGCCGCATGATGGGCAGAGCTCATACGATGGGGGTGGAATTCTGAAAGGAAAGGGGCGGGTGTATTATTGAGAAGCGTGTAAGGGGCGGATGCCTACAGAAGAGGCCGCATGATGGGCGGAGCTCATACGATGGGGTTGGAATTCTGAAAGGAAAGGGGCGGATGTATTATTGAGAAGTGTGTAAGGGGCGGATGCCTACAGAAGAGGCCCCATGATGGGCGGAGCTGATACGATGGGGGTGGAATTCTGAAAGGAAAGGGGCAGGTGTATTATTGAGAAGCGTGTAAGGGGCGGATGCCTACAGAAGAGGCCGCATGATGGGCAGAGCTCATACGATGGGGGTGGAATTCTGAAAGAAAAGGGGCGGGTGTATTATTGAGAAGCGTGTAAGGGGCGGATGCCTACAGAAGAGGCCCCATGATGGGCGGAGCTGATACGATGGGGGTGGAATTCTGAAAGGAAAGGGGCGGGTGTATTATTGAGAAGCGTGTAAGGGGCGGATGCATACAGAAGAGGCCCCATGATGGGCAGAGCTCATACGATGGGGGTGGAATTCTGAAAGAAAAGGGGCGGGTGTATTATTGAGAAGCGTGTAAGGGGCGGATGCCTACAGAAGAGGCCGTATTTTACAATGATGGTCAATTGCTTGCGTTGGGCAGGTTTGCAGGACCTATTCACTACCTATCAACCCTGCAAAACCCACCCTTCAGTTGTGTAAACACGCCCCGCAAAGACGTGTAGTTTATTGAGAAAAGCAACCCAAACTTATCAGCTCTGCCCATCCTTGTAAAATACGGCCTCTTCTGTAGGCACCCGCCCCTTACACGCTTCTCAATAATACATCCGCCCCTTTGAGAAATCCACCCCCATGGTATGAGCTCTGCCCATCATGCGGCCTCTTCTGTATGCATCCCCGCCCCTTCCAGAGTTCAATGAATAATACACCCGCCCATTGCAGAGTTGCACGAGCATAGGGAGCGTGCGGGAGCGTGTGGCACAATGTAGTCTTAATTGCTCAGGCGCCGTGTACACCTGATCAACAGCTGTTCATGTTCGGAGACTTTCGGCGGCTCTTTTGTCCTCCATACTGCGCAAGCGCTGCGCCTGCGCAGTACAGGGCGAGCATTATCCGACAGGGGGACCTTTCTCGGCAGAACACCGGCATTCTGCACGCTGTGAATGGCCGGGCAATCTTCTGGGGAAGGAAAGGTGCGCCAATCTAAGTGCAGTAAAACAGGCTTTAATTAGCAAATTTGTATAAAAACAGCCAAATGGCTACTCACAGGATACAGGAATAATACAGGCATGTAAGGAGTTAAAGGTGGTCCGGAGTCATCTAAGGCGGTCCTCAGGGGAGATGTTGGTTCCAGATGGAGAGAGGTAGCTGAAGATGGCTGAAGGCAGGAAGGCAGGTTGCGGTGTCAGCAAGGGAAGTCAAGAAAAACCAGGCATCCAAGCTGCAGGTGTTGTGATGCGCCCTGTGTCATCAGGGTAGACATGGGATAACCAGGAAGCTGCAGTTCAGCGAGGACTTCAGCGTGCGCTTCAGCGTGGAGCGCAGCGTGCCGTCGGACCGGAAGTGACGTGGGGATAGAACGGACCAATGGGATGACGCGTTTCACAGCATCCGCTGTTTCATCAGATCCATAGAAGGCATTATCATAGGTGGGTGTGATATAGTAGAGAGACGTGGCGTGATTGGTTGAAATCATACTGGTGGAAGTAAATCAGCATGGTGATTGGTTGGAAGCAAGATGTAAGGGAGATGATGACACGGAATTTTTTGGGGGGTGCAGGGGGGCGAGGAAAAAAGGAAAAATGGATGACAGGGGATATTCTGTATGGTATTATGATATGAAATAAAGATACAATGTTTATATGGTAGTGAACAACGCTAATGTGGAATTTAAAATCATAAAGGATATAAATACATAGATGGTATTAGTACATAGGAGAGAGAGAAAAAGAGCAGCACTATAAAGGGGAACGTATGTGGAAATAATTATATTGAAATTATAGGGGAAATTTTTTTTAATTAAATATTAAATTAGTTGGGGGGTATGAGAACAAGCTATGTATGGCATGAGAACAAATGGGTGCAACATGTAGGAGATGGGAACATATTAATGTGGACAAGGGAAGGAAAGGGAAAGGGGTGGTAAAAAAAGGGGGGGATGTAAAAAAAAGGGGGGGAAAAAATAAAAAATAATAAATAATAATTAAAAATTAAAAAATATATATAAATATAAAAATAATAATAATGAAAATAATAATAATAATGAAAATGAATATAAAAAATAAAATGAATGAGAATAAAAATAAATATAAAAATAAAAATAATGAAAAATAAAGAAAAATAAAAATAAAAATAAAAATAAAATACAGAAAAATAATAAATGTAATAATAATGAAAAATAATGAAAAATAATGAAAAATAATAATGAAAAAGTACTAATGAAAAATAAAAATAAAAATAAATGGACAATAATAATGAAAACAAAAATAGGGGGGGGGGGAAGGAAGAAAGGAGGACAAGATGGGGAAGCGGAAGAGATGGGTCAGTGAATGAATGATAAAGGCTGGCTATCATGTAGAAGTAGTACAGAAGTATGATTCATAGTATAGAAAATACACATGCATGTGTATATATACACACATATATATATATACACACACACATCTCTCAGATGTGTGTGTATATATATATATGTGTGTATATATACACATGCATGTGTATTTTCTATACTATGAATCATACTTCTGTACTACTTCTACATGATAGCCAGCCTTTATCATTCATTCACTGACCCATCTCTTCCGCTTCCCCATCTTGTCCTCCTTTCTTCCTCCCCCCCCCCCTATTTTTGTTTTCATTATTATTGTCCATTTATTTTTATTTTTATTTTTCATTAGTACTTTTTCATTATTATTTTTCATTATTTTTCATTATTTTTCATTATTATTACATTTATTATTTTTCTGTATTTTATTTTTATTTTTATTTTTATTTTTCTTTATTTTTCATTATTTTTATTTTTATATTTATTTTTATTCTCATTCATTTTATTTTTTATATTCATTTTCATTATTATTATTATTTTCATTATTATTATTTTTATATTTATATATATTTTTTAATTTTTAATTATTATTTATTATTTTTTATTTCCCCCCCCCTTTTTTTACACCCCCCCTTTTTTACCACCCCTTTCCCTTTCCTTCCCTTGTCCACATTAATATGTTCCCATCTCCTACATGTTGCACCCATTTGTTCTCATGCCATACATAGCTTGTTCTCATACCCCCCAACTAATTTAATATTTAATTAAAAAAAATTTCCCCTATAATTTCAATATAATTATTTCCACATACGTTCCCCTTTATAGTGCTGCTCTTTTTCTCTCTCTCCTATGTACTAATACCATCTATGTATTTATATCCTTTATGATTTTAAATTCCACATTAGCGTTGTTCACTACCATATAAACATTGTATCTTTATTTCATATCATAATACCATACAGAATATCCCCTGTCATCCATTTTTCCTTTTTTCCTCGCCCCCCTGCACCCCCCAAAAAATTCCGTGTCATCATCTCCCTTACATCTTGCTTCCAACCAATCACCATGCTGATTTACTTCCACCAGTATGATTTCAACCAATCACGCCACGTCTCTCTACTATATCACACCCACCTATGATAATGCCTTCTATGGATCTGATGAAACAGCGGATGCTGTGAAACGCGTCATCCCATTGGTCCGTTCTATCCCCACGTCACTTCCGGTCCGACGGCACGCTGCGCTCCACGCTGAAGCGCACGCTGAAGTCCTCGCTGAACTGCAGCTTCCTGGTTATCCCATGTCTACCCTGATGACACAGGGCGCATCACAACACCTGCAGCTTGGATGCCTGTTTTTTCTTGACTTCCCTTGCTGACACCGCAACCTGCCTTCCTGCCTTCAGCCATCTTCAGCTACCTCTCTCCATCTGGAACCAACATCTCCCCTGAGGACCGCCTTAGATGACTCCGGACCACCTTTAACTCCTTACATGCCTGTATTATTCCTGTATCCTGTGAGTAGCCATTTGGCTGTTTTTATACAAATTTGCTAATTAAAGCCTGTTTTACTGCACTTAGATTGGCGCACCTTTCCTTCCTCATTATATTTTACAGAGTCTGCTTCTGCTCATGGTAGCTGCCGCTAGTGCTTGCAACATCAACATTAACATTCATTGATCCCTTTGATTTTTACTCTGCCTAGAACTCATTCTGCGCCATTTTTTCTCCCCTTTTTTTATTAATCTTCTGGGGCCTGTGATGTGTCACAGAAGATTGCAGGGAGGGAGGGGGGAGAGGTGATCTTCCTTCCAGCTCCACAGAGCCAGGGAGGAAGTGGGAGCTGGGTGCCTCTAAAAACAGGGTACCCGCTCCCCCCCCCAAAAAAAAATGACATGCCAAATGTGGCATGTCAGGGGGTCCGCTTTAACATGTGTAGCCCTTTTTGGGAAGGGGGGTTATGAGAAATGGCCTTCCCAAACAGGATATTGCTCTAAACCCATAGATAAATATGAGAACCAGAACCTTCACTAAGTGGAAGTGTGGGATTTATAATAAAGCTGGCAGAGCCTCCACCTAGGACAGGGCTTCCACCCAGGACAGAGCACCCATCCAGGACAGGGCCCCCACCCTGGACAGAGCATCCAGGACAGAGCACCCACCCAGGACAGGGCTTCCACCCAGGACAGAGCACCTGCCCACCCAGGACAGGACAGGGCCTCCACCCAGGACAGAGCTGCCCACCCAGGACAGGTCCCCCAACAGGGACAGGGCCTCCATTCGGAACAGGGCTCCCACTCAGGACAGAGCCTCCACCCAGGACCGGGCCTCCACCCAGGACAGTAAAGGGCTTTCACCCAGGACAGAGCACCCATCCAGGACAGGGCCCCCACCCTGGACAGAGCATCCAGGACAGGGCCCCCACACAGGACAGAGCACCCACCCAGGACAGGGCTTCCACCTAGGACAGAGCACCTGCCCACCCAGGACAGGACAGGGCCTCCACCCAGGACAGAGCTGCCCACCCAGGACAGGTCCCCCAACAGGGACAGGGCCTCCATTCGGAACAGGGCTCCCACTCAGGACAGAGCCTCCACCCAGGACCGGCCTCCACCCAGGACAGTAAAGGGCTTTCACCCAGGACAGAGCACCCCTCTAGGACAGGGCCCCCACCCTGGACAGAGCATCCAGGACAGGACCCCCACCCAGGACAGAGCACCTGCCCACCCAGGACAGAGCACCCACCCACCCTGGACAGGACAGGGCCTCCACCCACGACAGAGCTGCCCACCTAGGATAGGTCCCCCAACAGGGACAGGGCCTCCATTCAGAACAGGGCTCCCACCCAGGACAGGGCCTCTATCCTGGACAGAGCATCCAGGACAGGGCCCCCACCTAGGACTGGACCCCCACCCAGGAAAGAGCACCCACCCACCCTGGACAGGACAGGGCTTTCCACCCAGGACAGAGCACCTGCCCACCCAGGACAGAGCACCCACCCACCCAGGACAGGACAGGGCCTCCACCCAGGACAGAGCTGCCCACCCAGGACAGGTCCCCCAACAGGGACAGGGCCTTCTTTCGGAACAGGGCTCCCACCCAGGACAGAGCCTCCACCCAGGACAGGGCTTTCACCCAGGACAGAGCACCCATCCAGGACAGGGCCTCCACCCTGAAAAGAGCATCCAGGACAGGGCCCCCACCCAGGACAGAGCACCTGCCCACCCAGGACAGAGCACCCACCCACCCAGGACAGGACAGGGCCTCCACCCAAGACAGAGCTGCCCACCCAGGATAGGTCCACCAACAGGGACAGGCCTCCATTCAGAACAGGGCTCCCACCCAGGACAGGGCCTCTATCCAGGACAGAGCCCTGACTAAATACAAAGGGGATTCCTGTGACGGGAGGGCCAGTGGAACCCAAAATCCCTTGGAAAGGTTGGGAAACTGTTGTTTCAGCTCCCCATGCACCTCTTATGTCTAAGTCACCCTGTGCCATCCTGGCACAGGGTGACTGAGAAAATATATCTTGGATTACTTAAAATGGGACAGTTATATTTATCCACAATATCTCCCAGGATAGATGTAAAGACTAATCTTGGTTTGTTTGATTCTGAACTCAACATGTTAGTTGAGAGAGCCGATCACATTGGCCTGTGTACAATGTAGGAGACGGGCCGACTCCTGCTAATGTGAGAAGGTGTCCTGTGTTTGTACTTATGATAATGTATCATCTACTGTGTGAAGCTCGGTGACAACAAGTCTGACCTGTAGTGACATCCTGATTTTTTATTTTTTTTGTTTAATCACATTTTATTACATATTTTTGTTTTTACACACAGGTTCCACTCATAGCATATAAAAGTAACCTAGACATGCATATCCATTCTATATGCGGATTGTTCCCCACGCATGACTCAAGGTCTTACTCTCTAATACATGACCGCTGTATATCTATATAGGCAAAAATACTAAGCAAAGAGAGAGAAGACCGTTAAGAGTAGCAAAATTCTAACTGCTAGGAATTTTTACCCATTCTACCATATTAATTTCTTACTATTATCGAGTGTTCCTGATACACTTCTACCTCAGCACAGCAAACAGAGAGATTGAGACAGAAAAGAAACGAGAAAAAAAGGGCCAAAAATAAAGAGAGAAAAAGAAAAAAGAAAAAAAAGACACACACACACACCTAACCAGGCCTACATATTCCTCTGGGACGCCCCCTCCCCCCCCCCCCACACCGTGCCATACCCATCAAGCCCACTCAATTCCATCTCACGCATCCCACTATTTTCACAAGTAGCATCTCAAGATGTCTGCGTTCAAAAACTCGATCCAGGGTAGCCACACTTCCATAAACTTATGAGAGTATCCCTGATTATTTGCCGTAATTTCCTCCATTCTTTTTATTTGGTTAATTTCAGCTACCCACTCTTGTATAGCGGGGGCAACTGTTGTATTTGTGACAGCAGGAAGGTAAAGTCACCTGGTTGCATCCAGGGGGGTAGATATATTTCGCCCAGATTCAGGCTTTACGCCGACTTATACAACTAGGGAGAGAGTTGATGAAGCCCAGCTGAGGCTAGTGGGCTCATGGATGATTCATACCTCTAGGGAGAGGGCTGGGCGTCGTGCAGGCAGGGAGTTGATGAGACCAGCTGAAGCTTGTCAGCTCGTTTAAGGCCTCTATAAAAACTCCCAGGTTCATTAGGTGTTAGCTCATGCCTGGAAGCAGACCTGTGTGGACTTCCTGGAGAGAGTGAACCCTTGTGCGGTGAGACAAAGCCTGTGTGGCTATTTGCTTGGACATTTAAAACCAGGGACTTAGGGACTAGGACAGCACTAGGCTGATCCCAGTTGTTAGTTAGGAAACCTGTATGTTTAGTCAGAGGTCAAATTGACCAGGATTTATTTTGTTTATGTTTCTTTTGCTTTGCTGTGTTTTTGTCACTGTAAATAGAAAATAAACCGCACCTTTTTGATTTTGAAAACCACAACCTCCGTCTGCTGGGCCTGTTTTTGTGTGGGGAGCCCATCCCGGGGGTCACACACACCGGCTGCCAAGCTAACCCCCTCACAGTTGGTGGAGAATGCGGGCAGTTTTTTTTAAGCCAGCATGGAGGAGATACTGAAACAGCTGGCTCTAGCAAATGCCAATCAACAGCAGACAAATGCAGGTTTGCAAAAGAGCCTTGCAGCTCATCAACAGAGCCTTGCAGCTCAACAACAGAACTTCGCAGCCCAGCAGCAAGCTCATCAACAGAGCCTTGCAGCCCAGCAGCAGACAAACGCAACTTTGCAACAGAGTCTGGAGGCTCAGCAACAAGCCCAGCAGCAATCTGAGGCCCGCTTCATAGACCTGTTGCAGAAGCAAGAGCAGAGACTACAACAACAGATGGAAGCAGTAATGCAGCAACGTCCGCAGACCAGTGAGGAAAGCCGTCCCACTAATACCGCGTCCTTTGGGGTGAGTCGTTTATTGACAAAAATGACTGGAGAGGATGATCCAGAGGTATTTTTGACCACATTTGAAAGGACCGCTGAAAGAGAAAAGTGGCCTGAGGAGCAGTGGGCTGGACTAGTGGCTCCTCTGTTAACTGGTGAATCGCAGAAAGCTTACTATGACCTAGAGCCTAACCAAGCAAAAGACTATGTGATGCTAAAAGCTGAAATATTGGCAAGGCTGGGTGTCACCCTGGCTGTCCGGGCTCAGCGTGTGCATAACTGGACTTTCCAGCTTGGAAAACCCCCCAGGTCTCAAATGTATGATCTCATTCACCTGAGCAGAAAGTGGCTACAGCCAGAGACTTTGTCCGCACCAAAGATTGTGGAACGTGTTGTAATGGATCGGTTTTTGAGAGCTCTTCCTACTGCCATCCAAAAGTGGGTAAGCCATGGAGACCCAGAGACGGCCGATGGTCTTGTGGATCGTGTGGAGAAATACTTGGCTACAGAGAACCTGACGGTCTCTTCCAGAGACACTCGGACTTTCCACCCTAAGACCAGACCATCCCCAGGGGCGGATAAGATGATTCCAAGGGGTAAGGGTGGAGAGAGTGAGAGGGTGGGAGCTCTACCCCAAGTTTGGCGAGAACAGCCTGGGAAATCAGCGGCTCAAGAGGCGGCAAGAAGGATCGTTTGCTACCGCTGCCGGCAAGCGGGACATATTGCAGCAAATTGCCCGGTTGTGGAGGAACCCATGCAGTGTGACTTTCTGACGGGCAGACGTCAGTCGCTGTGTGCGACAGTCGCATGCACTGCCATTCGAGGAGCTGAGAAACATTTATGCAAAATGTGTGTTAATGGTAGAAATGTTGTGGTATTGCTGGATTCAGGTAGCCTTGTGACCCTGATAAAGGCTGAGTTAGTTAAAACAGAGGTCTCTGGGAATAGCAAGGTAGCTGTTATTTGTGTGCATGGGGACACCCGAGAGTATCCAGTGACTACAGTGTGTTTCGAGACCCCCAAAGGTACCCTCTCTCATCCAGTGGGCTTAGTATCTCAGTTACCGCATGACGCCATTGTGGGAAGGGATTTTCCGAAGTTCTGGGAACTGTGGGATGATCCTGAGCCCCCCACTGGTGCCCCTATGTACCAGGAATGTGATAGCCAGAACTCCCCTGAGAGTGGTGAGGACTCTCCGGAATTTCCCTTGTCAGTATTGGCAGGGGAGACTCAAGAAACTGGAGAGGAGCCCACCTCCTCAGACGAAAACCTACCGTCTGTGGAGTTTTCTGATCTTGAGGTTCACAGGGAAAACTTTGCCACAGAACAGTTGAAAGACCCCGCCCTAATAAAGGCACGGGAAAACGTAGTGAAAATAGACGGCGAGTTAGTGAACCCAGATAATACCTGCACTTACCCATACTTCAGCGTAGAGAAGGACCTACTGTATCGGGTGGCAAAAAGGGCAGAAGAAACCGTTGAGCAGCTTGTGGTGCCCAAACCGTACAGGAAGTTGGTGTTGGAGTTGGCCCATGGGCACATTCTTGGAGGTCATCTGGGGACAGAGAAAACCCGAGAGAGGGTATTACAGAGATTCTATTGGCCGGGGGTGATGAAGGACATAGAAAATTATTGTTCCTCCTGCCCTGTGTGTCAGAGGTCGGCCCGATGCCACATTTCCGTAGCCCGCTGGTCCCTCTACCCATCATTGAGGTCCCGTTTGAGAGGATCGCCATGGATTTGGTAGGTCCTATAATCAAGTCCGCTAGGGGGCACCAGTACATATTAGTTATAATGGACTATGCCACCCGTTATCCAGAAGCGATCCCTCTCCGAAATACCTCGGCCAAAACCATAGCCAAAGAGCTATCTCTTGTGTTTAGCCGGGTGGGTATTTGTAAAGAACTGCTTACGGACCAAGGTACACCCTTTATGTCCCGGGTTATGAAGGAGCTATGTAAATTGTTCAAAGTGACGCAATTACGTACATTTGTGTATCACCCCCAAACCGATGGGCTGGTTGAAAGATTCAACAAAACCCTAAAACAAATGTTGAAGAAAGTGGTGGATAGAGATGGAAAGGATTGGGACTGTCTACTTCCTTATCTGATGTTTGCTATCAGGGAGGTGCCCCAATCCTCTACGGGATTCTCCCCCTTTGAGTTACTGTATGGGAGACACCCAAGAGGGCTGTTGGATATTGCCAAGGAAACTTGGGAAAGTGAGAGTTCTCCCCACAGGAGTGTGATTGAGCATGTCGCCCTGATGCAAGACCGAATTGCACAGGCAATGCCCATCGTGAAGGAACATTTGGCCCAAGCGCAGTTAGCACAGCAGAGAGTGTACAACCGTGGAGCCAAGACCCGTACCTTTTCCCCGGGGGATAGGATACTGGTACTGGTCCCTACGGTTGAAAGTAAATTCCTTGCCAAATGGCAAGGCCCCTACGAGATAATGGAAAAAGTGAGCGAAGTGAATTACAAGGTCAGACAACCAGGAAGGCGAAAGCCCGAACAGATCTATCACGTTAATCTGTTGAAAGCCTGGAGGGATAGAGAGTCCCTAGTCGCAGACACTTGGTCACCAGCTCAAACTGGTTGCGTGATTCCTGAGGTTGGAATCGCAGCCACCTTGTCACAACCCCAACAACAGGAGGTTAAGGAGTTTGTGCTTCGCAACAAGGAGGTATTCTCTGAGCTGCCGGGACAAACATCTGGGGTAGAGCATGACATTATTACCCCGCCCGGTGAAAGGGTGAAGTTAAAACCCTATCGGATCCCAGAGGCCCGACGGGAGGCAATACGGGAGGAAGTACAGAAAATGCTGAACTTAGGGGTGATAGAGGAGTCCCAAAGTGATTGGTCTAGTCCCATTGTGTTGGTGCCTAAACCGGATGGGAGCTGGCGATTTTGTAACGATTTTCGTCAGTTGAACAAAGTTACAAAATTTGACACCTACCCCATGCCACGTATAGATGAGTTGATCGACCGGCTGGGAACAGCCCGATACATGACGACTCTTGACCTCACAAAAGGGTATTGGCAAATCCCCCTGGCCAAGTCGGCCAAAGAGAAAACCGCATTTGTAACCCCAGACGGGGCGTTCCAATATAAAAGAATGCCGTTCGGGTTACAGAATGCGCCGGCCACATTCCAGCGGAAAATGGACCAGATGCTGAGGCCCCATCGGAAGTATGCTGCGGCTTACCTGGATGACGTAATTGTCCATAGCACAGATTGGGCCTCACATCTGCCAAAAGTGCAAGCAGTCCTGGACTCTGTTCGGGAAGCGGGGTTTACGGCTAACCCCAAGAAGTGTACCATTGGGCAGGAGGAGGCCAAATATCTTGGGTACACCATTGGGAGGGGAGTAATAAAACCCCAACTCAACAAAGTCGAGGCCATCCAGAGTTGGCCACGTCCCAACAGCAAGAAGCAGGTACGAGCCTTTCTGGGAATCGCTGGGTATTATCGGCGATTCATTCCCCACTTTGCTTCTAAGGCTGTGCCCCTAACCAACCTGACGAAGGGGAAAGGGTCGGTCATGATTAAATGGACCCCCGAGGCTGAGGCAGCATTCCAATTCTTGAAACAAGCCTTATGTAGCCAGCCAGTGTTGTACTCACCCGACTTCTCTAAAGACTTTGTCGTACAAAGTGATGCGTCAGATGTGGGGTTAGGAGCAGTATTGTCCCAGGTCTGGAACGGGGAAGAGCACCCAGTCATTTACCTCAGCAGGAAGTTGAAGTCCCATGAGGTAAATTACGCCACCGTTGAAAAGGAGTGTTTAGCGGTGAAGTGGGCTCTAGATTCCCTTCGGTACTACCTGCTAGGTAGGCACTTTGACATGGTTACGGATCACGCTCCGTTAAAGTGGATGGCTCAAAACAAGGAAACAAATAGAAGAGTGAATAGGTGGTTCCTGGCCCTCCAGGAATTCAACTTCACAGTAAAGCATCGCCCTGGCGTTCAAATGGGGAATGTGGATGCTTTGTCTCGAGTACATGAATGCCTGATTGCTGGTGTTCCAACCCCGAGGTTAAAACAAGAGGGGGGGGGTATGTGACAGCAGGAAGGTAAAGTCACCTGGTTGCATCCAGGGGGGTAGATATATTTCGCCCAGATTCAGGCTTTACGCCGACTTATACAACTAGGGAGAGAGTTGATGAAGCCCAGCTGAGGCTAGTGGGCTCATGGATGATTCATACCTCTAGGGAGAGGGCTGGGCGTCGTGCAGGCAGGGAGTTGATGAGACCAGCTGAAGCTTGTCAGCTCGTTTAAGGCCTCTATAAAAACTCCCAGGTTCATTAGGTGTTAGCTCATGCCTGGAAGCAGACCTGTGTGGACTTCCTGGAGAGAGTGAACCCTTGTGCGGTGAGACAAAGCCTGTGTGGCTATTTGCTTGGACATTTAAAACCAGGGACTTAGGGACTAGGACAGCACTAGGCTGATCCCAGTTGTTAGTTAGGAAACCTGTATGTTTAGTCAGAGGTCAAATTGACCAGGATTTATTTTGTTTATGTTTCTTTTGCTTTGCTGTGTTTTTGTCACTGTAAATAGAAAATAAACCGCACCTTTTTGATTTTGAAAACCACAACCTCCGTCTGCTGGGCCTGTTTTTGTGTGGGGAGCCCATCCCGGGGGTCACACACACCCGCTGCCGAGCTAACCCCCTCACATATTCCAATGTCTAGGTATAAATATTCGCACTGCAGAGATTAAATGTGGGAACAGCCCTTTTGTGACCTCTCGCAGTGACCCTGGATACATGGATAATAAAGCTATTTCTGGAGATTTATGATAGGATACACCTGTAACGCAAGAACAGATTTGGAATACAGAATCCCCAAATTCTTTAATCTGAGGACAAGTCCACCAAATGTGGATCATTGTACCGCTATCTCCTCCACATCGCCAGCATTCCCCGGGATAGTTCTGCGAAATTCTATGTAACCTCCCCGGACATCTATACCATCTAGTTAGTATTTTATAATAATTTTCTTGTATGAAAGTCGCAGAACTCGATTTAAAAGTTAACAAAAAAGCTTTCTTCCAATCTGTAATGGCACCCCAAATACGAAAGGGGTTAAACGCCGTTTAAGGATATTCCCTCTCCTGGACACAAATTCACTGCCGATCCTCCACAGTCAGGCGACCACTTCCCATAGGAATTAATCCTTCCAAAAGAACGAGACGCACTCTGTATCTTTCCAAAATGAACTCCTTTATTATTGCAAAACATTACAACTTTTATATCCACAGAGAGAAGCTTCTGACCCTCCTCTCATCATACACCTCTGACCAGACCCAATTTACATGAGCCAATTAACTACAGTGAATGGCTCAGACACATGCCCTTTCTGTCTCCCAATCCCCATCCAATCCACATTTCAGTTTAAAGGATTATGCAAGACCTTTTGTGTTCCTCCAGCCTGTCTGGC
The DNA here is from genome assembly GCA_029206835.1 of Rana muscosa. NCBI lineage: Eukaryota > Metazoa > Chordata > Amphibia > Anura > Ranidae > Rana > Rana muscosa. Next base: position 359,404 of record JARGYO010004025.1, on the reverse strand, counting down.
TGCAAGAGGACAATACCTATAATTACAGGCTTAATTCCCACAAGCCACAATAGATACATAACGGCTCTCAATACACATTTCCCAATGAAAGGCTCTGTAGCATAAGTGAGGTTCATTACCATTACACAAGCAGACAGGGAACATATCAGCATCTCTTAATTTAACCTGTTGAGTTCAGGATCAACAGAACAACTATTTACAGATCCTGGGAAATATTGGGGAATAATATTACAGACCCATTTTAAAACAATCCAATACATATTCTCAATGTCCATTATTTCCTTGCTCACCCTGTGCCCAATGTGACCCCTGTCACAACAATGTAAATACAGCATTGAATCTGATTAGCACAGGTCATAGTGGGGTTTTCATTCACCCTGTGCCCCTAATAGGGACACAGGGTGGTTTACACATAAGAGGCATTGGGGAAGCCGAAGCAAGTGTATCTCATACTTTCTAAGAGATTCTGGGTTCCCCGGGCCCTCCCGTTACATCTCTCCCCTTTCGGCAGGAGACTAACACAGGAGGCGACCCCAGACGGGTTGACTCCAAAGTTAGTCCATAGGTCCATTCTTCTAATGTCGGTATCCACACAGTACCCCAAATAAATTGCTCCAAACAGAGCATTACTTACTCAGCCAACCTCTGCCTCTCTCAGAGAACATACCCGCCGCTGGGGGGAGGCCTGGACTGGCCCTTCTCCCTGGGGTCCTTTCAGCTGCTGGAGAGACGACAGGGTGACTGGGCTCAGTCAGTCATGCTGTTGGGGATCTGGGCCGACTGCCCAGCATCCCTGGGGTATACAAGTGGGGACTGAAGTCCCATCCACTTGTGGTAGGTGAAAATCCCCCAGTGCTTGCAAAGCGAGGCTGACCTCCTCCTGTCTCAGTGTCACACCATTTTCTGGGGTTGTGTCAGTGAAGACCGAAGTCCCATCCAGTCCCACAGGAACTCCCTCTTCTGTTAGTTGAGAACAGAGGCCCGCGGCACTCTGCTCTGTTGCCAGCTTTTCCGCTGGGTTGCTGTGAGTGGAGACCGCAGTCCCATCCAGTCCCACAGGAACTCCTTCTTCTGTTAGTTGAGAGCAGAGGCCCGCGGCACTCTGCTCTGTTGCCAGCTCTTCCGCTGGGTTGCTGTGAGTGGAGACCGTAGTCCCATCCACCGACATCAGCTCAAGTTGCAGTTGTGTGCAGCGGCCAGTAGTATTCTGCCCTGCTGCCAGTGATTCAGCTGGGGTAAAAGCTTTACCACCTCAGCTTGTTGCTGGAGAGAGGGGCCAACTGCCCCGGCTCTCTGAAACTCCACAGTTGTTTCCTGTGCTGGGCAGAGGTTGGTAGCACTTTGCCCTGTTGCCAGCACTTCTGCTGGGGACTCCACATCATACGCTTTGGGTTTAGGGATAGAAATATCCAGATTTTCCACTGCCGATTCTCTGGCATGCTGTGGGACAGGTACATTCCTCCATCCAAGATCATCCCAAGCAGAAACAGGATCATCAAGGTCAGTCAGCACTTCAGCTTTGGGGATGGCAATCTCCAGATTTTCCACTGCCGATTCTTCAGCCAGGATTTCATAGTTGTCAACTGGTATTTCCTGATAGTCCCAGGCAAAGGTAGCCCCACCCTGCTGCTGAGCAGATTCTAGCAGCTGTCTGTAGGCAATCTCCGATTGCCGTATTTCCGCCATTCTCCGCTCATGTTGCCGCTCTAGTTCTCTCTTTTGTCACTCTCGTTCTCTCTCTTGTCGCTCTCGTTCTCTCTCTTGTCGCTCTCGTTCTCTCTCTTGTCGCTCTCGTTCTCTCTCTTGTCGCTCTAGTTCTCTCTTTTGTCGCTCTAGTCCTTTCTCTTGTCGCTCTCGTTCTCTCTCTTGTCGCTCTAGTTCTGTCTTTTGTCGCGCATCCTGCAGCTGGATGCCTTTAATGGCATTCTGTATGGCGGTGTCTGATGGGTTAGCACCATATAATGCCAACCGTTCTCGAACTCGTTGCTGAAACAAATGCTCAACTGACCGGGGTCCTGCATCACCATCCCTCTGGTCCATCTCGGCTAGCTCCCTGATCAAGGTGGCCTTGTTCTTTGTCCCACTGGTCCCTCCACGGATCTCAAGTAGGTCTTTCAGCGTGGCTTTCCTTCCGGCTGCATAGCTGGTTATTCACTGTGGTGGTTTGGAGTGTCCCAGGAACTGGAGGGAAAATCCCACCACTGCCAACCAATGTAACGGCACCCCAAATAGGAAAGGGGTTAAACACTGTTTAAGGATATTCCCTCTTCTGGACACAAATTCACTGCTGATCCTCCACAGTCAAGCAACCACTTGCCATAGGAATTAATCCTTCCAAAAGAACGAGACACACTCTGTATCTTTCCAAAATGAACTCCTTTATTATTGCAAAACATTACCACTTTTATATCCACAGAGAGAAGCTTCTGACCCTCCTCTCATCATACACCTCTGACCAGACCCAATTTACATGAGCCAATTAACTACAGTGAATGGCTCAGACACATGCCCTTTCTGTCTCCCAATCCACATTCAATCCACATTTCAGTTTAAAGGATTATGCAAGACCTTTTGTGTTCCTCCAGCCTGTCTGGCTGCCAGAGGACAATACCTATAATTACAGGCTTAATTCCCACAAGCCACAATAGATACATAACGGCTCTCAATACACATTTCCCAATGAAAGGCTCTGTAGCATAAGTGAAGTTCATTACCATTACACAAGCAGACAGGGAACATATCAGCATCTCTTAATTTAACCTGTTGAGTTCAGGATCAACAGAACAACTATTTACAGATCCTGGGAAATATTGGGGAATAATATTACAGACCCATTTTAAAACAATCCAATACATATTCTCAATGTCCATTATTTCCTTGCTCACCCTGTGCCCAACGTGACCCCTGTCACAACAATGTATATACAGCATTAAATCTGATTAGCACAGGTCATAGTGGGGTTTTCATTCACCCTGTGCCCTTAATAGGGACACAGGGTGGTTTACACATAAGAGGCATTGGGGAAGCCGAAGCAAGGGTATCTCATACTTTCTAAGAGATTCTGGGTTCCCCGGGCCTTCCCGTTACACAATCTTCTACAGAGATTGAGTAACCCAATTCTCTCTCCCAGTCTCTAACGTAATACAGGTTAGATGGGGAAGCGCAAGATAAAAGTATATCATATATTGTAGAAATAGTACTAGAACATCCTGTATCCCCACTACCACACAGGGACTCAAACGGTGTTAGGTCCCTATGTAGTGGAGTCACTTTGGAAAGATGTCTGTGATAGTGTTGAAGCTGGAGATAATGGAACCACTGACCAGCATATTTGCATTCATTGTTCATTATCGTATTGAGTGGCAGGAGTCCTTCTGATGATAGGGCTTGTATGATCGGAGAGGGGGTCTGCCTTTTCCATCTTAGAAACCTATCTGGTAACATACCCAGTGGAAATTCTGGGTTACCCATTATTGCGGTGAGTGGACCTGGTATTGAAGAAACCCCCCATCTTCTTAACATCCTATCCCAAACTTTTAATAAGGCCTGGGTCAAAGGTGGGAGTGCTTGTCCCAATAAACGCAGTTTGGGTATGGTCCATGGAAGAGAGACCAATGGAGACTCTATTATTTGCTGTTCTATGGTTACCCATTGTTTTGTGCCCCCAGAGTGGATCCAGTCCATTATTCTAGCCAATACTGCGGCTGTATAATATAGTTCCATCTGCGGTAATCCAGCTCCCCCCTCAGTCTTCCGCTTTACCAAAATATCATATCGCAATCTTGCCGATGAATTCCGCCAGAGATAACGGACCTTAGTTTTCGAAAAAAGGTCCGGGGCAGGGTAATAGGTAATAATTGATATAGATATAGAAAACGTAGTAAAATATCTATCTTGTATATTGCTATTCTCCCTAACCATGAGTGCTTCCCAGTAGCCAAAAACTGCAAACATTTAATTGTGAAATTGAGTAGGGGGAGATAATTGAACTCATACAGTTTTTCCTCTTGAGAAGTAATATCCTGATTAATCATAACAATGCCCAGGAGGGCACGGAGTCACATCGGCTGCTTTAAGGGATTAGTTAATTGCTCATGTTAATTTATGTTTCTGGTTACAGTTGTATTGTTAGAGTAATATGAACAGGAGGTAGGAACCTCCTCCTCAACTGTATATAAGACTTGTATTTTGGTTCTAATAAACCAGTCCATGTTCAGCAACTAAACAAGTATGATCTTGTTTTGTGCTTGTGAGCGGTTGGAATATCTGATATCTATGATTAGACTGAGAGAAAGTGGTATATAACGAAAGCACTCAAGCGGAGTGTGGGACGTTTCATTACATTGGTGGCAGCAGTGGGATGCTTCCTGCAGTCTGGGACATCCAAACCTCCACCTGGATCCAAGGTCCGGATAGCAGGAGAGGAGAGATACAGACACCATCCACCATGGAAGAGGAATTCAGAAGGAGGTTGCGAGAGATGCAGATACAGCAAGAGGACCAGTATCAGAGTAGGTCCTGCTGGGATGGTATGATTCTATCAGCTGCGAACTCTGGAAGGAAGCGCTAACCCGTGAGCAGTGACACCAGGGAAAAGTTCTCCCCTCCATCCAGGAAAGGTACTGGTCGCAATATGGATTGCAGGTGCTGTGTTTGGGAGAAAAACTGCACAAGGAGCAGACAGCTGAATTAAGCAGGCTGGTCTGGGCAGAGATGTGGCTGGATTAGAGCTACAGAGCCCCCCGGTGGCATGTATCCCAAGCATGTCCCTGGATAGCAGATGACAGCCCAATGGAAGGCTTTGGCTACAGCGGCCTGGGACTGTTGTATGTGAAGCTGACGGGGGACTCTAACTTTGGGAGTGATTTGGAGTGGCAGTTGGACGAAATCATGGATTTCAGAGAAGGGCTACTGAATGTCTCGGAAGTGCACTGGGCACTGGAAGATATAGATTTTATGGCCGTTCAGGAATGGGAGCTGGAGATCGCCTACAGACGGCTGCTAGACTCTGCTCAGTGCCAGGGCTGGGCTCCCTTTTCCTGGGTCTATCAGGAAATACCAGTTGACAACTTTGAAATCCTGGCTGAAGAGTCGGCAATGTGGCAGAGTAATAGTGTGCTTTGCCAACCTGCCCCCGCAGCTATGGAAGCAGAGGTCTTATGGCAGATGCAGCAAGTGCTGACTGACCTTGATGATCCTGTTTCTGCATGGGATGATCTTGGATGGAGGAATGTGCCTGTCCATCAGCATGCCAAAGAATCGGCAGTGGAAAATCTGGAGATTGCCATCTCCAAAGCTGAAGTGCTGACAAAAAGGCAGAGCTCTGCTAACCTCTGCCCAGCACCGATAGCATCTTCTGGGTTCCACGGACAGGAGATGGTGCACCTCTATCCCCAGACACCAGTTGCAGAGACAGGGGATTTGGTAGACTTTTCTGCTGAGCCTCCAGCAGAAGATGGTATCAGGGCCAAACTTCACTGTGCTCTGCCCAGCACTAGAGTTGAGCGGACACCTGGATGTTCGGGTTCGACGGGTTCGGCCGAATTTCAGAAAAAAGTTCGGGTTCGGGACCGAACTTTAACCCGAACCCGGACCCGAACCCGAACCCCATTGAAGTCAATGGGGACCCGGACTTCTAAGGACTAAAAAGGCTCTAAAAAAGTAATGGAAAGGGCTAGAGGGCTGCAAATGGCAGCAAAATGTTGTTAAGAGCATGGCAAGTGCTCTGCAAACAAATGTGGATAGGGAAATAACTTAAAATAACATTAAAAAAATAAATAAATAAATAAATATGCTGGAGGCTCCCTTTTCAGCAGAAGAGGTACGGGAAGTCATTAAGAACCTCAGAAACTCAATGGCACGATGCCACACATATGGTGGGAATGCCCCAGAATACGCCCTTTCTGGAATAAATTATTCAATTTAATGGATAAGCTAGTGGAAAAATAAAATACTTTGAAATAAAAATGTAGCGGGGTGCTAAATTTAAGGGAAGTGTTTGAGTGGTAAATAGGCTCAAACACCCTAATTCTGTAGGATTCATGGACCATTTTGTCCTCGGGGGACAGTATTGGTGTGCAGTTCCCTGCGGCCTACAGGTGGCGCTGCCATGGTAGGCTAGGGTTGAACCGCCGATACAGTGCTGTGCCTTTTGTGTCCCCTCTTGGCAGTAGTACAGCGGGGCGGGGAACCTGCTGTGCATGCCGGGAGAGCATATAAAAGGGGCAGACCTTTGGCCTGGGGGCTGATGTCCAGTGGGGTCCACGCCCAGGTGCCTTCGGCCTGGGTGCATGTGTTCCTGTTCCATCTCGGGTACCTTTAGCCCGGGGTGAGGTACTATCCTGGAGTTCCTGCTGCCCTGGGTATGGAGGCCTAGGTGCGGGAGTAAAGCCTGGAGTCCAGAGCCTTCGTCTGGAGTCCGCTAAGGGTCGAGGAGTCTTAGGGTGCCGCCTCGTGTAGGGGACCATGTTCCAGGGAAGGGAGGATCATTCTGATGGACCGATGCGGGAGTCACGGTGAAGGAAGGGTCTGTTGACTCCCTGGAGAGATGTCTTCCCCTTGATATGGGCTAGGTTCGTAGAAGGAGAAGCTCAAGGTCATCTTGACTGTATCAGAGGCCTTATTCACCCGGCCCGTGGCAGGGGCCTTATACACCCTGGTCTGTGGCAGAGACCAAAGTTCTCCAGGTCCGTGGCAGGGGCCCTGTACACCCGGTCTGTGGCAGAGACCAACCTCAAGGTCTGTGGCAGAGACCGTGCACCTAAAACTGTTTGAGAAACCTAAGCAGTGAAGTGAATGTGCTACGTTTGTGCCTGGACCTCCTCCACACCTTAAGCTGTCCTGTTTCTTTGCTCTAACCTTTTCTATCCGAGTAGAGTTTATTTTGCCATGAGAGAATAAGAGTTGTAATTTCAGCTGGTGTGGACATTGACTTTACTGGGAATTAAAGGACTTGCCTCTACCTACAGTAGAGGTGAGAATCATCCTCTGGAGGAGTTTTGGCCCTGGCTGTGGACACGGCCCGTCAAGTACACCGCTCAACCTCTTATTACAGGAGGGTACGGGCTGGTAGTGTGGTGCGCCTTTCTCGCTCCTGCGAGGAGCCAATCACATTAAAGGCAGGTAAGGGGGAAAGGATCTGTGCGCTACAAAAAATAAAATAAAAATTATAATCTTGACCTAGGAGGACGAGGTCCATATGGAGTAGGAGGTTGAGGTGGCGGTGGATGTGGCTGTGTAGGTGGAAGCGGCGGTGGAGGAGGACGAGGTAGCCAACACTGGTTCAAAAATACAACAATGGCTGGGTAAGGCCGGTGATGTGTTGAATTCTGTCCCCCGTCAAATAGTGTCCACCCTGTACTGCGCTTGCTCAGTATGTAGGACAAGGGGATTTCGAAAATCTCCCAAGACGAACGGCGCCTGCGTGGTGAGTTCAGGTGAAGGCCACACCATCCGTGGTTCAAGCCGAGCCAAGTGAGGCCGTGCCCGAAGCGTGGTGATCGAACCGAGCCCGTGAGGGGCCCTGTTACTATGTGCTACCGTATGTCTACTTGGATGGTGGGGCTTGAACCTGCACTCACAGCGCAGGCGCCGTTCATCTTCGGAGATTTTGTGAATCTCCTTGTCCTCTGTACTGCGCAAGCGCTGCGCCTTCGCAGTATGGGCCGGACACATTCCGATGGCCGGACAGTTTTTGTCACAACACCGGTATACATGTCTATTCTGCACAAGGTACGGACAAGTCCTGTGGGATCCATGAGCTTGTCCACATTGGCTCTGGACAGGCGGCTGCGCTTGTCTGTGATAACGCCCCCTGCCATGCTAAATACACGTTCAGATAATGCACTGGCTGCAGGGCAGGCCAGCACCTCCAAGGCATAAAGGGCAAGCTCAGGCCATATGCCCAATTTGGAGACCCAGAAGTTAAAGGGGGCAGACCCGTCATCCAGTACGTGTAGGCCTGTGGACACATACTGCTCAACCATGTTGGTGAAATGCTGCCTCCTGCTAAGACGTTCCATCTCAGCTGGTGGTGCTGGTTGTTGTGGCGTGCTGACAAAGCTTTTCCACATTTCAGCCATGCTAACCCTGCCTTCTGAGGTGCTGCCGGTGCCCCGGCTGCGTTGGCGACCTCTTCCTCCTCCTCTGCCTTCGCCTTGTGCTTCCACCGTACGCCCGCTGTCAGGTGGGAATGCCACCAGCAGCGCGTCTACCAGCGTGCGCTTGTACTCGCGCATCTTACGATCCCGCTCCAGTGAGGGAATTAAGGACGGTACGTTGTCCTTGTAACGGGGATCCAGCAGGGTGGCCACCCAGTAATCAGCACCAGTTAAAATGTGGGCAACTCGGCGGACATTGCGGAAACACTGCAGCATGTAATCGCTCATGTGTGCCAGGCTGCCCAGAGGCAAAGAAAAGCTGTCCTCTGTGGGAGGTGTATCGTCTGTGTCCTCTGTATCCCCCCAGCCACGCACCAGTGATGGCCACGAGCTGGTATGGGTGCCACCCTGCTGTGAAAATGGCTGCTCCTCCTCCTCCTCCTCCATCTCCTCCTCCACCTCGTCATCCTCCAGAACTGTGCCCTTTCTGCCGGACAATTGTGTACCTGGCGTTTGTTGGTGCAGGAACCCACCCTCGTAGCCACTTGTGAAAGACTGCCCTGAAAGCCTTTGAAATGATCCTGCTTCCTCCTCCTCCTCCTCATCCTCCTGTGCCACATCCTCTTCCATCATCGCCCGAAGCGTTTTTTCAAGGAGGCATAGAACTGGGATAGTAACGCTGAGAACGGCGTCATTGGCACTGGCCATGTTGGTGGAGTACTCGAAACAGCGCAACAAGGCACACAGGTCTCGCATGGAGGCCCAGTTATTGGTGGTGAAGTGGTGCTGTTCCGTAGAGCGACTCACGCGTGATTGCTGCAGCTGAATCTCCACTATGGCCTGCTGCTGCTCGCACAGTCTGGCCAGCATGTGCAAGGTGGAGTTCCACCTTGTGGGCACGTCACATATGAGGCGGTGAGCGGGAAGGCCGAAGTTATGCTGCAGCGCTGATAGGCGAGCAGCAGCAGGGTGAGAACGCCGAAAGTGCGCACACACAGCCCACACTTTCTGCAGCAGCTCTGGCATATTGGGGTAATTTTTAAGGAACCTCTGGACCACCAAGTTCAGCACATGCGCCAGGCAAGGGATGTGCGTCAAACCGGCTAGGCCCAGAGCTGCTACGAGATTTCGCCCATTATCGCACACCACCAGGCCGGGCTTGAGGCTCACTGACAGCAACCACTCATTGGTCTGTTGTTCCATGTCCCTCCACAACTCCTGCGCGGTGTGGGGTTTTTCCCCCAAACAGGAAAGTTTTAAAACTGCCTGCTGTCGTTTACCCCTGGCTGTGCTGAAGTTGGTGGTGAAGGTGTTACGCTGACCGGATGAGGAGGCGGTAGAGGATGAGGAAGCAGAGTAGGAGGAGTTAGCAACAGGAGGCAAACTGAAGCGCCCTGCAATCCTCGGTGGTGGAAGGACATGCGCCAAACTGCTATCTGCCTCAGGCCCAGCCGCCACTGCATTTACCCAGTGTGCTGTTAGGGAGATATAACGTCCCTGACCGTGCTTACTGGTCCACGCATCCGTAGTTAGGTGGACCTTGCCACAGATGGCGTTGCGCAGTGCACACCTGATTTTGTCCCCCACTTGGTTGTGCAGGGAAGGGATGGCTCGCCTGGAAAAGTAGTAGCGGCTGGGCACGACGTACTGCGGGACAGCCAATGCCATCAGGCTTTTAAAACTCTGCGTCTCCACCAGACGGAATGACAGCATTTCAAAGGCCAGGAATTTTGAAATGCTGGCATTCAGGGCCAGGGATCGCGGGTGGCTAGGGGGGTACTTCCTCTTCTGCTCCAATGTTTGGGAGATAGAGAGCTGAACGCTTCCATGGGACATTGTGGAGATGGTTGGTGACCCAGGTGGTAGTGTTGCTGGCAGATCCTCTGTTTGCGGGGTGGCAGGTGCCACTGTCACTACAGAGGTGGATGAAGAGGCCGAGACTGCAGCAGAAGAGGAAGCAGGAGGAGCCAGAGACCTTTCTTGGTTTTTGAGGTGTCTACTCCACTGCAGCTCGTGCTTTGCACTTAGATGCCTGGTCATGCAGGTTGTGCTCAGGTTGAGAACGTTTATGCCTCGCTTCAGGCTCTGATTGCACAGCGTGCAAACCACTCGTGTCTTGTCATCAGCACATTGTGTGAAGAACTGCCACGCTAGGGAACTCCTTGGACCTGGCTTTGGTGTGCTCGGTCCCTTGCTGCGTTGGGCAGTAGCAGACATTTCTGTCTAGGGGACGGACGCTCCGCTTTTGCACCCTGCTCCCTCTTCTGCTGTGCTGGTGGCTCTGTGCGACCACCGCCTCTTCCTCCAAACTACACTGGTCACCTGCATAACGTTCATTCCATGTGGGGTCGAGGACCTCATCGTCCTCCACATCATCTTCCACCCAGTCTTCACCCCTGCCCTCCTTGTCTGTCTGCACAATTGCGAAAGCAGCAGCAGTTGGCACCTGTGTTTCGTCATCATCCGAGATGTACTGCGATGGTCCTTCCATGTACTCATCATGAAACATAAGTGGTTGGGCATCGGTGCACTCAATCTCTTCCACTTCTGGGGCAGGGCTAGGTGGATGGCCCTGGGAAACCCTGCTAACAGAGTCATCGAAAAGCAGAAGAGACTGCTGCATGATTTGGGGCTCAGACTGCTTGGCTGATTTGCAAGGGGGTGAGGTGAAAGACTGATGTACATGGGTTTCAGGTGCCAACTCTGATCTTTCATCAGAAGAGTGGGTGGGAGACAATGTGAAGGAACCCGAGGCACTGTCAGCAACCCAATCTACTATCGCCTGTACTTGTCCTGGCCTAAACATTCGTACAGCCTCATTAGGCGCGACAAAATACCGCCGCAGGCTCGGTCGCCTACTCGCACCTGAGGAAGGTGTTTCACTTGTGCGTGTATCTGGCACAGATCCACCACGTCCTCTCCCTGCAACAGGAGCTCCCCCAGCAGCACCACGACCGGGGCCACCACGTCCCTTTGACCTTCTCCTCATATTTTCCAAATTTAGGATCTTGCCCTAAATGGGTGTTTTTGGAAGAGCAGAACACACCCACAGTACGTAACCGCTGAATCGCACAGCTACAGAACTGCAGAAAATGCTATTAAAAAAAAATGTTGTTTTTTTTCTATAGCACAGTAGGAGAAAACTATATAGAAATTGTTTATTTCACACACCTCCACATATGTATAACACACTGCAAACTATTTTTTGTGCCCCTAAATGGCGTTTTTTGGAAGAGCAGAACACACCCACAGTACGTAACCGCAGAATCGCACAGCTACAGAACTGCAGAAAATGCTATTCAAAAAAAATTTTGTTTTTTTAGTATAGCACAGTAGGAGAAAACTATATAGAAATTGTTTATTTCACACACCTCCACATATGTATAACACACTGCAAACTATTTTTTGTGGCCCTGAATGGCTCTTTTTGCAAGCGTACATTAAAGTGCAATTTTTTTTTATTTATTTTTTTGCCCTAAACGGGTCTTTTTTTGCACGAGCAAAATAAAATGCAAATTTTTTATTTTTTTTTGCCCTATGGGTCTTTTGGAAAAGAGCACAATAAAGTGCCTTTTTTTTTCCCCTAAATGGATCTTTTTCAAAGAGCAGAATACACCCACAGTATGGAAACGGTGTATCTCTCAATGTAATATATGCAGTGCTGGTGCACTGAGCTTGCAGATAAAAGTTAGATTTTCTCTGACACTGGGCTCATGGCAGTGTAAAAAGACTGCACTGCAACACAAACAGGTAAACCTATGCAGATCACTGATTTTAATCTCTGAATCTGGACTCCTATATAATATTCTCTCTCCCTGAAAGCACCAACAGGAACCTGGCCCTACACTACACTATCTCTCTATCTTTTCCCTCAGATTGCAGAATCAGGACTACCTCATGTATTTTACAATCTCTCCCTATTAGCAACAGCAGCAGCCAAGATCCTCTCCCTATCTATTCTGAAGCAGAGTGACGTGTGTGCTGTGTGCCTCTAGCTTATATAGAAGCTGGGTCACATGTTGCACTGACCAATCACAGCCATGCCATTAGTAGGCATGGCTATGATGGCTTCTAAGGGCACACCAGCTAATCAAAAGGTGATTGGCTGGCCCCTGAAGCATTTCTAAATGCGTAATTAGATTGCCGAACCCGAACCCGGACTTTTGCGCAAAGTCCGGGTTCGGGTTCGGGAAAAAGCTGAAGTTCGGTACGGACCCGAACTTTACAGTTCGGGTTCGCTCAACACTACCCAGCACCAACAGCAGTATCTGTGGAGTTACAAGAAACTTCCCCAGCTGAAGCGCTGGTCACCGGACAGAGGGTTCAAGACCTCTACCCCACACCTGTGGCAGTTCCAGAGGCTCAGGGTGAGAAGGCGGTGATCACTTCCCAGCAGCAGATACAGGGGGAGAGGGAGAGGAGGTGTTCGTTGTCCCTCCCCAACAGTCGGCCAGGGTGGAGAAAGCGGTCATTCCTCCCCAGCAAAGATCCGTGCACCTGGGAGACAGTACCATAGACATGTCGTCCCAGCAGCTAGATGAGGGAACCAAAAAGGAAGCAGCCAGCTCACCTCCCCAATGGCAGCTACACAGTTTGGGAGTGGAGGAATCCACCCTCCTGCTCCAACAGTTAGCTGGAGCAGATGATGTGGAGGGGCTGGCAACAGGGCAGAGTGCTGCAGGCCTCTGCCCTCAACTAACAGAGGATGGATTTCTTGTAGAGGTGGATGGGACTTCAGTCTCCACCTGTATACCCCAGGGATGCTGGGCAGTTGGCCCAGATGCCCAACGGCATGACGGATTGAGCCCAGCCACCCTGTCTTCTCTCCTGCGGCTAAAGGGACTCCAGGGGGAAGGACCAGCCACACTTCCCCCCCAGCAGCAAGTATGTTCTATGAGAGAGGCAGAGGTTGGCTGGGTGAGTAATGCTCTGTTTGGAACAATTTGTTTTGGGGTACTGTGTGGGTACAGGCATTAGAGGACTGGAACTACGGACTAACTTCGAAGTCAACCCATCTGGGGTCTCCTCCTGTGTTAGTCTTCTGCCGAAAGGGGAGAGATGTGACAGGAGGGCCCGTGGAACCCATAATCCCTTGGAAAGGTTGGGAAACCCTTGTCTCAGCTCCCCATGCACCTCTTATGTCTAAGTCACCCTGTGCCATCCTGGCACAGGGTGACTGAGAAAATATATCTTGGATTACTTAAAATGGGACAGTATTATTTATCCACAATATCTCCCAGGATATATGTAAAGACTATTATTGGTTTGTTTGATTCTGAACTCAACATGTTAGTTGAGGGAGCTGATCACATTGGCCTCTGTACAATGTAGGAGACGGGCCGACTCCTGCTGGAGCTCCTGCTATTGTGTGAAGGTGTCATGTGTTTATACTTATGATAATGTATCATCTACTGTGTGAAGCTCGTGACAAGTCTGACCTGTAGTGAAATCCTGATTAATCATAACAATGCCCAGGAGGGCACAGAGTCACATTGGCTGCTATAAGGGATTAGTTAATTAGCTCATGTAAATGTATGTTTCTGGTTACAGTTGTGTAGCACTACCCCCGTAGGAGCTGCTGGTTTAGATTTGGGTCTACACTCTGCCTATCAACCCCAGAAGTTTGGCTCGTACCCTCCCTTGGCACAACTGGACAATACAATGATTGGGGAACCCACTGGCTGTTGGGAACCACAATGATACCATGCAGCAATACAAATACAGTTAAATGCTGTTACCTTGTACTGGCCACCTGGTAAAGAAAATAAAAGCAGAGTTAAACAAACAGTTGACTTCAAACAGGGCCCTGTAAGAGTCAATGATATGTGATTAGATAACAAGTTTAAACAATGCAAGATGAAGTCAGACCTAAGTAAGTACACAGTGGAGGGATTTCCCCAATGCAATACGTCAGCACTGGAGTACCTCTCCACCAGGCCTCACCTAGCTCTCAGAAATAACACTGGCTGTATAAATAAGTATAAACAGTTCTATTATATATGTGAGTCTATATGCTCTTTGGCTCCCTCTAGCGGGCAATTCCCAGACACGTGTCCTACAGCGTTAGCTCAGACAGACAAGCCGAATCCTGTAATTGTTCCTTCCGGTTAACAGTAGTCTTCGCTAGCTTTAGTTGGTGCACATTAATAATTTGTAATCCAACTGGCATGAAGAAAAGAAAAACAAACATTCACAGTATATATAGCGTGCTGGCGGCACAGGCGCCAATCCTTTCAATGCACTGTCACTACCGGATGCAATGTATCCCTGCATGTGTCGTGTTAACCTCCAAACAGTACAAGTGAGTCTATCAGAACCACCTTCCTGCGATACAGTTATTTATATCAGTGGGCTGGTGCCCTCTCACCAAATGAGGCTTCGCCTCACCGGTACGTGCCGTCTGGAGTGTCTCAGTCTTTCCGCAGCTTGCAGTCCCTGGTCCTCCGCGCAGCCATTACAAGGTGCTGGTGGATAGGCGACTCTGGTTGCTGAGGAGCATAGGTCAAACACTGTGACAAGGATCCCCCTCGGATTAGGCGGTCCGCTCTGGCGACTGTAGGCCCAGGCTTCTCGGGCCTAGGCACACTGCTCGCAGGCTTCAACGCAGGCTTCCTGCTGGCTTGAAGATGGCGTCCCAAGAGGCTGGATGCAAGCCTTCCCTTCCTATAAATGGCTCCTCCCAGAAGGCTGTGCGTGATGCAATGTACTCTGGTAGCACAGTAGCACTGTAGGTATTGTAGTCTATTTAACACCCAAGGCAATGGAGTCTTTATCTCCCTGTACTTCAAGATCCATAATGCATTGTTCTATAATAATTAAACCGAACAGGTTGCAGCAGTATAATAATTGACCACCGGAGGGAGCTGAGTTCCTTCTTAATCACAAACTGTAGTCTATTAGCTACGTTCCAAAGTGACACCTTGCTACAGTTGTATTGTTAGAGTAATAGGAGCAGGAGGTAGGAACCTCCTCAACTGTATATAAGACTTGTATTTTGGTTCTAATAAACAGTCCATGTTCAGCAAGTAAACAAGTATCTTCTTGTTTTGTGCTTGTGAGCGGTTGGAATATCTGATATCTATATTCAGACTGGGAGCTGATCACATTGGCCTCTGTACAATGTAGGAGACGGGCCGACTCCTGCTGGAGCTCCTGCTATTGTGTGAAGGTGTCCTGTGATTATACTTATGATAATGTATCATCTACTGTGTGAAGCTCGGTGACAACAAGTCTGATCTGTAGTGAAATCCTGATTAATCATAACAATGCCCAGGAGGGCACGGAGTCACATCGGCTGCTTTAAGGGATTAGTTAATTAGCTCATGTTAGTTTATGTTTCTGGTTACAGGTGTATTGTTAGAGTAATATGATCAGAAGGGGGGAACCTCCTCCTCAACTGTATATAAGACTGTATTCTGGTTCTAATAAACAGTCCATGTTCAGCAATAAAACAAGTATCGTCTTGTTTGTAGTTGTCAGCGGTTTGGAATATCTGATATCTATATTCAGACTGGGAGGAAGTGGTATATGACGAAAGCACTCAAGCGGAATGTGGGACGTTTCGTTACAATTCCCTTCCTGGGAAATTTACTACTAATGTAATTAAATTCAATGGGAGCAGAAGAACTACTGCACTCAGCATATAATATTAACCATAAGTATATAGATGTACACCAGTATAGAAGTAATACAAGCTTTATATAAGAAGAGGTTAATACCAGTCCATACATCCAATGTACACACAGGGAATATCAGCAAAGGGCCCAATAGGAGTCCTTGTGGAATTTTGTATATATACCCGGGTATATATAGTTATAATTAGAGATCCCTCCAGATGCATGTTGCAGTAAAGTTCAGTTGCAGGGGCCCCTGAGGACAATGTGGCATTTGTCTTTGTGTCGGATACCTGAAGACAAGATCTGCAATGATGGGGAGCTCTTCCAACTGTTGTCCAACCAGCTTGGAATGCAGCTTCTCAAATGCAAAGACTGTGGTGTCCGCAAGCAAGGTACCTGAATCTCCCCTAACCCTCCATCCCTCTGTCTGGTTAGGGTTAGTTCTTTAATAAAACCCTTGAGAAAAAGAGATTAAATGTTTGGTGCAGACATTTGTGAACAACTCTTCAAGGAAGGCCCCTGAGACGGACGTGGTGAACAGTAAGGTAACAGCAGGCCCGAAATTTTAAACCAGCGGCCCCTTCGGGGGTATTGCTACACTTACATTGGTGGTCAGTGGGAAGAATGTTCCTTAAATTGGTGATCAGTGAGAAGAATGTTCCTTACATTGATGGACAGTGAGAAGAATGTTCCTTACATTGATGGTCAGTAGGATGAATACTCATTACATAGGTGGTCAGTGGGAATGTATCTGAGAGGCAGGGTTGAGGTAGACTGACCTAAGGTGATTACTGTCCTTGCTGGACTCATCCTGGAACAGATACTTTCAGGATGGTAAGCCGGAGGACATTGATGAGTAACTCTTCCCCAAAGTCCTCTGTAGTCTGCAATGAATGAACCACTTAGGTAAGCAGAGTATTGGAAAACATTATTGTGTGGTTATGCGGTTGACTCCCAGCTCTGCATTGTTCTGTTTATTCTCATGCAGGACATCATGAAGTTCGCCTGTCTGGAGGTCCCAATAACTGTTCGGGTCGTCTGGAAGTTTATATGGACGGAGTTTGGGCGACGGTGTGTGACGGTTCCTGGTTCGATGACGATTCCGTCAAAGTGTGTAAAGCTCTTGGCTGCGAATCGTTTGTGAAAAACACCAAATATGAACATACCCTGAGTACGAGTGTGACCTTTCTGTGTTCTCATTCCTATTCATTATGGGAATGCAAGATCTTAACCAAGAACCCCAACACCTGCCGCCAAGCCAAGGCTGTGGGCATCGTCTGCAATAGTAAGGAAAAAATCTGTATATTCCTTTATTCAGGATTTGATTTTCACTGAATCATTCATTTCTTTTTTCATGTTTTTTGTGTACAGTATATACACCATATTACCAAAAGTATTGGGACACCTGCCTTTACATGAACTTTAATGACATCCCAGTCTTAGTCTGTAGGGTTCAGTATTGAGTTGGCCCACCCTTTGCAGTTATAACAGCTTCAACTCTTCTGGGAAGGCCGTCCACAAGGTTTAGGAGGGTGTCTATGGGAATGTTTGACCATTCTTCCAGAAGAGCATTTGTGAGGTCAGGCACTGAGAAGAGACGCTTGAGAGGGGAGATGATTTCAATGTACAAATACCGTACTGGTGACCCCACAATAGGGTGAAAACTTTTCCGCAAAAGAAAGTTCAATAAGACACGTGGCCACTCATTATAATTAGAAGAAAAGAGGTTTAACCTTAAACTACGTAGAGGGTTCTTTACTGTAAGAGTGGCACAGATGTGGAATTCCCTTCCACAGGCGGTGGTCTCAGCGGGGGGCATCGATTGTTTAAAAAAACTATTAAATAATCACCTGAATGACCACAACATACAGGGAGATACAATGTAATACTGACATATTATCACACACATAGGTTGGACTTGTGTCTTTTTTTCAACCTCACCTACTATGTAACTGTGACAAACTCTCGTCCTCAACAGGACTATGTCTGCCGTAAATGCTTATTCTGTCCAGAACCAGCACTATCCAAGACCCCTTAGCTCACCCTTTCACCAGCCGTACTTCAGTGTGTGGTAAAAACCGGCAGACTACTTTATTCAAGCACATGTTACAACAGATATTCAACTCCGAGACACTACTATGTAACTATGTTGGACGAGAAGGCCTGTCTCGCAGTCTCCACTCTAATTCATCCCAAAGGTGTTCTATCGGGTTGAGGTCAGGACTCTGTGCAGACCAGTCAAGTTCCTTCACCCAAAACCCGTTCATCCATGTCTTTATGGACCTTGCTTTGTGCACTGGTCCAAATCATTTGGTGGAGGGGGGATTATGGTGTGGGGTGGGAGGGGGGATTTTATGGTGTGGGGCATTATGGTTTAGGGGGAGGGGGTGTTTGGTGGAGGGGGGATTATGGTGTGGGGTGGGAGGGGGGATTTTATGGTGTGGGGCGTTATGGTGTGGGAGGAGGGGGGGTGTTTGGTGGAGGGGGATTATGATGTGGGGTGGAGGGGGGATTATGGTGTGGGGGGAGGGGGGATTATGGTGTGGGGAGAGAGGGGGGATTATGGTGTGGGTTTTTTTTTCAGGGGTTGGGCTTGGCCCCTTAGTTCCAGTGAAGAGAACTCTTAAGCAGTCGGCATACCAAGACAATTTCATGCTCCCAACTTTGTGGGAACAGTTTGGGGATGGCCCCTTCCTATTCCAACATGGCTGCCCACCAGTACACAAAACAAGGTCCATAAAGACATGGATGAGCGAGTTTGGGGTGGAGGAACTTGACTGGCCTGCACAGAGTCCTGACCTCAACCTGATAGAACACCTTTGGGATGAAGTGGAGCGGAGACTGTGAGCCAGGCCTTCTTGTCCAACATCAGTGCCTGACCTCACAAATGCCCTTCTGGAAGAACGGTCAAACATTCCCATAGACACACTCCAAAACCTTGTGGACAGCCTTCCCAGAAGAGTTGAAGCTGTTATAGCTGCAAAGGGCGGGGCCAACTCAATATTGAACCCTCCGGACTAAGACTGAGATGTCATTAAAGTTCATGTGTGTGTAAAGGCAGGTGTCCCAATACTTTTGGTAATCTAGTGTATTTTGGTGCTGGGGGAGTGCTGGAGGTCCCAGGAAGGTCACCTGTCCTACATGACCCACCTTGCTGGATTGCCTGACCCTTCTCTGCTGGAGGAAATACCAAGGGACGGCGGGTCAGGAGTCTTCAGGATGAACAGATGATGGAGTGGGATCTTCCTGTCTGTGATCTCACCATGGACAGATATCATGGCCTCCCTGTCGTCTGTAGCCGCTATGGGAAATAGAAACTATCTGGGTTTTCAGAATAACCCCCCCCCCACACACACAAAACCCCCCACCCGGCACACACACACACACTTTGCTGTAGAAGTGAAGTTATCGAAATTCTTTCTTTGGTAAATTCTCTCTGTTATTTCTGTCTTCCGATCCGTCTTCCTTTATGTACATTTCTCTCTTTGTGTTTCCATTGGATGATTGTCTTTTCCAGGGTCAGGTGACTTCTATGATGAGATGACCACAGTGACCTCACCCAGCACACATTCCGACCCGACTTCTCTCCTGACAGGTATTATTTATTGATTATAATTTATTATTTTCTCAGCATCTGCTCATTCCACCCACCAAGAGGACTATTCCAGCCATGATGGTGGCTCCTTATTATCTTCTATGGAGGGGGGGGGGCAATGCTCCTCCATCCTTTTACCTGCACACATCACCATCTTCTGGACTGCAGAATGCCCCCCCACCCCCCAATGTCAGGATGGTTGTTCCAATTTACTGCCTCATATTCTGCCCAAGTTTGTCCTGGGATGGTGGCCTTCAGAATGGAAAGTGCTAGGTGAGGAGTTCCCTTTATATTTCTGTTTGGCTTTATGACACTAATCCCAACTTTTTGTGTCTTAGGGTCGCCTCCTGTCCGCAGTGATTCCACCCATTCATACTTCATTGTCGTCTGTGCTCTCCTCCTCATCCTTCTCCTCATGTCTGTCCTTGTCTTCACAACCATCATCTGGAGACTCAGATTAAAGCAAAGTAAGCAATATTATATGGCATAGTGATAAGGAAGCGGTACATGGCATAGCGGTAAGGAAGAGTACATGGCATAGCGGTAAGGAAGAGTACATGGCATAGCGGTAAGGAAGAGTACATGGCATAGCGGTAAGGAAGAGTACATGGCATAGCGGTAAGGAAGAGTACATGGCATAGCGGTAAGGAAGAGTACATGGCATAGCAGTAGGGAAGAGTACATGGCATAGCGTTAGGGAAGAGTACATGGCATAGCGGTAGGGAAGAGTACATGGCATAGCGGTAAGGAAGAGTACATGGCATAGCGGTAAGGAAGAGTACATGGCATAGCGGTAAGTAAGAGCACATGGCATAGCGGTAAGGAAGAGTTACATGGCATAGCGGTAAGGAAGAGTTACATGGCATAGCGGTAGGGAAGAGTACATGGCATAGCGGTAGGGAAGAGTACATGGCATAGCGGTAAGGAAGAGTACATGGCATAGCGGTAGGGAAGAGTACATGGTATAGCGGTAGGGAAGAGTACATGGCATAGCGGTAGGGAAGAGTACATGGCATAGCGGTAGGGAAGAGTACATGGCATAGCGGTAAGGAAGAGTACATGGCATAGCGGTAAGGAAGAGTACATGGCATAGCGGTAAGGAAGAGTACATGGCATAGCGGTAAGGAAAAGTACATGGCATAGCGGTAAGGAAGAGTACATGGCATAGCGGTAAGGAAGAGTACATGGCATAGCGGTAAGGAAGAGTACATGGCATAGCGGTAAGGAAGAGTACATGGCATAGCGGTAAGGAAGAGTGACATGGCATAGCGGTAAGGAAGAGTGACATGGCATAGCGGTAAGGAAGAGTACATGGCATAGCGGTAGGGAAGAGTACATGGCATAGCGGTAGGGAAGAGTACATGGCATAGCGGTAGGGAAGAGTACATGGCATAGCGGTAAGGAAGAGTACATGGCATAGCGGTAAGGAAGAGTACATGGCATAGCGGTAAGGAAGAGTACATGGCATAGCGGTAAGGAAGAGTACATGGCATAGCGGTAAAGAAGAGTACATGGCATAGCGGTAAGGAAGAGTACATGGCATTGCGGTAAGGAAGAGTACATGGCATTGCGGTAAGGAAGAGTACATGGCATTGCGGTAAGGAAGAGTACATGGCATTGCGGTAAGGAAGAGTACATGGCATAGCGGTAAGGAAGAGTATATGGTGCAAGGTCTTGGCTAGGTTAAGAACTGTAGTTAGGGAGAGATTAATTGAAGACACAGATTTAGAGTTATTTAAGGATCACTGATACAGCTTGGACTAGGGTTAGGGATAGGTGAGGATCAGGGTTAGGGTTATCACCCTAAGGCAGTGTTTCTCAACTCCAGTCCTCAAGGCGCCCCAACAGGTCATGTTTTCAGGATTTCCCTCAGATGAAAGAGCTGTGGTAATTACTAAGGCAGTGAAACTGATGAAATCACCTGTGCAAAATAATGGAAAGCCTGAAAACATGACCTGTTGGTGCGCCTTGAGGACTGGAGTTGAGAAACACTGCCCTAAGGTGAGGAGGACCAGGGTTAGGTTTTATTGAGGATCAGATTTATGTGAGGACTTAGGTTAAAATTCAAGGTTAACATTTATGGTCAGCTTAAGGTTACCAGTTATGTTAAGGAGCAGGGTCAGGGTTAGCCTGAGGACCAGGTTTAGGGTTGTGCTGATAACCATGGTTAGAGTTATGCTGAGGACGAGGTTTGGGGTTATGTTGAAGACCAACATTACGGTTATGCTGAGGACCAGGTTTAGGGTTATGCTGAGGACCAGGTTTAGAGTTATGCTGAGGACCAGGTTTAGGATTATGCTGAGGACCAGGTTTAGGATTATGCTGAGGACCAGGTGAAAGGTTTGGCTGAGGACCAAGGTTAGGGTTTGGCTGAGGACCAAGGTTAGGGTTTGGCTGAGGACCAAGGTTAGGGTTTGGCTGAGGATCAAGGTTAGGGTTTGGCTGTGGAGCAGGTTTAGGGTTTGGCTGAGGACCATGGTTAGGGTTTGGCTCAGGACCAAGGTTAGGTTTTGGCTGAGGACCAGGTGTAGGGTTTGGCTGAGGACCAAGGTTAGGGTTTGGCTGAGGACCAGGTTTAGGGTTTGGCTGAGGACCAGGTTTAGGGTTTGGCTGAGGACCAGGTTTAGGGTTTGGCTGAGGACCAGGTGTAGGGTTTGGCTGAGGACCAAGGTTAGGGTTTGGCTGAGGACCAAGGTTAGGGTTTGGCTGAGGACCAGGTTAGGGTTTGGCTGAGGACCAGGTGTAGGGTTTGGCTGAGGACCAAGGTTAGGGTTTGGCTGAGGACCAGGTTAGGGTTTGGCTGAGGACCAGGTTAGGGTTTGGCTGAGGACCAGGTGTAGGGTTTGGCTGAGGACCAGGTGTAGGGTTTGGCTTAGGACCAAGGTTAGGTTTGGGCTGAGAAGGGTTAGGGTTAGGCTGATCATCGGGTCAGGGCTAGGGTCAAGACTTGGGTTAGATTGAAGTGTAGAGTTTGTAATTAGTGTGTGACTTTATTTTGATTTCTGTTATTTTCTACCAGAATCCACACAGCAGAATCCATCGCTGATCAGACACAATGAATACAGGGATTTCAGAGCCTCTACGCTGAGACCAACCCAGCCCCCAGGTCAGGAAACATGTTATCACACCTTCTCCTTTCAGTATTTGGTAATCTGTTATTTATACTTCATAACATTTTTGTAAGAACCTTATGGGGCTGAGCTAATCCTCACATTGATGGGAGCTTAAATCAATAATGTTCATTCCCTGAGGAGGGCTGTGGTAGAGAAGTCCTAGTGTGTCTCTGTAGGAATGGGCTGTGTAACGAAACGTCCCACACTCCGCTTGAGTGCTTTCGTCATATACCGCTTCCTCCCAGTCTGAATATAGATATCAGATATTCCAACCGCTGACAACTACAAACAAGACGATACTTGTTTGTTTGCTGAACATGGACTGTTTATTATAACAAGAATACAAGTCTTATATACAGTTGAGGAGGTTCCCCCCTCCTGATCATATTACTCTAACAATACACCTGTAACCAGAAAAATAAATTAACGTGAGCTAATTAACTAATCCCTTAAAGCAGCCGATGTGACTCTGTGCCCTCCTGGGCATTGTTATGATAAATCAGGATGTCACTACAGGTCAGACTTGTTGTCACCGAGCTTCACACAGTAGATGATACATTATCATAAGTATAAACACAGGAAACCTTCTCACAATAGCAGGAGCTCCAGCAGGAGTCGGCCCGTCTCCTACATTGTACAGAGGCCAATGTGATCGGCTCTCTCAACTAACATGTTGAGTTCAGATTCAAACAAACCAAGAATAGTCTTTACATATATCCTGGGAGATATTGTGGATAAATAATACTGTCCCATTTTAAGTAATCCAAGACATATTTTCTTAGTCACCCTGTGCCAGGATGGACAAAGGGTGACTTAGACATAAGAGGTGCATGGGGAGCTGAAACAAGGGTTTCCCAACCTTTCCAAGGGATTCTGGATTCCACGGGCCCTCCCATCACAGGCTGTCCTATGCCAGTTTGTTGCACCATAGAAGCTCAGAGAACACATTTTGGCACCTTTTTACACAAGACAATTGCGGAAGATACGCACCACATTTGGGGTGCCCTTTAGGATAAGTCAGCGCAATTCTGAACATGATCCCTAAGTGTGAATAGGACCTAAGGGATTGACTTTTTTGATTATTTGCTTGGATTTTCTCCCTGTCCAGTGAGTCACTTCAGTCTGTGAGGCCATCCAGTCCCCTACCTGAGCTTGGTGAGGTAAGAAAGGTGCCGTCAGGTGTACATAAAATATATAAATGCATAATGTGCTGACTTCCATTAGTGCATGGCTTACCAGTGCAACCGTATAAAACTTCTGAATGCAGAAAGGTCGTCACTCAGATGAATCCAGATGAGAAGATTTTACTGAAGTCCCATACGAGAAATTACACCAATATTTCGGGGTCACGCATGCCTCCTTTCTCGCCCCCTTCACTGTTACCCTGATAAAGGAGACCTGTGTGACCCTAAAATGTTGGTGTCATCCCTTGTATGGGACTTCAGTAAAATCTTCTCATCTGGATTCATCTGAGTGCCGTCTTGTTCTGCATTCAGAAGGAGTACTTCAAAGGCTTCCTTGGCCGGAAGTTTACCTCTTCTACGCCCACACAGCGTCTCATTTCACAGACCTGGCCTCAGGCAGAAGCCAAAGTGGCCTCTTTTGTGGAACTCAGGCAGGAAACAGAATGGTCTCTATGGGGGCTCAGGCAGGAGACAGGATGTCCTCTATGTGGGGATAAGGCAGGAGACAGGATGACTTCTATGGTGGGATAAGGCAGGAGACATAATGGTCTCTATGGGGGCTCAGGCAGGAGACAGAATGGCCTCTATGGGGGGATAAGGCAGGAGACATAATGGTCTCTATGGGGAGCTCAGGCAGGATGGCCTCTTTGGGGGGATAAGGCAGGAGAGAGAATGGTCTCTATGGGGGGCTCAGACAGGAGACAGGACGACCTCTATGGGGGGATAAGGCAGGATACAGAATGGTCTCTATGGGGGAAACTCAGGCAGGAGACAGGATGTCCTCTATGGTGGGATAAGGCAGGAGACATAATGGTCTCTATGGGGGGCTCAGGCAGGAGACAGGATGACTTCTATGGTGGGATAAGGCAGGAGACATAATGGTCTCTATGGGGGTTCAGGGAGGAGAAAGGATGTCCTCTATGGAGGGATAAGGCAGGAGACAGAATGGTCTCTATGGGGGCTCAGGCAGTAGAAAGGATGTCCTCTATGGGGGGATAAGGCAGGAGACAGGACGGCCTCTATAGGGGGAACTCAGGCAGGAGACAGGACGGCCTCTATGCGGGATAAGGCAGGAGACAAGACAGCCTATTTGGGGGGCTCAAGCAAGAGACAAGATGACTTCTATGGTGGAATAAGGCAGGAGACATAATGGTCTCTATGGGGGGCTCAGGCAGGAGACAGGATGACTACTATGGTGGGATAAGGCAGGAGACATAATGGTCTCTATGGGGGTTCAGGGAGGAGACCGGATGACCTCTATGGGGGAATAAGGCAGGAGACAGAATGATCTCTATGGGGGCTCAGGCAGGCGAAAGGATGTCCTCTATGGTGGGATAAGGCAGAAGACAGAACGGCCTCTATGGGGGCACAGGAAGGATACAAGATGGCCTCTACTGGGGGTTCAGGGAGGAGACAGGATAGCATCTATGTGGGTTTAAGAATGAAACAGAATGGTCTCTATGGGGGCTCAGGAAAGAGACATAAAGTTCTCTAAGGGGGGAATCAGGAAGGATACAGGATGGCCTCTATCAGGAATTCAGGGAGGAGACAGGATGGCCTCTATCAGGAATTCGGGGAGGAGACAGGATGGCCTCTATCAGGAATTCAGGGGTGACACAGAATGGCCTCTATCAGGAATTCAGGGGTGACACAGAATGGCCTCTATCAGGAATTCAGGGGTGACACAGAATGGCCTCTATGGGGGCTCAGGAAAGAGACATAAAGTTCTCTATGGGGGGAATCAGGAAGGATACAGGATGGCCTCTATCAGGAATTCAGGGAGGAGACAGGATGGCCTCTATTAGGAATTCAGGGGTGACACGGGATGGCCTCTATGGGGGGATCAAGAAGGAGGAAGGATGACCATTATGGAGGGGTACACAATGAGAGACAATACGTTTTTTTAGGTTGATAATTTTACTGATTCATATATTTCTGATCTGCATACCGCTGTCACAGCTTTCTTCTAAATAATTCGTACTTATGGTGTTTTCTAGATGATTCTCTACAGATCCCAATACTTTATACAGGTCATATCCCTCCGAGCCCACGTACCCGCAGCATGGAGCCAGGTAAGTAGTAGAGTGGTGTCTCGTCACCAGTATGTAGAGGACAGAGGTAGCAATAGGAGACATGGGGCTGCTTGTGTGCTCTATGGACAGTGGCAGCCTTGGTCTCTCCTCCCTTGACCAGCCTTGGTCTCTCCTCCCTTGAGCAGCCTTGGTCTCTCCTCCCTTGAGCAGCCTTGGTCTCTCCTCCCTTGACCAGTAAGCGATGGTCAAGGACAGTATTACAGATTTCATGCTTCCTTGTCTTGTTTGATGAGATTTTAGTATAAGACTGACCATAGACCGGAGATGGTAATGGGGACAATCTGACCAATCAGTGAAGCATCTTGTAGGATGGTAGTGACATAAACAAGTCGAATGATCTCATCTGAAGGTAGGAATAAGACACCTGGTGCCATTGTTATCCCATCGATCCCCCTCACCCGATCATCCTACCTGGGAGATTGTACAGACATTCTCATTAGAGAGATCAAAGCTCAGCCATTCAATGACCGTCCACATGTGTTACTCCAACCTATAGACCGGAAGATGACAATCAAACCTTGTCATTGTCCTTCATTGGGGATTTCTGATCTCTTGTATTCTAGTTCCAGCCACCATCCCACGTGTGCCGCCCACAGCAGCCATGGACGATGAGGAAGATTACGGGTTCAGCAGCACTCCTCCCAAGCCACTCGCCACCTTTCAGGGTGAGTTTAAATCATTTTCTGTTGGTTTTTATAATGAAGATAGATTTTGCCAGAACCGCCAATAGGTAATTATTACAGATTTATGGTAAAGCCTCGTACACACGGCCGGGTTTCCCGACGGGAAAACTGCGAGGAGAGCTTTTGGCCGGGAATCCCGGCCGTGTGTACTGGGCATAAGTCTTTGGAAATGGTGCTAATAGATCGTTGCATAGTTAGTCAGGTTGAAAAAAGACACACTTTCATCTAGTTCAACCAATAACGAAAAAAAAATCATACAATCCCATATACCCAATCCTTCAATTTGCGAGAGAAAAAAAATCCTTCCTGATCCCCTGAGAGGCAATCGGATTTTCCCCGGATCACCTTTACCTATAAATGTCAGTACCCAGTTATATTCTGTACATTTAGGAAAGAATCCAGACTTTTCTTATAGCAATCTACTGATCTGGCCAGATCCACCTCTGCAGGGAGTCTATTCCACATTTTCACAGCTCTTACTGTGAAGAAACCTTTCCGTATTTGGAGATTAAATCTTTTTTCCTCTAGACGCAAAGAGTGCCCCCTTGTCCTTTGTGATGACCTCAACACCAAGTTCACTCCTTATGTATTTATACACGGTGATCATATATCCCCCCCCCACAGTCACACACTATTATTATTAATATTATTATTATTATACATTTATATAGCTCTGACATATACCGCAGTGCTGTACAGAGATCACTGAACCAGTCACATCAGTCTCTGCACCAGAGGAGCTTCTCCACCGGGTGGTGCTGTTTTGCAAGGTGCTGTTTGCTCACTCTGCTGGGATCTCAGCTGAGAGAAGCAGCAATCCTGGGGCCTGTCCTGCAGGCTTTTCCCAGTCAAGCATGAACCATGTTGGGGAAGACGAAGGCGGAGGCTCCCCAGAGGCACTGAGGCCTTGGCGTGGAAGAATAGGTTGTATGCAGAGCACACAGCCATTTATCCTGTGCAAATAAGCACACAATTCGTCTTAATGATATAATGCATCTCACCTTCCATTCAATTTCCCATTCATCCAAAAACCAAAGACATCACCATCCTACATCCTACAGCACGACCAGCATCACTGATCCAGACTAGCCAGCTTGCTCTTTTTTATTAAACTACCAACAGGAAGTGATGTCACAGCATGTCAACTCCACCCAGGAAGGTGACCATATAAGGATATACAGATAATACAATACAATACATGAATACAACACAATACAATACAATTAAAGGATTCTGATGGGTGTGTCTGAGCAGAGACGGGGTGAATGTAAGCTACACAAACATGGACACCATCTCTGGTCATAACAACCCAAGACTCCCGTTTTACCGCTGATAGGAATCCTTATTCTGCGCCATTCCAGAGAACAACGTATATTCAGATTATACTATTATTGCTTGTGGAAGGGAGGCTATCTGCAGGGCGTGCACTACGAATCCCGACCATGCTGATCAGACATAGCAGAGACAAGAGCGCACATCTGCCTATAACCATCATTGTCCATGCATAACGAACATATCCCCCCCCTCGACGATTGTCTGCGCTAATGCACAGGGGCCCTTCGTCGGCGGACATATCCCCACTCTGCAAACATCATCTCCAACCTTAAGACGTTTTTCCACTACCAGACGGGTCTCAACCAACGTCAGTCTGCCCCAATCAGCTCTTTATAGCGGGTTGCGGGAGTACTAACACTGGGCGATTCTATGACAATACATATTAAATACATCTTCATTAAATTTCCACGACAGCCTACACCATGTGCTCATGCTGCATTGGATCCTGGCCCTGTCCCCATGCAAGTGGAGTCTTTATCAGCATGCCAGGATAAAATGGTGAACAGACTTTGCCGTATTATCAAGGAGATACAGAAACTTGCTGTTCTGAAAGCGGATTTCAGGAAAAAGAAATCTCTGCACAGTAAGTCTGGAAGCAGTAGGAGGGAAGACTCCAAGCTAAAGTCTCTGGAGGAGGCATTGAAGAAGCAGGAGAAGCTGGTTGCTTCTCTGAAGGAAAGCAGTGGTGCATTTAGAGAAAAATAAGAGAATGAGGAGAGCTTCCAACAGATGAAAGTGAGAGCGTTCCTGTGCGAGTACCAGCCAGATGGTGGATGCCAGAGCAATGGCGAAAGTGTGGTGTCGGTGTCCCCCCCAGTCTGTGGTGTCGGTGTCCCCCCCAGTCTGTGGTGTCGGTGGCCCCCCAGTCTGTGGTGTCGGTGGCCCCCCAGTCTGTGGTGTCGGTGTCCCCCCCAGTCTGTGGTGTCGGTGTCCCCCCAGTCTGTGGTGTCGGTGTCCCCCCAGTCTGTGGTGTCGGTGTCCCCCCCAGTCTGTGGTGTCAGTGTCCCCCCAGTCTGTGTTGTCGGTGTCCCCCCCAGTCTGTGTTGTCGGTGTCCCCCCCCAGTCTGTGTTGTCGGTGTCCCCCCAGTCTGTGTTGTCGGTGTCCCCCCCAGTCTGTGGTGTCGGTGTCCCCCCCCAGTCTGTGGTGTCCGTGTCCCCCCAGTCTGTGGTTCCCCAGTCAGTGTCAGAAAGTGTGGTTGTCAAGTCTGTGTCTGCTCCTATTGTTTCTCCTAGTGTAGTGAAGGCAGTGGAGGGTGCTGGACCAGCGTGTATGGTTGTGCCAATTACTTCTCCTCGGCGTGGCGGAAGTGTGGCTGGAGGTCAGCAGACATCGAGGGGTGGAGTGAGTGATGGATTGGATGATGTTGGGGGGGAGGTGGGAAGGGGAAGGGAATGAGAGCGGCTGGTGCAGAATGCAAGGTGAATGATGTGGAAGTCAGGGTGAATGACGTGGAAGTTGGGGTGAATGAGTCGGGGGAGCGGTTAATGGGGGGTTTTGGTTGAGGATGTCCTGGGGGGAGGCGGTTCTGCCATCGGGATTGTCGAATGAGGATATAGAATGGTTGGAGGCTAAAAGGAAAAAGGGTAAGAGGCGGAGAAGGAGGAAGGATGTCAAAGCTCCTGAACCTAGGAGGGTGGAGGTGGCAAATGCTTTTGAGGTGTTTTCTGAGGTGGAGGGTGAAAGTTCTTCTGGTGATGAGTCAGTGATTTCTATGGAGGAGGAAGCACAAGGGACATTGAAGTGTGTAGGGCCTCCAGGTAGGGAGGGGGGTAAGCAGGCTAAGAAACGTATACCTCAATCATCCTGATGGCGGTTCCCACTGAAGGTGGCAACTATTAATGTCGCCAGTAGGGATGAGCTTCGTGTTCGAGTCGAACATACGTTCGACTCGAACATCGGCTGTTCGATCGTTCGACGAAGATCGAACGATTTGGGCCGTTCGCGCCAAATTCGAGTGACGCGAACGGCCCACAATGCACTACGCCATCGCAGTGTCATCCAGGCGCTGTGATTGGCCAAGCATGCACTGTGACCCCGCATGCTTGGTCAATCACAGCGCCGGCAGCGAGGAGAGCAATGATTGGCCACAGGCAGGATGCCTGTGGCCAATTATTGCTGAGGGGGTTTAGTACACGCCCCACACTATAAAAGGCCGCCAGCACGGCGGCCTAGTGTAGTGTGTTCCGGAGCAGGGATAGAGCAGCATAGGCAGGGACAGTGACTTTTATTTCTTTCTTGCTTAACCTGGATTCCTTTAGTTTAGGGAAAGAGAAGAATAGGTAGGGAGAGTGTCAGTGTGTTTTACTGTGCTATAGTGTGCTTAAAAAAAACATTTTTTCTAGGGACAGAAAACTGTAGGTAGGGAGAGTGTCAGTTTCTTTCACTGTCAAAGTCCTTGTTTCCAGGGACCTGGAAGGACAGTGAGTGAATTCTCCTTGTGCTAAATTGTGCTTAAAAAAAACATTTTTTCTAGGGACAGAAAACTGTAGGTAGGGAGAGTGTCAGTTTCTTTCACTGTCAAAGTCCTTGTTTCCAGGGACCTGGAAGGACAGTGAGTGAATTCTCCTTGTGCTAAATTGTGCTTAAAAAAAACATTTTTTCTAGGGACAGAAAACTGTAGGTAGGGAGAGTGTCAGTTTCTTTCACTGTCAAAGTCCTTGTTTCCAGGGACCTGGAAGGACAGTGAGTGAATTCTCCTTGTGCTAAATTGTGCTTAAAAAAAACATTTTTTCTAGGGACAGAAAACTGTAGGTAGGGAGAGTGTCAGTTTCTTTCACTGTCAAAGTCCTTGTTTCCAGGGACCTGGAAGGACAGTGAGTGAATTCTCCTTGTGCTAAATTGTGCTTAAAAAAAACATTTTTTCTAGGGACAGAAAACTGTAGGTAGGGAGAGTGTCAGTTTCTTTCACTGTCAAAGTCCTTGTTTCCAGGGACCTGGAAGGACAGTGAGTGAATTCTCCTTGTGCTAAATTGTGCTTAAAAAAAACATTTTTTCTAGGGACAGAAAACTGTAGGTAGGGAGAGTGTCAGTTTCTTTCACTGTCAAAGTCCTTGTTTCCAGGGACCTGGAAGGATAGTGAGTGAATTCTCCTTGTGCTAAATTGTGCTTAAAAAAAACATTTTTTCTAGGGACAGAAAACTGTAGGTAGGGAGAGTGTCAGTTTCTTTCACTGTGAAAGTCCTTGTTTCCAGGGACCTGGAAGGACAGTGAGTGAATTCTCCTTGTGCTAAATTGTGCTTAAAAAAACCATTTTTTCTAGGGACAGAAAACTGTAGGTAGGGAGAGTGTCAGTTTCTTTCACTGTCAAAGTCCTTGTTTCCAGGGACCTGGAAGGACAGTGAGTGAATTCTCCTTGTGCTAAATTATGCTTAAAAAAAACATTTTTTCTAGGGACAGAAAACTGTAGGTAGGGAGAGTGTCAGTTTCTTTCACTGTCAAAGTCCTTGTTTCCAGGGACCTGGAAGGATAGTGAGTGAATTCTCCTTGTGCTAAATTGTGCTTAAAAAAAACATTTTTTCTAGGGACAGAAAACTGTAGGTAGGGAGAGTGTCAGTTTCTTTCACTGTGAAAGTCCTTGTTTCCAGGGACCTGGAAGGACAGTGAGTGAATTCTCCTTGTGCTAAATTGTGCTTAAAAAAACCATTTTTTCTAGGGACAGAAAACTGTAGGTAGGGAGAGTGTCAGTTTCTTTCACTGTCAAAGTCCTTGTTTCCAGGGACCTGGAAGGACAGTGAGTGAATTCTCCTTGTGCTAAATTGTGCTTAAAAAAAACATTTTTTCTAGGGACAGAAAACTGTAGGTAGGGAGAGTGTCAGTTTCTTTCACTGTGAAAGTCCTTGTTTCCAGGGACCTGGAAGGACAGTGAGTGAATTCTCCTTGTGCTAAATTGTGCTTAAAAAAAACATTTTTTCTAGGGACAGAAAACTGTAGGTAGGGAGAGTGTCAGTTTCTTTCACTGTCAAAGTCCTTGTTTCCAGGGACCTGGAAGGACAGTGAGTGAATTCTCCTTGTGCTAAATTGTGCTTAAAAAAAACATTTTTTCTAGGGACAGAAAACTGTAGGTAGGGAGAGTGTCAGTTTCTTTCACTGTCAAAGTCCTTGTTTCCAGGGACCTGGAAGGACAGTGAGTGAATTCTCCTTGTGCTAAATTGTGCTTAAAAAAAAACATTTTTTCTAGGGACAGAAAACTGTAGGTAGGGAGAGTGTCAGTTTCTTTCACTGTCAAAGTCCTTGTTTCCAGGGACCTGGAAGGACAGTGAGTGAATTCTCCTTGTGCTAAATTGTGCTTAAAAAAAACATTTTTTCTAGGGACAGAAAACTGTAGGTAGGGAGAGTGTCAGTTTCTTTCACTGTGAAAGTCCTTGTTTCCAGGGACCTGGAAGGATAGTGAGTGAATTCTCCTTGTGCTAAATTGTGCTTAAAAAAAACATTTTTTCTAGGGACAGAAAACTGTAGGTAGGGAGAGTGTCAGTTTCTTTCACTGTCAAAGTCCTTGTTTCCAGGGACCTGGAAGGACAGTGAGTGAATTCTCCTTGTGCTAAATTGTGCTTAAAAAAAACATTTTTTCTAGGGACAGAAAACTGTAGGTAGGGAGAGTGTCAGTTTCTTTCACTGTCAAAGTCCTTGTTTCCAGGGACCTGGAAGGACAGTGAGTGAATTCTCCTTGTGCTAAATTGTGCTTAAAAAAAACATTTTTTCTAGGGACAGAAAACTGTAGGTAGGGAGAGTGTCAGTTTCTTTCACTGTCAAAGTCCTTGTTTCCAGGGACCTGGAAGGACAGTGAGTGAATTCTCCTTGTGCTAAATTGTGCTTAAAAAAAACATTTTTTCTAGGGACAGAAAACTGTAGGTAGGGAGAGTGTCAGTTTCTTTCACTGTCAAAGTCCTTGTTTCCAGGGACCTGGAAGGACAGTGAGTGAATTCTCCTTGTGCTATATTGTGCTTAAAAAAAACATTTTTTCTAGGGACAGAAAACTGTAGGTAGGGAGAGTGTCAGTTTCTTTCACTGTGAAAGTCCTTGTTTCCAGGGACCTGGAAGGACAGTGAGTGAATTCTCCTTGTGCTAAATTGTGCTTAAAAAAAACATTTTTTCTAGGGACAGAAAACTGTAGGTAGGGAGAGTGTCAGTTTCTTTCACTGTGAAAGTCCTTGTTTCCAGGGACCTGGAAGGATAGTGAGTGAATTCTCCTTGTGCTAAATTGTGCTTAAAAAAAACATTTTTTCTAGGGACAGAAAACTGTAGGTAGGGAGAGTGTCAGTTTCTTTCACTGTGAAAGTCCTTGTTTCCAGGGACCTGGAAGGACAGTGAGTGAATTCTCCTTGTGCTAAATTGTGCTTAAAAAAACATTTTTTCTAGGGACAGAAAACTGTAGGTAGGGAGAGTGTCAGTTTCTTTCACTGTCAAAGTCCTTGTTTCCAGGGACCTGGAAGGACAGTGAGTGAATTCTCCTTGTGCTAAATTGTGCTTAAAAAAAAACATTTTTTCTAGGGACAGAAAACTGTAGGTAGGGAGAGTGTCAGTTTCTTTCACTGTCAAAGTCCTTGTTTCCAGGGACCTGGAAGGACAGTGAGTGAATTCTCCTTGTGCTAAATTGTGCTTAAAAAAAACATTTTTTCTAGGGACAGAAAACTGTAGGTAGGGAGAGTGTCAGTTTCTTTCACTGTGCAAGTCCTTGTTTCCAGGGACCTGGAAGGACAGTGAGTGAATTCTCCTTGTGCTAAATTGTGCTTAAAAAAAACATTTTTTCTAGGGACAGAAAACTGTAGGTAGGGAGAGTGTCAGTTTCTTTCACTGTCAAAGTCCTTGTTTCCAGGGACCTGGAAGGACAGTGAGTGAATTCTCCTTGTGCTAAATTGTGCTTAAAAAAAACATTTTTTCTAGGGACAGAAAACTGTAGGTAGGGAGAGTGTCTGTCAGTTTCTTTCACTGTCAAAGTCCTTGTTTCCAGGGACCTGGAAGGATAGTGAGTGAATTCTCCTTGTGCTAAATTGTGCTTAAAAAAAACATTTTTTCTAGGGACAGAAAACTGTAGGTAGGGAGAGTGTCAGTTTCTTTCACTGTGAAAGTCCTTGTTTCCAGGGACCTGGAAGGACAGTGAGTGAATTTTCCTTGTGCTAAATTGTGCTTAAAAAAAACATTTTTTCTAGGGACAGAAAACTGTAGGTAGGGAGAGTGTCAGTTTCTTTCACTGTGAAAGTCCTTGTTTCCAGGGACCTGGAAGGACAGTGAGTGAATTCTCCTTGTGCTAAATTGTGCTTAAAAAAAACATTTTTTCTAGGGACAGAAAACTGTAGGTAGGGAGAGTGTCAGTTTCTTTCACTGTGAAAGTCCTTGTTTCCAGGGACCTGGAAGGATAGTGAGTGAATTCTCCTTGTGCTAAATTGTGCTTAAAAAAAAAATTTTTTCTAGGGACAGAAAACTGTAGGTAGGGAGAGTGTCAGTTTCTTTCACTGTC
Organism: Rana muscosa; assembly: GCA_029206835.1. Lineage (NCBI taxonomy): Eukaryota > Metazoa > Chordata > Amphibia > Anura > Ranidae > Rana > Rana muscosa. The sequence continues at coordinate 325,231 of JARGYO010004025.1, read as the reverse complement.
AAAGTCCTTGTTTCCAGGGACCTGGAAGGACAGTGAGTGAATTCTCCTTGTGCTAAATTGTGCTTAAAAAAAACATTTTTTCTAGGGACAGAAAACTGTAGGTAGGGAGAGTGTCAGTTTCTTTCACTGTCAAAGTCCTTGTTTCCAGGGACCTGGAAGGACAGTGAGTGAATTCTCCTTGTGCTAAATTGTGCTTAAAAAAAACATTTTTTCTAGGGACAGAAAACTGTAGGTAGGGAGAGTGTCAGTTTCTTTCACTGTGCAAGTCCTTGTTTCAAGGGACAGAGAAGGACACCTGAAGGTAGCCCTTATTGCTTTTTTCCCATCTCCCTGCAGGCCATCTATTAGAATGTCTGGAAGGCAAACAAGGAGAGGCAGACAGTCAGGAGGCAATAAAAGAGGGCAAGCAGGCTCTGTGTCTGGGGGCAACAGTGCTGGTCGTGGACGCGGTGCATCGCCATCAGCACATGGCCATGGGACACGCTTGTCCTTCTTTTTGGCAGCTGGACATGTTGAGCCACATCATGCCGAAGACTTGGTAGAGTGGATGACCAAGCCCTCCTCCTCATCCTCTCTCACCCAGGCTCAGGGTACTGGAAAAGCAGCTGCCAAAGCGTCCTCTTCCCTGGTATCAATGTCAGACTCATCATCAGTCACTCCTTCCCTAGACCCACCATGTCCTCCTCCTGAGGAGTCCCCCGAACTGTTTCAGCACAGTGTTGGGTACATGCTCCAGGAGGATGCCCAGCGTTTCGAAGGGTCTGATGATGAAACCCAGCTAGAGGAAGGCAGTAGCGTGAGAGCAGACAGAGGGGATGCTCAAGAAGGACACCAATCTGGCAGTCATGTTCCAGCAGCTGCAGCATACTGCCAGATTGGCTCCAGTGATGAGGAGGGAGGGGATGATGAGGTCACTGACTCCACGTGGGTGCCTAATAGGAGAGAGGAGGAGGAGGAGGATGAGGAGAAGGCACATCTCCAACGAGGCAGGATGCCCTTTGGTGGCCAGCGTAAGGGCAGTACACCGACGGAATCACACCGCAGAGCTCCGCCTGTGCAGGGCGCTGCCTCTGCCCGTCATTCAAAAAGTTCCTTGGTGTGGGCCTTTTTTGAGGCTAGTGCATCAGATCGCACAGCTGCTGTTTGCAACATATGTCTCAAGCGTATATCGCGTGGCCAAAACATCAGCCGCTTGGGTACCACATGCCTGACCAGACATATGTTGACCTGCCATGCAGCTCGTTGGCAAGCCTACCTCAAAGACCCACACCAAAGAACAAAGCGGACCTCTCCTTGCACCGCATCAGCTGGGATCTCCAACCCCACTATAACTTCAGTCCTCTCTGAAACATGCACTGAGAGGAATGAAGGTGTAGAATTAGGTGTGTCACAGCCAAGTACTTGCGGCCACTCTGCTAGCAGTACACCGACGTCCGATTCTAGCAGGCAAATTTCCCTGCCCCAGCTGCTGGACCATCGAAAGAAGTTCACTCCCAGCCATCCACATGCCCAGCGGTTGAATGCTAGCTTGGCTAAATTGCTAGCGCTTCAACTGCTGCCTTTTCAGTTGGTAGACTCGGCCCCCTTCCGTGAGTTTGTGCAATGTGCGGTTCCTCAGTGGCAGGTTCCCAAACGCCACTTTTTCTCACGGAAGGCTATTCCGGCTCTCTACCGGCATGTGGAAGGCAATGTCTTGGCCTCGCTGGACAGGGCGGTCAGCGGTAAGGTGCATATTACCGCTGACTCATGGTCCAGCAGGCATGGACAGGGACGTTACCTTTCTTTCACGGCCCATTGGGTCACTCTTTTGGCAGCTGGGAAGGATGCAGGACAAGGTGCAGTAGTGTTGGAGGTTGTCCCACCGCCACGCCTCCAAAATGCTACTACTGGTTGTGACACACCTCTCTCCTCCACCCCCTCCTCTTCTTCTTCCTCCATGGCCTCTTCCTGTGGTTTGTCCTATGAACCAGCGGTGCTCCGTAGCCGTTCACGGGGCTACGCAAGTACGCAGGCAAAAAGATGCCATGCCGTGCTTGCGCTGGTGTGTTTGGGGGACAGAAGCCACACTGGGGCAGAGGTCCTGTCTGCTCTGCAGGGCCAGGCCGAGAGGTGGTTGACGCCACGCCAGCTTAAGCCAGGAATGGTGGTTTGCGACAATGGCACCAACCTCCTCTCCGCCCTCCGACAGGGACAACTGACCCATGTGCCCTGTGTGGCTCACGTCCTTAACCTGGTGGTGCAGCGGTTCTTGGGCAGGTACCCGGGCTTACAGGATGTCCTGAGGCAGGCCAGGAAAGTCTGTGTGCATTTCCGCAGATCTTATAATGCCAGTGCTCGCCTGGCTGAGCTGCAAAAGGAGTTGAACCTGCCCAAGAACCGCCTTATATGTGACATGCCCACCAGGTGGAACTCAACGTTGGCCATGCTGCAGCGGCTGCACACGCAGCAGAGGGCCATCAATGAGTACCTGTGCGACTACGGCACCAGGACAGGGTCAGGGGAGCTTGGTTTTTTTTCTCCACGCCAGTGGGGCATGATCAGGGATGCATGCACTGTCCTGGCACCATTTGAGGAGGCCACGAGGATGGTGAGCAGTGACAGTGCATGCATCAGTGACACTGTACCTCTTGTCCACCTGTTGGAGCACACGCTGCGTGGAATAATGGACAGGGCACTTGAGGCAGAACAGAGGCAGGAAGAGGAGGACTTCCTTGCCTCTCAAGGCCCCCTTTACCCAGACAGTGTTCCTTCTGTCCCACCCATCGCACAGGAAGAGGAGGAGGAGGAGGAGGAGGAGGAGGAGGAGGAGGATTGTGTCAGCATGGAGGTGGAGGCTGGCACTCAGCATCATCAGCAGCAGTCTTTTAGGGATGATTTACAGTCCCAAGAAACCAGTGGACTTGTACGTGGCTGGGAGGAGGTGGCTGCGGATCATGTCGTCCTTAGTGACCCAGAGGACTCCGGAGCGAATGCCTCAGCAAACCTACGCTGCATGGCCTCCCTGATCCTGCAAAGTCTGCGGAAGGATCCTCGTATTCTTCGGATCAAGGAGAGGGACCATTACTGGCTGGCCACTCTCCTTGATCCACGGTACAAGGGTAAGGTTGCGGACCTTATGTTACCGTCGCAGAGGGAGCAGAGGATGAGACAACTCCGGGAGGCCTTGCAGAAAGGTCTGTGCAACGCGTTCCCAGAGACTGGGAGGTTACAAACTCCTGGTCCTGGACAACGAGTTGCTGAGGCTTCGGCCAGTCAAAGAAGGAGCGGTGGGGAAGGTGGCCGTCTGACCGATGCGTTCAGACAATTCTTTAGTCCGCAGCCCCAAAGTATGATCGGTTCCAGCAACCATCGCCAGCGTCTGATAAACATGGTGCAGGAATATCTAGGGGCAAGGTCAGACTTGGACACCTTCCCCACCGAAAATCCTCTGGCTTACTGGGTCTTGAGGATGGATCACTGGCCAGAGCTTGCACAGTATGCAATTGAGCTACTGGCCTGTCCTGCATCCAGCGTTCTTTCGGAACGCACATTCAGTGCTGCTGGAGGATTTGTCACGGATCACAGGGTGCGCCTGTCCACCGACTCGGTTGATCGACTGACTTTCATCAAGATGAACCAGTCTTGGATCACCACCAGCTACCACACACCTGATGCTGATATAACAGACTAATTGATTTTAACATGTCACATCCCTTCAAGACTGATGCTGATGCTGAGTGCCTGTGCTGTTATGTTGACTGGCTATCCTCCTCCTCCGAGTCCTCAATGATACGATTGATGATGATAGCTTGGAAGATCATTTTTGTTTATGGGTGCCGCCACCAGTGGCTAAGGCCCAATTTTTCAGCCCCTGTTTTACAGGGGCGTGTAATTACAATTTTTTTAGCAATAATTTGCCATAGGGCTCATTGCTGTGCTCCAAGTACAGTATCTGTGAGGGGTTGGAGTGTTGTGGCACCAGTGCCTAAGGCCCAATTTTTCAGCCCCTGTTTAACAGGGGCGTGTCATTACAATTTTTGAAGCAATACTTTGCAACAGGGCTCATTGCTGTGCTCCAAGTACAGTATCTGTGAGGGGTTGTAGTGTTGTGCCACCAGTGCCTAAGGCCCAATTTTTCAGCCCCTGTTCAACAGGGGCATGCAATTACAATTCTTGATCTAATAATTCACAGCAGGGTCCATTGCTGCACCCACCAAGAGTAACTCTGAGGGCTTACAGTCTTGTGGCAACGCCACCACCACCACCGCCACGAAAGGCCCAATTTTTCAGCCCCTGTTCAAAAGGGGCATGTAATTACAATTCTTGATCTAATAATTCACAGCAGGGCCCATTGCTGCACCCACCAAGAGTAACTGTCAGGGCTTACAGTGTTGTGGCACCAGCACCACCATCAAAGCCCCAATTTTTACTACCACTGTTCAACAATTATATGTAATTAAAATTCCTGATATAATAGTTGACAGCAGGGCGTTCCAGCACCAACCAAGAGTAACTGTGAGTGCTTACAGTGTTGTGCCAACACCAACAACTAAGGGGCCTATTTCTGCAGAGTATATACGGCAGGTCCCTACTTTCAAACATCCAACTTACAAACGACTCCTACTTGCAAACGAAAGAAGACAACAGGAAGTGAGAGGAAATCTACCCCTAGAAAGGAAAATTCTCTCATGTAAGAATAAATATGGGAGAAAGGGGTCTCATCTGTACTGATGCTTTATCAGCAATCCTTGTTTCAAGAAAAACACCACATTTCAAAAACAGTTGTCATTGGGACGGAAAGTGAGGTGAAATGTTCTGAACAGGGGCACAGACAGCAAAACAAATGTTACAGGGGTGATAACCCTTCCCTATGTTCTCCAAAAAGTTTAAAAATAGATTTTTGGTCTGGAGCTACACTTCAACAATGTACCTGTTCAAAATTACAAACACATTCTACATAAGAACAAACCTACAGTCCCTGTCTTGTATGCACCGCCTGTATACGGCTGTTCAGAGTATATAGGGCCTTTTTTATTTTATGTGCGGGGTTCCCCTTAATATCCATACAAGACCCAAAGGGGCTGGTAATGGGCTGGGGTGGGGGGGGGGGGTTGATGGGGTAGCTATGCCATTTTTCCTAAAGATTTTCATCCATATTACCGGGACCAGACATTGCATTAAAGCCGCAAGCAGTTTTAAATGACTTTTTTCCCTTTAGAAATGTTATTTTGTGCAGGGACAGTTCTAAACACGGGAAACACGTGGCACTTCACAGGCATACTTTAGACACCCCCCAGGTACGATATTTAAAGGAATATTAGACTTTTTTTTTTCACTTTATGCATCATTAAAATGACTGCTCCCGAAAAACGACCGTTTTTAAAACTTCTTTTTGCATTGATACATGTCCCCTGGTGCAGAACCCGGGTTCCCAAACCCTTTTTAGGACAATAACATGCATAATAGTTGTTATAATTAGCACTTTAGAATTCGAACGTTCGCATCCATTGTATTTAATAGGGTTCTAATGTTCGTTCGAACTTTCGGTCCGTTCGCGGGTTCTGGTGCGAACCGAACCCGGGGGTGTTCGGCTCATCACTAGTCGCCAGCATAAAATCAGTAAGTGCTCGTAACATGGCCTTATTTTAGCGAAGCAGGTTTGATGCTGATATTTTCTTTTTGCAATAGACTCGATTGTCTAGTTTGGCTGATATTCATCTGGCAAAGAAGGAGTGGAGGCTCGGTCCCTCCTTCTGGTCTCTTGCAGCCGAGCCTTACACTGGAGTTGCGGTACTTTTTTCGGCACGGTAACCTGTCGGCAGATTATTGAGGTAGAAATGGGGAGATGCATGGTCTTGGACTTCCCCATGGGGGGGCAGGACCTGCGCCTGATCAACATCTATGGGTCCCAGACAAAGTGAGACAGGAAATGCCTCTTCATGAAGATCAAGCCTTTTCTTTTTACAGCCCAGTAAGTTGTCTTCAGTGGCGTCACTAGGACTAAGGACAGGAAAGGTACTGGAGCCAGGCTTGACTGTGACAGCTTTTTCTTAAACAAAATAGCTAGAGAGGCAGGTCTGGTTGATTGCTGTCCAGACGACACGGGGTTCACTTTTCAGCAAGGTATTAGTCAGAGTAGAATAGATTGTTTTTTTTTTTTTAAAGGGGAACTCGGCATCAGTGTGTCAGGCGGTAGAGTTTTCCGATCACTGTATTCTGTCTGTGACTCTGAATAGCCCCAATACACCTCCTAGGGGGTGGGGTATCTGGAAGCTGAATTTGGTACTCCTGGATGATGTGAAGGTAAGTGAATCCTTTGAGGATTTTTTTTCAGGCACAGGTATCAACCATGGACTTTTGCAGCAGTAAGTCAGAGGGGTGGGGCTTGCAAAACGAAGGATCATTGGGTTTTTTGGATGGGTGAGGAAGGCGATGGCTTTGAGCTTCCGGACGTCTTCCCAGAGCCCCGACAGGAAATTAAAGTTTTAGCCATCAAATTTGGTTCTGGCGATTTATGGCCTCGCAAATTGGGAAAGCAGGCTACAAGATGCCGATGCCAAGGTTGCCAGCCAGAAGGATTGGATGGAAACTCTCTTAGAGGGAAAGGGTTTACCTGATTAAAACTTACCTGATCCCGGTATTTCTGTATGTCAGCTTTGTTTGTGTTTTGCCAGTGTCTCTCTATGCAAGAATCTACAGCTGTTTCTTCCAACTGTTATGTGGGAACAAACTGAATCTCGTTAAGAGGTCTGTAACCTACCTTCTCAAGTGGGTGGGTGGCCTAGGTCAACCCATTTTTCTTTTTTTTTCTGATGTTTTTGAAACATAATTTTGCTAACATAATGGCAGAGGAACCGCCTGGGTGGGTTGGTATTTTTCAGTCCTGGTTTAGGCCTTTTCTTCGAAGCTGGAAGAATGGTGGGCCAGTGAAAAGCCTGAGGGTCTGACATGATGAGCTCCCGGCTTATGTTGCCCCGTGCCTGAAAATGCTTCGGCAGTGGCGAGTGACGGCGGAGGAAATTAAGTCTCTTTCTAGGAAGGACCAGGAGAGGAGGGTTGTTAAATCTGCCTTTAGCAAGCCACTGGCCTTGAGGGATTGCCCAGGTCCTGTTATGAGGGAGGGTCTGCGTTTGCTCAATCTAGAAAGAATCCCTTTTAAAGTTTCGGGATTTGGCCTGGCACTCGTTTTATGGCAGACCCTACTGTATGTGAAGGGCAACCTGAAGCATCGCTCTGCGGAGAACTGTGGTTGTCCAAGGGTGGAGTGTGGTGGGGTGGAGGAGACAATGGACTACTTGTCGCTAAAGTGCCCCTTCAATATAAAAGTCTATAAGCAGGTGGGTGGGGCTCTGGGTATCCCTTTCCTTTCCCACTTGAGTTATGCGGAGTGGTCGTACGGGGCCTTTGATACACATCGGGATTTTGATTTTGAGACACTTTTTCTAGTTAGCTTAGTTGTCTGTTTCTTCACATGGAATGCACGGTGTCAGGTTTCCATTCGGAAAAAAGTCCTTCCTGTGGAGGTGGAGGGGCACGATATTCTGGGTGAGATTGGGAAGATTCGGGGTCTTGAGAAGGACAGGTGGTGGCCGGGGGCCTGGGCAAAGGCGGGAGGATAGTCAGGTCTCTGTAGCTGCTGTTTGTCAGTCTCTGGGTGTGCGGCTCTTTCTGTCCTTTCACATCCCCTAGATTTTTATATAAGATTTGTATTTTGGAAAAAGGCTGCATGCATGGGTTACATGTGTAATGGTTTCTTAGCCTGAGGGCCTGTTTAGGTGGAGGTTATGGCTTTGTTTAGGTTGGAATATTTATTTTTCTTTATGTTTTTGCTATGCTGATGTAAGCTATTTTTGTTTATATATTTTTTATTTATTATGTAAATATGTTTATTATGTTTGTAAGATTTTTAATAAACAAAAGATTTACACTCTAATGGATGCAGTCAGGTTGACTCTGAAGTTGGAATTTTTCAGACTCTTTTCGGGAAGACGTGTTCTCAGCTCCTCCTCCTCCTCCTCCGATGATTGAATACCCCAACTCTGAGAAATGTAAGTGAATTATTAGAAGTTGTCATTCCTAATGATGGATGTGAAGTGTGAGGTCCAGTTTATAGGGGTGTAGGAGGTGGTGACTATGGGTGTAAAGTGTGAGGTCCAGTCTATAGGGGTGTAGGAGGTGATGACTATGGATGTGAAGTGTGAGGTCCAGTCTATAGGGGTGTAGGAGGTGAGGACTATGGATGTGAAGTGTGAGGTCCAGTCTATAGGGGTGTAGGAGGCGATGACTATGGATGTGAAGTGTGTGGTCCAGTCTATAGGGGTGTAGGAGGTGGTGACTATGGATGTGAAGTGTGTGGTTCAGTCTATAGGGGTGTAGGAGGTGATGACTATGGATGTGAAGTGTGAGGTCCAGTCTATAGGGGTGTAGAGGGTGAAGACTATGGATGTGAAGTGTGTGGTCCAGTCTATAGGGGTGTAGGAGGTGAGGACTATGGATGTGAAGTGTGAGGTCCAGTCTATAGGGGTGTAGAGGGTGAGGACTATGGAGGTGAAGTGTGAGGTCCAGTCTATAGGGGTGTAGAGGGTGAGGACTATGGATGTGAAGTGTGAGGTCCAGTCTATAGGGGTGTAGAGGGTGAGGACTATGGATATGAAGTGTGTGGTCCAGTCTATAGGGGTGTAGAGGGTGATGACTATGGATATGTAGTGTGAGGTCCAGTCTATAGGGGTGTAGGAGGTGATGACTATGGATGTGAAGTGTGAGGTCCAGTCTATAGAGGTGTAGAGGGTGAGGACTATGGATGTGAAGTGTGAGGTCCAGTCTATAGGGGTGTAGAGGGTGAGGACTATGGATGTGAAGTGTGTGGTCCAGTCTATAGGTGTGTAGGAGGTGATGACTATGGATGTGAAGTGTGTGGTCCAGTCTATAGGGGTGAAGGAGGTGATGACTATGGATGTGAAGTGTGAGGTCCAGTCTATAGGTGTGTAGGAGGTGATGACTATGGATGTGAAGTGTGTGGTCCAGTCTATAGGGGTGAAGGAGGTGATGACTATGGATGTGAAGTGTGAGGTCCAGTCTATAGGGTGTAGGAGGTGATGACTATGGATGTGAAGTGTGTGGTCCAGTCTAAAGGGGTGTAGAGGGTGAGGACTATGGATGTGAAGTGTGAGGTCCAGTCTATAGGGTGTAGGAGGTGATGACTATGGATGTGAAGTGTGTGGTCCAGTCTATAGGGGTGTAGGAGGTGATGACTATGGATGGGAAGTGTGAGGTCCAGTCTATAGGGGTGTAGAGGGTGAGGACTATGGATGTGAAGTGTGAGGTCCAGTCTATAGGGTGTAGGAGGTGATGACTATAGATGTGAAGTGTGAGGTCCAGTCTATAGGGGTGTAGAGGGTGAGGACTATGGATGTGAAGTGTGAGGTCCAGTCTATAGGGGTGTAGGAGGTGATGACTATGGATGTGAAGTGTGAGGTCCAGTCTATAGGGGTGTAGGAGGTGAGGACTATGGATGTGAAGTGTGTGGTCCAGTCTATAGGGGTGTAGGAGGTGAGGACTATGGATGTGAAGTGTGAGGTCCAGTCTATAGGGGTGTAGGAGGTGATGACTATGGATGTGAAGTGTGAGGTCCAGTCTATAGGGGTGTAGGAGGTGATGACTATGGGTGTGAAGTGTGTGGTCCAGTCTATAGGGGTGTAGGAGGTGATGACTATGGGTGTGAAGTGTGAGGTCCAGTCTATAGGGGTGTAGGAGGTGAGGGCTATGGATGTGAAGTGTAAGGTCCAGTCTATAGGGGTGTAGAGGGTGATGACTATGGATATGAAGTGTGAGGTCCATTCTATAGGGGTGTAGAGGGTGAGGACTATGGATGTGAAGTGTGAGGTCCAGTCTATAGGGGTGTAGAGGGTGATGACTATGGATGTGAAGTGTAAGGTCCAGTCTATAGGGGTGTAGAGGGTGAGGACTGTGGACGTGAAGTGTAAGGTCCAGTCTATAGGGGTGTAGAGGGTGAGGACTGTGGATGTGAAGTGTAAGGTCCAGTCTATAGGGGTGTAGGAGGTGATGACTATGGATGTGAAGTGTAAGGGCCAGTCTATAGGGGTGTAGAGGGTGATGACTATGGATGTGAAGTGTGTGGTCCAGTCTATAGGGGTGTAGGAGGTGATGACTATGGATGGGAAATGTGAGGTCCAGTCTATAGGGGTGTAGAGGGTGAGGACTATGGATGTGAAGTGTGAGGTCCAGTCTATAGGGTGTAGGAGGTGATGACTATAGATGTGAAGTGTGAGGTCCAGTCTATAGGGGTGAGGACTATGGATGTGAAGTGTGAGGTCCAGTCTATAGGGGTGTAGGAGGTGATGACTATGGATGTGAAGTGTGAGGTCCAGTCTATAGGGGTGTAGGAGGTGAGGACTATGGATGTGAAGTGTGAGGTCCAGTCTATAGGGGTGTAGGAGGTGATGACTATGGATGTGAAGTGTGTGGTCCAGTCTATAGGGGTGTAGGAGGTGATGACTATGGGTGTGAAGTGTGAGGTCCAGTCTATAGGGGTGTAGGAGGTGAGGACTATGGATGTGAAGTGTAAGGTCCAGTCTATAGGGGTGTAGAGGGTGATGACTATGGATATGAAGTGTGAGGTCCATTCTATAGGGGTGTAGAGGGTGAGGACTATGGATGTGAAGTGTGAGGTCCAGTCTATAGGGGTGTAGAGGGTGATGACTATGGATGTGAAGTGTAAGGTCCAGTCTATAGGGGTGTAGAGGGTGATGACTGTGGATGTGAAGTGTAAGGTCCAGTCTATAGGGGTGTAGAGGGTGAGGACTGTGAATGTGAAGTGTAAGGTCCAGTCTATAGGGGTGTAGGAGGTGATGACTATGGATGTGAAGTGTAAGGGCCAGTCTATAGGGGTGTAGAGGGTGATGACTATGGATGTGAAGTGTGAGGTCCAGTCTATAGGTGTGTAGGATGTGATGACTATGGATGTGAAGTGTGTGGTCCAGTCTATAGGGGTGAAGGAGGTGATGACTATGGATGTGAAGTGTGAGGTCCAGTCTATAGGTGTGTAGGAGGTGATGACTATGGATGTGAAGTGTGAGGTCCAGTCTATAGGGTGTAGGAGGTGATGACTATGGATGTGAAGTGTGTGGTCCAGTCTATAGGGGTGTAGAGGGTGAGGACTATGGATGTGAAGTGTGAGGTCCAGTCTATAGGGTGTAGGAGGTGATGACTATGGATGTGAAGTGCGTGGTCCAGTCTATAGGGGTGTAGGAGGTGATGACTATGGATGGGAAGTGTGAGGTCCAGTCTATAGGGGTGAGGACTATGGATGTGAAGTGTGAGGTCCAGTCTATAGGGGTGTAGGAGGTGATGACTATGGATGTGAAGTGTGTGGTCCAGTCTATAGGGGTGTAGGAGGTGAGGACTATGGATGTGAAGTGTGTGGTCCAGTCTATAGGGGTGTAGGAGGTGAGGACTATGGATGTGAAGTGTGAGGTCCAGTCTATAGGGGTGTAGGAGGTGATGACTATGGATGTGAAGTGTGAGGTCCAGTCTATAGGGGTGTAGGAGGTGATGACTATGGATGTGAAGTGTGTGGTCCAGTCTATAGGGGTGTAGGAGGTGATGACTATGGGTGTGAAGTGTGAGGTCCAGTCTATAGGGGTGTAGGAGGTGAGGACTATGGATGTGAAGTGTAAGATCCAGTCTATAGGGGTGTAGAGGGTGATGACTATGAATATGAAGTGTGAGGTCCATTCTATAGGGGTGTAGAGGGTGAGGACTATGGATGTGAAGTGTGAGGTCCAGTCTATAGGGGTGTAGAGGGTGAAGACTATGGTTGTGAAGTGTAAGGTCCAGTCTATAGGGGTGTAGATGGTGATGACTGTGGATGTGAAGTGTAAGGTCCAGTCTATAGGGGTGTAGAGGGTGAGGACTGTGGATGTGAAGCGTAAGGTCCAGTCTATAGGGGTGTAGGAGGTGATGACTATGGATGTGAAGTGTAAGGGCCAGTCTATAGGGGTGTAGGAGGTGATGACTATGGGTGTAAAGTGTGAGGTCCAGTCTATAGGGGTGTAGGAGGTGATGACTATAGATGTGAAGTGTGAGGTCCAGTCTATAGGGGTGTAGGAGGTGAGGACTATGGATGTGAAGTGTGAGGTCCAGTCTATAGGGGTGTAGGAGGTGATGACTATGGATGTGAAGTGGGAGGTCCAGTCTATAGGGGTGTAGGAGGTGATGACTATGGATGTGAAGTGGGAGGTCCAGTCTATAGGGGTGTAGAGGGTGAGGACTATGGATGTGAAGTGTGAGGTCCAGTCTATAGGGGTGTAGAGGGTGAGGACTATGGATGTGAAGTGTGAGGTCCAGTCTATAGGGGTGTAGAGGGTGAGGACTATGGATGTGAAGTGTAAGGTCCAGTCTTTAGGGGTGTAGAGGGTGATGACTATGGATGGGAAGTGTGAGGTCCAGTCTATAGGGGTGTAGAGGGTGAGGACTATGGATGTGAAGTGTGAGGTCCAGTCTATAGGGTGTAGGAGGTGATGACTATGGATGTGAAGTGTGTGGTCCAGTCTATAGGGGTGTAGAGGGTGAGGACTATGGATGTGAAGTGTGTGGTCCAGTCTATAGGGTGTAGGAGGTGATGACTATGGATGTGAAGTGTGTGGTCCAGTCTATAGGGGTGTAGGAGGTGATGACTATGGATGGGAAGTGTGAGGTCCAGTCTATAGGGGTGTAGAGGGTGAGGACTATGGATGTGAAGTGTGAGGTCCAGTCTAGGGATGAGCTTCGTGTTCGAGTCGAACATACGTTCGACTCGAACATCGGCTGTTCGATCGTTCGACGAAGATCGAACGATTTGGGCCGTTCGCGCCAAATTCGAGTGACGCGAACGGCCCACAATGCACTACGCCATCGCAGTGTCATCCAGGCGCTGTGATTGGCCAAGCATGCACTGTGACCCCGCATGCTTGGCCAATCACAGCGCCGGCAGCGAGGAGAGCAATGATTGGCCACAGGCAGGATGCCTGTGGCCAATTATTGCTGAGGGTGTTTAGTACACGCCCCACACTATAAAAGGCCGCCAGCACGGCGGCCTAGTGTAGTGTGTTCCGGAGCAGGGATAGAGCAGCATAGGCAGGGACAGTGACTGTTATTTCTTTCTTGCTTAACCTGGATTCCTTTAGTTTAGGGAAAGAGAAGGATAGGTAGGGAGAGTGTCAGTGTGTTTTGTGCTTGTGCTATAGTGTGCTTAAAAAAAACATTTTTTCTAGGGACAGAAAACTCTAGGTAGGGAGAGTGTCAGTTTCTTTCACTCTGCAAGTCCTTGTTTCCAGGGACCTGGAAGGACAGTGAGTGAATTGTCCTTGTGCTATATTGTGCTTAAAAAAACATTTATTCTAGGGACAGAAAACTGTAGGTAGGGAGAGTGTCAGTTTCTTTCACTCTGCAAGTCCTTGTTTCCAGGGACCTGTAAGGACAGTGAGTGAATTGTCCTTGTGCTATATTGTGATTAAAAAAAACATTTTTTCTAGGGACAGAAAACTGTAGGTAGGGAGAGTGTTTTTTTTCTTTCACTCTGCAAGTCCTTGTTTCCAGGGACCTGTAAGGACAGTGAGTGAATTGTTCTTGTGCTATATTGTGATTAAAAAAAACATTTTTTCTAGGGACAGAAAACTGTAGGTAGGGAGAGTGTTTTTTTTCTTTCACTCTGCAAGTCCTTGTTTCCAGGGACCTGTAAGGACAGTGAGTGAATTGTCCTTGTGCTATATTGTGCTTAAAAAAAACATTTATTCTAGGGACAGAAAACTGTAGGTAGGGAGAGTGTCAGTTTATTTCACTCTGCAAGTCCTTGTTTCCAGGGACCTGTAAGGACAGTGAGTGAATTGTCCTTGTGCTATATTGTGATTAAAAAAAACATTTTTTCTAGGGACAGAAAACTGTAGGTAGGGAGAGTGTTTTTTTTCTTTCACTCTGCAAGTCCTTGTTTCCAGGGACCTGTAAGGACAGTGAGTGAATTGTCCTTGTGCTATATTGTGATTAAAAAAAACATTTTTTCTAGGGACAGAAAACTGTAGGTAGGGAGAGTGTTTTTTTTCTTTCACTCTGCAAGTCCTTGTTTCCAGGGACCTGTAAGGACAGTGAGTGAATTGTCCTTGTGCTATATTGTGCTTAAAAAAAACATTTATTCTAGGGACAGAAAACTGTAGGTAGGGAGAGTGTTTTTTTTCTTTCACTCTGCAAGTCCTTGTTTCCAGGGACCTGTAAGGACAGTGAGTGAATTGTTCTTGTGCTATATTGTGATTAAAAAAAACATTTTTTCTAGGGACAGAAAACTGTAGGTAGGGAGAGTGTTTTTTTTTCTTTCACTCTGCAAGTCCTTGTTTCCAGGGACCTGTAAGGACAGTGAGTGAATTGTCCTTGTGCTATATTGTGCTTAAAAAAAACATTTATTCTAGGGACAGAAAACTGTAGGTAGGGAGAGTGTTTTTTTTCTTTCACTCTGCAAGTCCTTGTTTCCAGGGACCTGTAAGGACAGTGAGTGAATTGTCCTTGTGCTATATTGTGCTTAAAAAAAACATTTATTCTAGGGACAGAAAACTGTAGGCAGGGAGAGTGTCAGTTTATTTCACTCTGCAAGTCCTTGTTTCCAGGGACCTGTAAGGACAGTGAGTGAATTGTCCTTGTGCTATATTGTGATTAAAAAAAACATTTTTTCTAGGGACAGAAAACTGTAGGTAGGGAGAGTGTTTTTTTTCTTTCACTCTGCAAGTCCTTGTTTCCAGGGACCTGTAAGGACAGTGAGTGAATTGTCCTTGTGCTATATTGTGATAAAAAAAACATTTTTTCTAGGGACAGAAAACTGTAGGTAGGGAGAGTGTTTTTTTTCTTTCACTCTGCAAGTCCTTGTTTCCAGGGACCTGTAAGGACAGTGAGTGAATTGTCCTTGTGCTATATTGTGCTTAAAAAAAACATTTATTCTAGGGACAGAAAACTGTAGGTAGGGAGAGTGTTTTTTTTCTTTCACTCTGCAAGTCCTTGTTTCCAGGGACCTGTAAGGACAGTGAGTGAATTGTCCTTGTGCTATATTGTGATTAAAAAAAACATTTTTTCTAGGGACAGAAAACTGTAGGTAGGGAGAGTGTTTTTTTTCTTTCACTCTGCAAGTCCTTGTTTCCAGGGACCTGGAAGGACAGTGAGTGAATTGTCCTTGTGCTATATTGTGCTTAAAAAAACATTTATTCTAGGGACAGAAAACTGTAGGTAGGGAGAGTGTTTTTTTTCTTTCACTCTGCAAGTCCTTGTTTCCAGGGACCTGTAAGGACAGTGAGTGAATTGTCCTTGTGCTATATTGTGCTTAAAAAAAATATTTTTTCTACGGACAGAAAACTGTAGGTAGGGAGAGTGTCAGTTTCTTTCACTGTGAAAGTCCTTGTTTCAAGGGACAGAGAAGGACACCTGAAGGTAGCCCTTATTGCTTTTTTCCCATCTCCGTGCAGGCCATCTATTAGAATGTCTGGAAGGCAAACAAGGAGAGGCAGACAGTCAGGAGGCAATAAAAGAGGGCAAGCAGGCTCTGTGTCTGGGGGCAACAGTGCTGGTCGTGGACGCGGTGCATTGTCATCAGCACATGGCCATGGGACACGCTTGTCCTTCTTTTCGGCAGCTGGACATGTTGAGCCACATCATGCCGAAGACTTGGTAGAGTGGATGACCAAGCCCTCCTCCTCCTCCTCATCCTCTCTCACCCAGGCTCAGGGTACTGGAAAAGCAGCTGCCAAAGCGTCGTCTTCCCTGGTATCAATGTCAGACAAATCATCAGTCACTCCTTCCCTAGACCCACCATGTCCTCCTCCTGAGGAGTCCCCCGAACTGTTTCAGCACAGTGTTGGGTACATGCTCCAGGAGGATGCCCAGCGTTTCGAAGGGTCTGATGATGAAACCCAGCTAGAGGAAGGCAGTAGCGTGAGAGCAGACAGAGGGGATGCTCAAGAAGGACACCAATCTGGCAGTCATGTTCCAGCAGCTGCAGCATACTGCCAGATTGGCTCCAGTGATGAGGAGGGAGGGGATGATGAGGTCACTGACTCCACGTGGGTGCCTAATAGGAGAGAGGAGGAGGAGGAGGATGAGGAGGAGGCACATCTCCAATGAGGCAGGATGCCCTTTGGTGGCCAGCGTAAGGGCAGTACACCGACGGAATCACACCGCAGAGCTCCGCCTGTGCAGGGCGCTGCCTCTGCCCGTCATTCAAAAAGTTCTTTGGTGTGGGCCTTTTTTGAGGCTAGTGCATCAGATCGCACAGCTGCTGTTTGCAACATATGTCTCAAGCGTATATCGCGTGGCCAAAACATCAGCCGCTTGGGTACCACATGCCTGACCAGACATATGTTGACCTGCCATGCAGCTCGTTGGCAAGCCTACCTGAAAGACCCACACCAAAGAACCAAGCGGACCTCTCCTTGCACCGCATCAGCTGGGATCTCCAACCCCACTATAACTTCAGTCCTCTCTGAAACATGCACTGAGAGGAATGAAGGTGTAGAATTAGGTGTGTCACAGCCAAGTACTTGCGCCCACTCTGCTAGCAGTACACCGACGTCCGATTCTAGCAGGCAAATTTCCCTGCCCCAGCTGCTGGACCGTCGAAAGAAGTTTACTCCCAGCCATCCACATGCCCAGCGGTTGAATGCTAGCTTGGCTAAATTGCTAGCGCTTCAACTGCTGCCTTTTCAGTTGGTAGACTCGGCCCCCTTCCGTGAGTTTGTGCAATGTGCGGTTCCTCAGTGGCAGGTTCCCAAACGCCACTTTTTCTCACGGAAGGCTATTCCGGCTCTCTACCGGCATGTGGAAGGCAATGTCTTGGCCTCGCTGGACAGGGCGGTCAGCGGTAAGGTGCATATTACCGCTGACTCATGGTCCAGCAGGCATGGACAGGGACGTTACCTTTCTTTCACGGCCCATTGGGTCACTCTTTTGGCAGCTGGGAAGGATTCAGGACAAGGTGCAGTAGTGTTGGAGGTTGTCCCACCGCCACGCCTCCAAAATGCTACTACTGGTTGTGACACACCTCTCTCCTCCACCCCCTCCTCTTCTTCTTCCTCCATGGCCTCTTCCTGTGGTTTGTCCTATGAACCAGCGGTGCTCCGTAGCCGTTCACGGGGCTACGCAAGTACGCAGGCAAAAAGATGCCATGCCGTGCTTGCGCTGGTGTGTTTGGGGGACAGAAGCCACACTGGGGCAGAGGTCCTGTCTGCTCTGCAGGGCCAGGCCGAGAGGTGGTTGACGCCACGCCAGCTTAAGCCAGGAATGGTGGTTTGCGACAATGGCACCAACCTCCTCTCCGCCCTCCGACAGGGACAACTGACCCATGTGCCCTGTGTGGCTCACGTCCTTAACCTGGTGGTGCAGCGCTTCTTGGGCAGGTACCCGGGCTTACAGGATGTCCTGAGGCAGGCCAGGAAAGTCTGTGTGCATTTCCGCAGATCTTATAATGCCAGTGCTCGCCTGGCTGAGCTGCAAAAGGAGTTGAACCTGCCCAAGAACCGCCTTATATGTGACATGCCCACCAGGTGGAACTCAACGTTGGCCATGCTGCAGCGGCTGCACACGCAGCAGAGGGCCATCAATGAGTACCTGTGCGACTACGGCACCAGGACAGGGTCAGGGGAGCTTGGTTTTTTTCTCCACGCCAGTGGGGCATGATCAGGGATGCATGCACTGTCCTGGCACCATTTGAGGAGGCCACGAGGATGGTGAGCAGTGACAGTGCATGCATCAGTGACACTGTACCTCTTGTCCACCTGTTGGAGCACACGCTGCGTGGAATAATGGACAGGGCACTTGAGGCAGAACAGAGGCAGGAAGAGGAGGACTTCCTTGCCTCTCAAGGCCCCCTTTACCCAGACAGTGTTCCTTCTGTCCCACCCATCGCACAGGAAGAGGAGGAGGAGGAGGAGGAGGAGGAGGATTGTGTCAGCATGGAGGTGGAGGCTGGCACTCAGCATCATCAGCAGCAGTCTTTTAGGGATGATTTACAGTCCCAAGAAACCAGTGGACTTGTACGTGGCTGGGAGGAGGTGGCTGCGGATCATGTCGTCCTTAGTGACCCAGAGGACTCCGGAGCGAATGCCTCAGCAAACCTACGCTGCATGGCCTCCCTGATCCTGCAAAGTCTGCGGAAGGATCCTCGTATTCTTCGGATCAAGGAGAGGGACCATTACTGGCTGGCCACTCTCCTTGATCCACGGTACAAGGGTAAGGTTGCGGACCTTATGTTACCGTCGCAGAGGGAGCAGAGGATGAGACAACTCCGGGAGGCCTTGCAGAAAGGTCTGTGCAACGCGTTCCCAGAGACTGGGAGGTTGCAAACTCCTGGTCCTGGACAACGAGTTGCTGAGGCTTCGGCCAGTCAAAGAAGGAGCGGTGGGGAAGGTGGCCGTCTGACCGATGCGTTCAGACAATTCTTTAGTCCGCAGCCCCAAAGTATGATCGGTTCCAGCAACCATCGCCAGCGTCTGATAAACATGGTGCAGGAATATCTAGGGGCAAGGTCAGACTTGGACACCTTCCCCACCGAAAATCCTCTGGCTTACTGGGTCTTGAGGATGGATCACTGGCCAGAGCTTGCACAGTATGCAATTGAGCTACTGGCCTGTCCTGCATCCAGCGTTCTTTCGGAACGCACATTCAGTGCTGCTGGAGGATTTGTCACGGATCACAGGGTGCGCCTGTCCACCGACTCGGTTGATCGACTGACTTTCATCAAGATGAACCAGTCTTGGATCACCACCAGCTACCACACACCTGATGCTGATATAACAGACTAATTGATTTTAACATGTCACATCCCTTCAAGACTGATGCTGATGCTGAGTGCCTGTGCTGTTATGTTGACTGGCTATCCTCCTCCTCCGAGTCCTCAATGATACGATTGATGATGATAGCTTGGAAGATCATTTTTGTTTATGGGTGCCGCCACCAGTGCCTAACGCCCAATTTTTCAGCCCCTGTTTAACAGGGGCGTGTAATTACAATTTTTGAAGCAATACTTTGCAACAGGGCTCATTGCTGTGCTCCAAGTACAGTATCTGTGAGGAGTTGCAGTGTTGTGCCACCAGTGCCTAAGGCCCAATTTTTCAGCCCCTGTTTAACAGGGGCGTGTCATTACAATTTTTGAAGCAATACTTTGCAACAGGGCTCATTGCTGTGCTCCAAGTACAGTATCTGTGAGGGGTTGCAGTGTTGTGCCACCAGTGCCTAAGGCCCAATTTTTCAGCCCCTGTTCAACAGGGGCATGTAATTACAATTCTTGATCTAATAATTCACAGCAGGGCCCATTGCTGCACCCACCAAGAGTAACTGTCAGGGCTTACAGTGTTGTGGCACCAGCACCACCATCAAAGGCCCAATTTTTACTACCACTGTTCAACAATTATATGTAATTAAAATTCCTGATATAATAGTTGACAGCAGGGCGTTCCAGCACCAACCAAGAGTAACTGTGAGTGCTTACAGTGTTGTGCCAACACCAACAACTAAGGGGCCTATTTCTGCAGAGTATATACGGCAGGTCCCTACTTTCAAACATCCAACTTACAAACGACTCCTACTTGCAAACGCAAGAAGACAACAGGAAGTGAGAGGAAATCTACCACTAGGAAGGAAAATTCTCTCCTGTAAGAATACATATGGGAGAAAGGTGTCTCCTCTGTACTGATGCTTTATCAGCAATCCTTGTTTCAAGAAAAACACCACATTTCAAAAACAGTTGTCATTGGGACGGAAAGTGAGGTGAAATGTTCTGAACAGGGGCACAGACAGCAAAACAAATGTTACAGGGGTGATAACCCTTACCTATGTTTTCCAAAAAGTTTAAAAATAGATTTTTGGTCTGGAGCTACACTTCAACAATGTACCTGTTCAAAATTACAAACAGATTCTACATAAGAACAAACCTACAGTCCCTGTCTTGTATGCACCGCCTGTATAGGGCTGTTCAGAGTATATAGGGCCTTTTTTATTTTATGTGCGGGGTTCCCCTTAATATCCATACAAGACCCAAAGGGGCTGGTAATGGGCTGGGGTAGGGGGGGGGGGGTCATGGGGTAGCTATGCCATTTTTCTTAAAGAATTTCATCCATATTACCGGGACCAGACATTACATTAAAGCCGCAAGCAGTTTTAAATGGCTTTTTTTTCCTTTAGAAGTGTCATTTTGTGCAGGGACAGTTCTAAACACGGGAAACACGTGGCACTTCACAGGCATACTTTAGACACCCCCCAGGTACGATATTTAAAGGAATATTTGACTTTTTTTTTTTCACTTTATGCATCATTAAAATGACTGCTCCCGAAAAACGACCGTTTTTAAAACTTCTTTTTGCATTGATACATGTCCCCTGGTGCAGAACCCGGGTTCCCAAACCCTTTTTAGGACAATAACATGCATAATAGTTGTTATAATTAGCACTTTAGAATTCGAACGTTCGCATCCATTGTATTTAATAGGGTTCTAATGTTCGTTCGAACTTTCGGTCCGTTCGCGGGTTCTGGTGCGAACCGAACCCGGGGGTGTTCGGCTCATCACTAGTCCAGTCTATAGGGTGTAGGAGGTGATGACTATAGATGTGAAGTGTGAGGTCCAGTCTATAGGGGTGTAGAGGGTGAGGACTATGGATGTGAAGTGTGAGGTCCAGTCTATAGGGGTGTAGGAGGTAATGACTATGGATGTGAAGTGTGAGGTCCAGTCTATAGGGGTGTAGGAGGTGAGGGCTATGGATGTGAAGTGTGTGGTCCAGTCTATAGGGGTGTAAGAGGTGATGACTATGGGTGTGAAGTGTGAGGTCCAGTCTATAGGGGTGTAGGAGGTGAGGACTATGGATGTGAAGTGTGAGGTCCAGTCTATAGGGGTGTAGAGGGTGAGGACTATGGATGTGAAGTGTGAGGTCCAGTCTATAGGGGTGTAGAGGGTGAGGACTATGGATGTGAAGTGTGAGGTCCAGTCTATAGGGGTGTAGAGGGTGAGGACTATGGATGTGAAGTGTAAGGTCCAGTCTTTAGGGGTGTAGAGGGTGATGACTATGGATGTGAAGTGTGTGGTCCAGTCTATAGGGGTGTAGAGGGTGATGACTGTGGATGTGAAGTGTAAGGACCAGTCTATAGGGGTGTAGAGGGTGAGGACTATGGATGTGAAGTGTAAGGTCCAGTCTATAGGGGTGTAGAGGGTGAGGACTATGGATGTGAAGTGTGAGGTCCAGTCTATAGGGGTGTAGAGGGTGAGGACTATGGATGTGAAGTGTGAGGTCCAGTCTATAGGGGTGTAGAGGGTGATGACTGTGGATGTGAAGTGTAAGGTCCAGTCTATAGGGGTGTAGAGGGTGAGGACTGTGGATGTGAAGTGTAAGGTCCAGTCTATAGGGGTGTAGGAGGTGATGACTATGGATGTGAAGTGTAAGGGCCAGTCTATAGGGGTGTAGGAGGTGATGACTATGGGTGTAAAGTGTGAGGTCCAGTCTATAGGGGTGTAGGAGGTGATGACTATGGATGTGAAGTGTGAGGTCCAGTCTATAGGGGTGTAGGAGGTGAGGACTATGGATGTGAAGTGTGAGGTCCAGTCTATAGGGGTGTAGAGGGTGAGGACTATGGATGTGAAGTGGGAGGTCCAGTCTATAGGGGTGTAGGAGGTGATGACTATGGATGTGAAGTGTGAGGTCCAGTCTATAGGGGTGTAGAGGGTGAGGACTATGGATGTGAAGTGTGAGGTCCAGTCTATAGGGTGTAGGAGGTGATGACTATGGATGGGAAGTGTGAGGTCCAGTCTATAGGGGTGTAGAGGGTGAGGACTATGGATGTGAAGTGTGTGAAGTTTATAGGGGTGTAGGGGGTGAGGTCTATGGATGTGAAGTGTGAGGTCCAGTCTATAGGGGTGTAGAGGGTGATGACTATGGATGGGAAGTGTGAGGTCCAGTCTATAGGGGTGTAGAGGGTGAGGACTATGGATGTGAAGTGTGAGGTCCAGTATATACGGGTGTAGGAGGTGATGACTATGGATGGGAAGTGTGAGGTCCAGTCTATAGGGGTGTAGAGGGTGAGGACTATGGATGTGAAGTGTGTGAAGTTTATAGGGGTGTAGGGGGTGAGGTCTATGGATGTGAAGTGTGAGGTCCAGTCTATAGGGGTGTAGAGGGTGATGACTATGGATGGGAAGTGTGAGGTCCAGTCTATAGGGGTGTAGAGGGTAAGGACTATGGATGTGAAGTGTGTGGTCCAGTCTATAGGGGTGTAGAGGGTGAGGACTATGGATGTGAAGTGTGAGGTCCAGTCTATAGGGGTGTAGGAGGTGATGACTATGGATGTGAAGTGTGAGGTCCAGTCTATAGGGGTGTAGGAGGTGAGGACTATGGATGGGAAGTGTGAGGTCCAGTCTATAGGGGTGTAGAGGGTGAGGACTATGGATGGGAAGTGTGAGGTCCAGTCTATAGGGGTGTAGAGGGTGAGGACTATGGATGTGAAGTCTGAGGTCCAGTCTATAGGGGTGTAGGAGGTGAGGACTATGGATGTGAAGTGTGTGAAGTTTATAGGGGTGTAGGGGGTGATGACTATGGATGTGAAGTGTGAGGTCCAGTCTATAGGGGTGTAGAGGGTGAGGACTATGGATGTGAAGTGTGAGGTCCAGTCTATAGGGGTGTAGAGGGTGATGACTGTGGATGTGAAGTGTAAGGTCCAGTCTATAGGGGTGTAGAGGGTGAGGATTATGGATGTGAAGTGTGAGGTCCAGTCTATAGGGGTGTAGGGGGTGATGACTATGGATGTGAAGTGTGAGGTCCAGTCTATAGGGGTGTAGAGGGTGAGGACTATGGATGTGAAGTGTGAGGTCCAGTATATACGGGTGTAGGAGGTGATGACTATGGATGGGAAGTGTGAGGTCCAGTCTATAGGGGTGTAGAGGGTGAGGACTATGGATGTGAAGTGTGTGAAGTTTATAGGGGTGTAGGGGGTGAGGACTATGGATGTGAAGTGTGAGGTCCAGTCTATAGGGGTGTAGAGGGTGAGGACTATGGATGTGAAGTGTGAGGTCCAGTCTATAGGGGTGTAGGAGGTGAGGACTATGGATGTGAAGTGTGTGGTCCAGTCTATAGGGGTGTAGAGGGTGAGGACTATGGATGTGAAGTGTGTGAAGTTTATAGGGGTGTAGGGGGTGAGGACTATGAATGTGAATTGTGAGGTCCAGTCTATAGGGGTGTAGGAGGTGAGGACTATGGATGTGAAGTGTGAGGTCCAGTCTATAGGGGTGTAGAGGGTGAGGACTATGGATGTGAAGTGTGAGGTCCAGTCTATAGGGGTGTAGAGGGTGAGAACTATGGATGTGAAGTGTGAGGTCCAGTCTATAGGGGTGTAGGCGGTGAGGACTATGGATGTGAAGTGTGAGGTCCAGTCTATAGGGGTGTAGAGGGTGAGGACTATGGATGTGAAGTGTGAGGTCCAGTCTATAGGGGTGTAAGAGGTGATGACTATGGATGTGAAGTGTGAGGTCCAGTCTATAGGGGTGTAGAGGGTGAGGACTATGAATGTGAAGTGTGAGGTCCAGTCTATAGAGGTGTAGAGGGTGAGGACTATGGATGTGAAGTGTGTGGTCCAGTCTATAGGGGTGTAGAGGGTGAGGACTATGGATGTGAAGTGTGTGAAGTTTATAGGGGTGTAGAGGGTGAGGACTATGGATGTGAAGTGTGAGGTCCAGTCTATAGGGGTGTAGAGGGTGAGGACTATGGATGTGAAGTGTGAGGTCCAGTCTATAGGGGTGTAGGAGGTGAGGACTATGGATGTGAAGTGTGTGGTCCAGTCTATAGGGGCGTAGAGGGTGAGGACTATGGATGTGAAGTGGGAGGTCCAGTCTATAGGGGTGTAGGAGGTGATGACTATGGATGTGAAGTGTGAGGTCCAGTCTATAGGGGTGTAGAGGGTGAGGACTATGGATGTGAAGTGTGAGGTCCAGTCTATAGGGGTGTAAGAGGTGATGACTATGGATGTGAAGTGTGAGGTCCAGTCTATAGAGGTGTAGAGGGTGAGGACTATGGATGTGAAGTGTGTGGTCCAGTTTATAGGGGTGTAGAGGGTGAGGACTATGGATGTGAAGTGTGTGGTCCAGTCTATAGGGGTGAAGGAGGTGAGGACTATGGATGTGAAGTGTGAGGTCCAGTCTATAGGGGTGTAGAGGGTGAGGACTATGGATGTGAAGTGTGAGGTCCAGTCTATAGGGGTGTAGGAGGTGAGGACTATGGATGTGAAGTGTGTGGTCCAGTCTATAGGGGCGTAGAGGGTGAGGACTATGGATGTGAAGTGTGTGGTCCAGTCTATAGGGGCGTAGAGGGTGAGGACTATGGATGTGAAGTGGGAGGTCCAGTCTATAGGGGTGTAGGAGGTGATGACTATGGATGTGAAGTGTGAGGTCCAGTCTATAGGGGTGTAGATGGTGAGGACTATGGATGTGAAGTGTGAGGTCCAGTCTATAGGGGTGTAGAGGGTGATGACTATGGAGGTGAAGTGTGAGGTCCAGTCTATAGGGGTGTAGGAGGTGATGACTATGGATGTGAAGTGTGAGGTCCAGTCTATAGGGGTGTAGAGGGTGAGAACTATGGATGTGAAGTGTGAGGTCCAGTATATACGGGTGTAGGAGGTGATGACTATGGATGTGAAGTGTGAGGTCCAGTCTATAGGGGTGTAGATGGTGAGGACTATGGATGTGAAGTGTGAGGTCCAGTCTATAGGGGTGTAGAGGGTGAGAACTATGGATGTGAAGTGTGAGGTCCAGTATATACGGGTGTAGGAGGTGATGACTATGGATGTGAAGTGTGAGGTCCAGTCTATAGGGGTGTAGGAGGTGATGACTATGGATGTGAAGTGTGAGGTCCAGTCTATAGGGGTGTAGAGGGTGAGGTTTATGGATGTGAAGTGTGAGGTCCAGTCTATAGGGGTGTAGGAGGTGAGGACTATGGATGTGAAGTGTGTGGTCCAGTCTATAGGGGCGTAGAGGGTGAGGACTATGGATGTGAAGTGGGAGGTCCAGTCTATAGGGGTGTAGGAGGTGATGACTATGGATGTGAAGTGTGAGGTCCAGTCTATAGGGGTGTAGATGGTGAGGACTATGGATGTGAAGTGTGAGGTCCAGTCTATAGGGGTGTAGAGGGTGATGACTATGGAGGTGAAGTGTGAGGTCCAGTCTATAGGGGTGTAGGAGGTGATGACTATGGATGTGAAGTGTGAGGTCCAGTCTATAGGGGTGTAGAGGGTGATGACTATGGATGTAAAGTGTGAGGTCCAGTCTATAGGGGTGTAGGAGGTGATGACTATGGATGTGAAGTGTGAGGTCCAGTCTATAGGGGTGTAGAGGGTGATGACTATGGATGTGAAGTGCGAGGTCCAGTCTATAGGGGTGTAGGAGGTGATGACTATGGATGTGAAGTGTGAGGTCCAGTCTATAGGGGTGTAGAGGGTGAGAACTATGGATGTGAAGTGTGTGGTCCAGTCTATAGGGGTGTAGGAGATGAGGACTATGGATGTGAAGTGTGAGGTCCAGTCTATAGGGGTGTAGACTATGGATGTGAAGTGTGAGGTCCAGTCTATAGGGGTGTAGGAGGTGATGACTATGGATGGGAAGTGTGAGGTCCAGTCTATAGGGTGTAGGAGGTGATGACTATGGATGTGAAGTGTGAGGTCCAGTCTATAGGGGTGTAGAGGGTGATGACTATGGATGTGAAGTGCGAGGTCCAGTCTATAGGGGTGTAGGAGGTGATGACTATGGATGTGAAGTGTGAGGTCCAGTCTATAGGGGTGTAGGAGGTGATGACTATGGATGTGAAGTGTGAGGTCCAGTCTATAGGGGTGTAGGAGGTGATGACTATGGATGGGAAGTGTGAGGTCCAGTCTATAGGGTGTAGGAGGTGATGACTATAGATGTGAAGTGGGAGGTCCAGTCTATAGGGGTGTAGGAGGTGATGACTATGGATGTGAAGTGTGAGGTCCAGTCTATAGGGGTGTAGGAGGTGAGGACTATGGATGTGAAGTGTGAGGTCCAGTCTATAGGGGTGTAGAGGGTGAGGACTATGGATGTGAAGTGTGTGAAGTTTATAGGGGTGTAGAGGGTGATAAGTATATAAAGTGTGAGGCGCGATCTATAGACGTGGGTGTTTCTGATGAATAATTCACTCCTTGATTGTCTTGTAGCATCAGCTGGATCTCGGGGCTCTTCTAGTACCTCCTCCGGGGAGCACAACTGGTATGAGAATTACAGATATCCAGGTGAAGGTAAGTGAATGAGGTTCTGTGCCTTGTCATGTCAATACCTCCACAATGTGCCACATCTTCCAAAACCTCGTATAAGTCTTTTCTGAACAATTCCACAATGGAGGAAGCCTGTACTGACACATCTAGGATGACAATTCCTGATCGAATTCTGAACCTGCTGAATGTCGTTCTGTGTCTGCCTTCAGGGATTAGAACCAAGACATCTGATCCCCATATCTAATCCACAACTCAAAGTACTTAAGGCAGACGATCTCCAAATGAGCCAGGAGATTGGCATTTTCATAAAGAGAGGTCAGCAGTGGTATCCTATGCCTTTCTCAGTAAAGGTTTCCATTACTCTCAGTCCTAATTATTCCCATCCCAAAAATATATATTTTCCTTATTTTCCATACTTGCTTTCCAAATCCTTCCTATATCCATGTATTCCTAATCCTGACCCATTACTGTATTCCCAAATCCTTCCCCATCTATGTATTCCTACTCCTGACCCATTACTGTATTCCCAAATTGTTCCCCATCCATGTATTCCTAATCCTGACCCATTACTGTTTTCCCAAATGCTCCCCCATCTATGTATTCCTACTCCTGACCCATTACTGTATTCCCAAATCCTTCCCCATCTATGTATTCCTACTCCTGACCCATTACTGTATTCCCAAATTGTTCCCCATCCATGTATTCCTAATCCTGACCCATTACTGTTTTCCCAAATGCTCCCCCATCTATGTATTCCTACTCCTGACCCATTACTGTATTCCCAAATTCTTCCCCATCCATGTATTCCTCATCAAGAGAGGAAAACCCCCCACATAGGATGGGACTTTAGCGGCAACAGATTTATAAAAGTAAAGAATACATTTTAAATTTTTTATTGTACAAAAAATATATATATGTATCAAAACATAACAATTCATTACAGTATTAAAAACATAAAGTGTGAATATTGCTTAAATGATTTCAATAACCAAGTCCGCTTGTCTCCCAACGCGTTTCGGGATGTATCATATCCCTTCGTCAGGGGCTGTAATGCGGGCAAAATCACACTGTATAAAAAACAACAAAAAATGAATTTAAGCACAGAATCTAAAATGGTGTGTATACATCAACATCTGCTGGACAAAGCAACTAAACCCAAGGACCCTATATTGCCAAGCATAATATCACATACCTACTACAGAGAGCAAACTCATAAGAGACCAGCAGGTTGGACCCCCCGATGGCAGTGCAGCAGCGTCTCCAGCGCAGAGAACGCCAAAATTGGGTCGATGCCCACACCTCCCCACGAATCCCAAGGAGCACCACTGACACACGCACAAGGGTCTGAAAATACAGTAATATTTTATTTGACACATTCAGTTCGGAACATGTCAATACATGCACCAATCCCATATCTACACATTTTAAGGAACAACGTATCTATCTTAGAGAACTGGGCCATACCTGGTGACAGCCACCAACGAAAAGCACCCAGATCTTCTTTGCACATAGAGAATTTAATCATCCCAAGTTGCCCTGATTATTCCTTACAACAGGGGAGAAAAGAATAACTCCAACATCTGTTGATGGGGAAGAAAAAACCTTCCGTTAGAGACACAGGCGTGATTATGAGACTACTATGCACACAACCATAACCATATGGGTAATGTGCATGAGAAGAGAAGAGACATATATAAAGGCTACAATAACCTACCTCATGCAAAAAATGCTAAACTTGCATAGGTAGGTGACCAAACCAAGGGGCTTCACCATTGACTTCCACAAATGGCTGCACAAGGTAGAATGTGCAGAGCGTGGAGACAAACGGGAAACCCAGTCTGAAAAGACAAGACAACAATGGCATTCAAAATCACATCATGCCAACTTATTCTGCTCAGAAGGATGTGCACAGCTTTACCTTTGTTGTTAGCGCCGCGTGTGTCCCTACACCTGCCGCTCAGTATGTCAACATTGAGACATAAGAGAGCCTCCAGACACATAAGTTCAATGAAAATGGCAAATCCAGACCTACCTCTTGGGAGACACGTTATTTTAGAACATAACGGGAAATTCACAAAGATCCAATTTTTAATATTGGATCGTGTTCACTCCAACTCAAGGGGAGGAGATTGGAATAAACTGTTACTTCAAAGGGAAACTCGATGGATAGTGGACCTCGGGGCAACCATGCCTCCTGGGCTCAATGAGCAGTTAAGTTTTAGACCATTTTTGGAAGGATTCGCATCCGGTGGATGTGAGAAAGTATAGAGTTCTTCCCTTTAGAGTGAGATTTCCTTTCAACATGGTCTTGCCTTTCTGCTCTCTCTGTGTTCTCTGCATTCTTTGTTTCATCTTTCCTTGTTTACATGTATATATCTGTCTGAGTTTGAGCTGGTCTTACTTGACTTGTTGGGTGTGGACCCTCGGGTGGTGGGCGGCTGCGTTTCCTTTTGGGTGTGCTGCTCTCACCCCCCATCTGGCGCACCCGGGCCACCTAGGTGGCCACTGGGCCCCCCCACCTGGCTTCTGCCGGAGATGGGGGGGCTACATATGCGCCTGTGGGTGTTGTGACGCGGGATGCCCTCGTCACCTTTGACCCCCTAGGCATTCGGTTGTCAGGGGTTGTCTTGGTGCGGGGGGCACCCTCGCGCCCTTCACCCGGGATCCTGGGCCATGCTGGCACTTTATATCAGGGGTCTGATACATGTTTTACCTATTATATGCACCAATGCCCAGGAATGAGCAAACAAAACGAAAAGCAAACAAATTTATTGCTAAGTATTATATAGTGAATCGAGATATATATATGCGGCTCACCTATTTGGTTCTTTGTGTAAAGAAAGAAACAAACTTTTCTTTTTTTTTCCTTTTTTGGACACTATTTTATTATATATTTTTTTGCTGTTCTTATATGGTGGTGTTGCACTGCTGCATAGTATGTTTTGTGGCTTGCAGATATGGGGTATTTTGGTTTCAATTCCATGTCCTCGTTCTGCTATGTGCCATGATTATACAATGAAGGATTTGGTTTAGTGTAGTGTGGGTTTGTTTTTCTTCCCTGCCAGGACCTTTGTACCCTCTGCAAGCTCCCTGATGTATATGCACGCCTCGCGTTTGATCCTGTTTCCTGCGTTCCGGCTGTAGTCATGTGGGGGCACGCTGGAGCGCTTGACACTGGACGTGCTTGCGTCATGGCGTCATGTGATGCCGCATTCAATTTGAGGAATGGGACATGGGCGGAGACGCACGGCATCAGACGCAATAGCGTCATGATGTCAGGCGATACCGCCCATAGCTCCCCCTCTATAAAGCAGTCAACTCAGTGTCTCAATGTTGACATACTGAGCGGCAGGTGTAGGGACACACGCGGCGCTAACAACAAAGGTAAAGCTGTGCACATCCTTCTGAGCAGAATAAGTTGGCATGATGTGATTTTGAATGCCATTGTTGTCTTGTCTTTTCAGACTGGGTTTCCCGTTTGTCTCCACGCTCTGCACATTCTACCTTGTGCAGCCATTTGTGGAAGTCAATGGTGAAGCCCCTTGGTTTGGTCACCTACCTATGCAAGTTTAGCATTTTTTGCATGAGGTAGGTTATTGTAGCCTTTATATATGTCTCTTCTCTTCTCATGCACATTACCCATATGGCTATGGTTGTGTGCATAGTAGTCTCATAATCACGCCTGTGTCTCTAACGGAAGGTTTTTTCTTCCCCATCAACAGATGTTGGAGGTATTCTTTTCTCCCCTGTTGTAAGGAATAATCAGGGCAACTTGGGGTGATTAAATTCTCTATGTGCAAAGAAGATCTGGGTGCTTTTCGTTGGTGGCTGTCACCAGGTATGGCCCAGTTCTCTAAGATAGATACGTTGTTCCTTAAAATGTGTAGATATGGGATTGGTGCATGTATTGACATGTTCCGAACTGAATGTGTCAAATAAAATATTACTGTATTTTCAGACCCTTGTGCGTGTGTCAGTGGTGCTCCTTGGGATTCGTGGGGAGGTGTGGGCATCGACCCAATTTTGGCGTTCTCTGCGCTGGAGACACTGCTGCACTGCCATCGGGGGGTCCAACCTGCTGGTCTCTTATGAGTTTGCTCTCTGTAGTAGGTATGTGATATTATGCTTGGCAATATAGGGTCCTTGGGTTTAGTTGCTTTGTCCAGCAGATGTTGATGTATACACACCATTTTAGATTCTGTGCTTAAATTCATTTTTTGTTGTTTTTTATACAGTGTGATTTTGCCCGCATTACAGCCCCTGACGAAGGGATATGATACATCCCGAAACACGTTGGGAGACAAGCGGACTTGGTTATTGAAATCATTTAAGCAATATTCACACTTTATGTTTTTAATACTGTAATGAATTGTTATGTTTTGATACTGTGACAGCAGGAAGGTAAAGTCACCTGGTTGCATCCAGGGGGGTAGATATATTTCGCCCAGATTCAGGCTTTACGCCGACTTATACAACTAGGTGGAGAGTTGTATAAGCCCAGCTGAGGCTAGTGGGCTCATGGATGACTCATACCTCTAGGGAGAGTGTGGGGCGTCGTGCAGACAGGGAGTTGATGAGACCAGCTGAAGCTTGTCAGCTCATTTAGGCCTCTATAAAAACTCCCAGATTCATTAGGTGTTAGCTCATGCCTGGAAGCAGACCTGTGTGGACTTCCTGGAGAGAGTGAACCCTTGTGCGGTGAGACAAAGCCTGTGTGGCTATTTGCTTGGACATTTAAAACCAGGGACTTAGGGACTAGGACAGCACTAGGCTGATCCCAGTTGTTAGTTAGGAAACCTGTATGTTTAGTCAGAGGTCAAGTTGACCAGGATTTATTTTGTTTATGTTTCTTTTGGCTTTGCTGTGTTTTGTCACTGTAAATAGAAAATAAACCGCACCTTTTTTTGATTTTGAAAACCACAACCTCCGTTTGCTGGGCCTGTTTTTGTGTGGGGAGCCCATCCCGGGGGTCACACACACCCGCTGCCGAGCTAACCCCCTCACAGTTGGTGGAGAACCAGTGGCAGTTTTTTTTTAAGCCAGCATGGAGGAGATACTGAAGCAGCTGGCTCTAGCAAATGCCAATCAACAGCAGACAAATGCAGGTTTGCAAAAGAGCCTTGCAGCTCATCAACAGAGCCTTGCAGCTCAACAACAGAACTTCGCAGCCCAGCAGCAAGCTCATCAACAGAGCCTTGCAGCCCAGCAGCAAGCTCACCAACAGAGTCTGGAAGCTCAGCAACAAGCCCAGCAGCAATCTGAGGCCCGCTTCATAGACCTGTTACAGAAGCAAGAGCAGAGACTACAACAAATGGAAGCAGTAATGCAGCAACTTCCGCAGACCAGTGAGGGAAGCCGTCCCACTAATACCGCGTCCTTTGGGGTGAGTCGTTTATTGACAAAAATGACTGGAGAGGATGATCCAGAGGTATTTTTGACCACATTTGAAAGGACTGCTGAAAGAGAAAAGTGGCCTGAGGAGCAGTGGGCTGGACTGGTGGCTCCTCTGTTAACTGGTGAATCGCAGAAGGCTTACTATGACCTAGAGCCTAACCAAGCAAAAGACTATGTGATGCTAAAAGCTGAAATATTGGCAAGGCTGGGTGTCACCCAGGCTGTCCGGGCTCAGCGTGTGCATAACTGGACTTTCCAGCTTGGAAAACCCCCCAGGTCTCAAATGTATGATCTCATTCACCTGAGCAGAAAGTGGCTACAGCCAGAGACTTTGTCCGCACCAAAGATTGTGGAACGTGTTGTAATGGATCGGTTTTTGAGAGCTCTTCCTACTGCCATCCAAAAGTGGGTAAGCCATGGAGACCCAGAGACGGCCGATGGTCTTGTGGATCGTGTGGAGAAATACTTGGCTACAGAGAACCTGACGGCCTCTTCCAGAGACACTCGGACTTTCCACCCTAAGACCAGACCATCCCCAGGGGCGGATAAGAGGATTCCAAGGGGTGAGGGTGGAGAGAGTGAGAGGGTGGGAGCTCTACCCCAAGTTTGGCGAGAACAGCCTGGGAAATCAGCGGCTCAAGAGGCGGCAAGAAGGATCGTTTGCTACCGCTGCCGGCAAGCGGGACATATTGCAGCCAATTGCCCGGTTGTGGAGGAACCCATGCAGTGTGACTTTCTGACGGGCAGACGTCAGTCGCTGTGTGCGACAGTCGCATGCACTGCCATTCGAGGAACTGAGAAACATTTATGCAAAATGTGTGTTAATGGTAGAAATGTTGTGGTATTGCTGGATTCAGGTAGCCTTGTGACCCTGATAAAGGCTGAGTTAGTTAAAACAGAGGTCTCTGGGAATAGCAAGGTAGCTGTTATTTGTGTGCATGGGGACACCCGAGAGTATCCAGTGACTACAGTGTGTTTCGAGACCCCCAAAGGTACCCTCTCTCATCCAGTGGGCTTAGTATCTCAGTTACCGCATGACGCCATTGTGGGAAGGGATTTTCCGAAGTTCTGGGAACTGTGGGATGATCCTGAGCCCCCCACTGGTGCCCCTATGTACCAGGAATGTGATAGCCAGAACTCCCCTGAGAGTGGTGAGGACTCTCCGGAATTTCCCTTATCAGTATTGGCAGGGGAGACTCAAGAAACTGGAGAGGAGCCCACCTCCTCAGACGAAAACCTACCGTCTGTGGAGTTTTCTGATCTTGAGGTTCACAGGGAAAACTTTGCCACAGAACAGTTGAAAGACCCCGCCCTAATAAAGGCACGGGAAAACGTAGTGAAAATAGATGGCGAGTTAGTGAACCCAGATAATACCTGCACTTACCCATACTTCAGCGTAGAGAAGGACCTACTGTATCGGGTGGCAAAAAGGGCAGAAGAAACCGTTGAGCAGCTTGTGGTGCCCAAACCTTACAGGAAGTTGGTGTTGGAGTTGGCCCATGGGCACATTCTTGGAGGTCATCTGGGGACAGAGAAAACCCGAGAGAGGGTATTACAGAGATTCTATTGGCCGGGGGTGATGAAGGACATAGAAAATTATTGTTCCTCCTGCCCTGTGTGTCAGAGGTCGGCCCCGATGCCACATTTCCGTAGCCCGCTGGTCCCTCTACCCATCATTGAGGTCCCGTTTGAGAGGATCGCCATGGATTTGGTAGGTCCTATAATCAAGTCCGCTAGGGGGCACCAGTACATATTAGTTATAATGGACTATGCCACCCGTTATCCAGAAGCGATCCCTCTCCGAAATACCTCGGCCAAAACCATAGCCAAAGAGCTATCTCTTGTGTTTAGCCGGGTGGGTATTTGTAAAGAACTGCTTACGGACCAAGGTACACCCTTTATGTCCCGGGTTATGAAGGAGCTGTGTAAATTGTTCAAAGTGACGCAATTACGTACATCTGTGTATCACCCCCAAACCGATGGGCTGGTTGAAAGATTCAACAAAACCCTAAAACAAATGTTGAAGAAAGTGGTGGATAGAGATGGAAAGGATTGGGACTGTCTACTTCCTTATCTGATGTTTGCTATTAGGGAGGTGCCCCAATCCTCTACGGGATTCTCCCCCTTTGAGTTACTGTATGGGAGACACCCAAGAGGGCTGTTGGATATTGCCAAGGAAACTTGGGAAAGTGAGAGTTCTCCCCACAGGAGTGTGATTGAGCATGTCGCCCTGATGCAAGACCGAATTGCACAGGTAATGCCCATCGTGAAGGAACATTTGGCCCAAGCGCAGTTAGCACAGCAGAGAGTGTACAACCGTGGAGCCAAGAACCGTACCTTTTCCCCGGGGGATAGGATACTGGTACTTGTCCCTACGGTTGAAAGTAAATTCCTTGCCAAATGGCAAGGCCCCTACGAGATAATGGAAAAAGTGAGCGAAGTGAATTACAAGGTCAGACAACCAGGAAGGCGAAAGCCCGAACAGATCTATCACGTTAATCTGTTGAAAGCCTGGAGGGATAGAGAGTCCCTAGTCGCAGACACTTGGTCACCAGCTCAAACTGGTTGCGTGATTCCTGAGGTTGGAATAGCAGCCACCTTGTCACAACCCCAACAACAGGAGGTTAAGGAGTTTGTGCTTCGCAACAAGGAGGTATTCTCTGAGCTGCCGGGACAAACATCTGGGGTAGAGCATGACATCATTACCCCGCCCGGTGAAAGGGTGAAGTTAAAACCCTATCGGATCTCAGAGGCCCGAAGGGAGGCAATACGGGAGGAAGTACAGAAAATGCTGAACTTAGGGGTGATAGAGGAGTCCCAAAGTGATTGGTCTAGTCCCATTGTGTTGGTGCCTAAACCGGATGGGAGCTGGCGATTTTGTAACGATTTTCGTCAGTTGAACAAAGTTACAAAATTTGACACCTACCCCATGCCACGTATAGATGAGTTGATCGACCGGCTGGGAACAGCCCGATACATGACGACTCTTGACCTCACAAAAGGGTATTGGCAAATCCCCCTGGCCAAATTGGCCAAAGAGAAAACCGCATTTGTAACCCCAGACGGAGCGTTCCAATATAAAAGAATGCCGTTCGGGTTACAGAATGCGCCGGCCACATTCCAGCGGAAAATGGACCAGATGCTGAGGCCCCATCGGAAGTATGCTGCGGCTTACCTGGATGACGTAATTGTCCATAGCACAGATTGGGCCTCACATCTGCCAAAAGTGCAAGCAGTCCTGGACTCTGTTCGGGAAGCGGGGTTTACGGCTAACCCCAAGAAGTGTACCATTGGGCAGGAGGAGGCCAAATATCTTGGGTACACCATTGGGAGGGGAGTAATAAAACCCCAACTCAACAAAGTCGAGGCCATCCAGAGTTGGCCACGTCCCAACAGCAAGAAGCAGGTACGAGCCTTTCTGGGAATCGCTGGGTATTATCGGCGATTCATTCCCCACTTTTCTTCTAAGGCTGTGCCCCTAACCAACCTAACGAAGGGGAAAGGGTCGGTCATGATTAAATGGACCCCCGAGGCTGAGGCAGCATTCCAATTCTTGAAACAAGCCTTATGTAGCCAGCCAGTGTTGTACTCACCCGACTTCTCTAAAGACTTTGTCGTACAAAGTGATGCGTCAGATGTGGGGTTAGGAGCAGTATTGTCCCAGGTCTGGAACGGGGAAGAGCACCCAGTCATTTACCTCAGCAGGAAGTTGAAGTCCCATGAGGTAAATTACGCCACCGTTGAAAAGGAGTGTTTAGCGGTGAAGTGGGCTCTAGATTCCCTTCGGTACTACCTGCTAGGTAGGCACTTTGACATGGTTACGGATCACGCTCCGTTAAAGTGGATGGCTCAAAACAAGGAAACAAATAGAAGAGTGAATAGGTGGTTCCTGGCCCTCCAGGAATTCAACTTCACAGTAAAGCATCGCCCTGGCGTTCAAATGGGGAATGTGGATGCTTTGTCTCGAGTACATGAATGCCTGATTGCTGGTGTTCCAACCCCGAGGTTAAAACAAGAGGGGGGGTATGTGACAGAAGGAAGGTAAAGTCACCTGGTTGCATCCAGGGGGGTAGATATATTTCGCCCAGATTCAGGCTTTACGCCGACTTATACAACTAGGTGGAGAGTTGTATAAGCCCAGCTGAGGCTAGTGGGCTCATGGATGACTCATACCTCTAGGGAGAGTGTGGGGCGTCGTGCAGACAGGGAGTTGATGAGACCAGCTGAAGCTTGTCAGCTCATTTAGGCCTCTATAAAAACTCCCAGATTCATTAGGTGTTAGCTCATGCCTGGAAGCAGACCTGTGTGGACTTCCTGGAGAGAGTGAACCCTTGTGCGGTGAGACAAAGCCTGTGTGGCTATTTGCTTGGACATTTAAAACCAGGGACTTAGGGACTAGGACAGCACTAGGCTGATCCCAGTTGTTAGTTAGGAAACCTGTATGTTTAGTCAGAGGTCAAGTTGACCAGGATTTATTTTGTTTATGTTTCTTTTGGCTTTGCTGTGTTTTGTCACTGTAAATAGAAAATAAACCGCACCTTTTTTTTGATTTTGAAAACCACAACCTCCGTTTGCTGGGCCTGTTTTTGTGTGGGGAGCCCATCCCGGGGGTCACACACACCCGCTGCCGAGCTAACCCCCTCACAATACATATGTGTAGCGGGGTGTTCCCCTTTAATGCAGAGAGACAAGAAGTTCCAGGTGAGAGGTGAGTCGGGAGGAAGTAAAGAGACATTATGGAAGCGAAAGCAGAGGAGAGAGAGACTACATCTCCCAGTACATCTTGCAGCACCCAGGGTGCATTGCTCCAGAACAGAGACTGCTGGGGCAGACTTTATAAAGGGGAGGCGGAGTTTTGGTCGGTCTCTTTGGACACCCCTCTCCTAGCAAGAGGATCTCTGTGCTGAACTGCTGTGTGCACAAGGCCTGAAGCCTGGGCCGTGTGCTCCTTTCCAAAGAGCCCTCTGCCAGCCTAGCAGAGCCTTAGAGACATCTAATCCTCCTTGCTGCAGTACACCAGAAGGATTGGAGACTTGGATGTCGGTGGATTCCTGTTCCTAGACGAATCGATGGAGGAAACGGACTTGGACTTGTCCCGGTGGTGAGAGCTGTTTAAAGACAGATCCTTTATCTTTACTATTCGTTGGGATTACAAAGTTGTTCTTCAAGTGCACCACCGAAAAGATTGCTAGTGAATATTGTTTCACTGAACTTCCATTTAGATCAGTCAGGCCTGACTGCATAGGTAGACATTGCTGGGTGTTAGTCTACCCATGAGGGGAAGTAGCTGTAAAAGGGCAGCGCTAGAGTTGCATAGCAATACTTTATTATTCTGATTACTCTGTTTATCTTTATTACTGTTTATTGCAGGGATCTGCAACTTGTTATACTGTTGTTTATTACTTGCCCATTAGCCTCAGTAAAATATCTGGGTAAAGTACATTTGGTGTCAGTTCTGCTTACTTTAATAGGAGTTTTAAAGTATATTCTGTGTATGTTTGTTATAGGACTGCGTCACCAACAGTTGCGGTCACGCGGTCCTATCCCTCTATCACTAGCTGTGCCAGAGTGGGTAGAGCCGATTGCCGGTGGGTTGGAGAGCTGTACTCAGGGCCCAAATTAAACCTTGTGGCCCGCTTAAGCTGAGGGTATCGCTACACGTGGGGGCTCGTACATCCGGGATTACTGAGACAGCGGTGAAACCGCCAGAAGCTACCGGCATGGACCCGATAGAGGTGGGACAGTGGTACAAGAGATGGGGTGTAGACCCAGCCAGGACGGCAGTTATAGAACTCCCGGGGATATGGCAGACACAAGCAATGATACAACTCATAATGTCCCTATCACCGATCCACAAACCATGGGTGATAGATGTGAAAACTAGTGGTGGACTTTCACATGTCTTACTGGAATGGCAGGCAGAAATTCCTGAACAGTTTAGAGGCAACAGCATACAAGATGAGGACGATCAGGTCTATCATTTGCTGCATGCGCTGCCGCGCACAAGAGACAGCCCTCAGACAAAAATAACACTGTCACCGCAGCCATCTTCCCCGTCATCCCCACAGAAGGACACAAAGAGTCCCAAGACAAGCCCAGGCACCCTTAGTGCAGAATTATGCGCTGTTCTGGGGGAGATTGTAGCTCAGTGCAAGAAAGAGCCCACAGATTACCCGATGTCGGGGTACAGGAAACTCCGGATGTTTTCAGGGAGGAAACCAGTACCTTTGGAAGAAGAGGGATTTGAGGAGTGGCTAGACAGCGCAACTCAGGCACTAGAGGAATGGGAAGTTCCGGACCGCAGAAAAAAACAGAGGGTTGTGGAAAGTTTGAAAGGGCCTGCTCTAGAGGCCGTACGCAACCTGAAGATGAGCAAGGCAGATTGTACTGCACAAGAGTGCCTCGATGTGTTACAGAATGTGTTTGGTGGGACAGAGAAAGTAACGGAGCTTGCTTATCAGCTGGAACATTGCTACCAGAAGGAAGGTGAGAAACTATCAGACTATATGGGACGCCTGGACAAAATACTGCATAGGATGATCCTAAAGAAGGGGATCACCCCAGAGAAAGTAGATGAGGCCCGTGCTCAACAGGTAGTGAGGGGAGCTCAACCCATGGATCCAATTGCATGGACACTGCGTGCCCGGCAGGATGGGAGGAATCTGGAGTACCCTGACCTCATCCGAATGATCAGAGAAGAAGAGGCTATATTGGAAGAAAAAAAAAAAGAACGCCTGATAGAGCCCGTCAAACAGCCGGTAGCAATAGTTACACCGGCCATGACTCCCGATAGGGGAGCGGAGGTGGACACTTTGAAGTTGCAGATGTCCCAGATGATGGAGATGATGAATGCTATAATGGCAAAAGGTCAAGGTGGAGCAGAAAAACCAAGCCCCAGAAAGGAGTTGTTCCCAGATACGTCAATACCGAGTCCCACTCGGGACCGAGAAGAGAGGTTATGCTACAACTGCGGAGGCAGTGGCCACTTTGCCAGTAGGTGTTCCAGTCCTAAGAAGAAGAAAATGGATAATCGCCAGCCGGCGGGAAACGCCAGAGGGCCCCGGTGAGGGAGTCAACCGGGTGCCCATCTCTTTCAGTGAGCTCCAAACTGAATAGAAGGAAGAGGAAGAGAGAAAACACGACCCTTGAGAAGGAATTTAGGGTCTCTCAACCAAGATACACACCAGAGATAGGGGACAAGACCCCTCAGAAGAAATTTAGCACTCCCAAGAAGGAATGCCTACAACCAAGAGACAATAACATCCCTCAGCGGGTTTGTAATCCCATTAGGGTGGCGGGGGTCAATGCATACCAGGCTCAGGGGAGAACAAAGTCAAAAACCAACTGGATGAAGACAAGTTCTCAGAAGAGAGTGACCTCAACCCGGCCGTACCCAGAAGAACTGGTCGGCCCGTCCCCCACGGTATCTATCCAGGTGGAAGGAGTATATACAAAGGCCCTTCTGGATACTGGAGCTCAAGTGACTTTATTGTATAGAGACTTCTATGATAGGCACTTAAGCCATTTGCCTATACGGAAGATAGAAGAGCTGGAGATATGGGGCCTGGGAACGCAGAGTTTCCCTTATGATGGTTATCTACCCATAAAGCTGACATTCGACCCCTCTGTGGCTGGGAAGACAGAAGTATTCGACACCCTGGTGGTTGTGTGTCCTAGACCACCCGGGGCCAACCAGATGTCCCTCATCATAGGCACCAATACGGATCTAGTGAGAAGACTTCTGACCCCCCTGGTGAAGATGAGGAGCCATCAAGATCCAAACATCCATCCCATGCTGAAGACAGCCTACCAACGGTTAGTGTTGGAGCAGAAGACCCCAGGAGAGGGGATAGGGAAGGTGTGGAGACTGGGGAGAGAAGGAGTGGTGCTGCAGCCCGGACAGGTGGCTTGCCTCAAGGCCACTGTGAAGCTCACCTGGGAGCAGCCTGGCCCCTTTGTCATGCTGGAATCCGACCCAAGGGAAGATCACTCAGGCCTGGAAGTGATACCGGAAGTGATTCCAATCAAGGCCTTGAAGAAAGCCAGGGGAAGAGTCCCGGTGAGTGTAAGGAACTCTACAGGAAGGGCCATAGAGATACCTGCCCGGATGTTGTTGGGACAGGTGAGTCCTGCTGTCCCAGTCAGCTGGTCAGAAGTGAAGCAAGCGGGTGAAGAAGGAGATGTGTGGGAAAAACTTTCCATTGAAAACCCGAACTTACCTGGGGCCTGGAAGGAGAGAGCCAAGGCCCAGCTGACTAGATGGGAGAAGATTTTCTCAAAAGATGAATTCGATGTGGGGCGTGCGAGGAGTGCTACCCACCGCATCCGCCTGCAAGAAGACAAACCGTTCAGGGAAAGAGTCAGGCGGGTTCCGCTGGCAGATCTGGAGGATCTGAGAGAACAGCTTGCAGAACTGAAAAAGACTGGGGTGATTCGAGAGTCCCGAAGCCCTTATGCCTCTCCAATAGTGGTGGTCAGGAAGAAGAATGGGTCGCTGAGGCTCTGCATTGACTACAGAACTCTCAACAGGAGGACCACCCCTGATCAGTACACCACGCCAAGGATAGAGGACGCCTTACAGAGTTTGTCTGGAGCTAAGTGGTTCAGCGTGATGGACCTCAAGAGTGGGTACTATCAAATTCCCATGCACCCAGAGGATAGGGAAAAGACCGCTTTCATAACTCCTGTGGGATTCTTTGAGTTTAACAGAATGCCCCAGGGCCTATCTGGAGCCCCAGCTACTTTCCAACGACTCATGGAGAAGACTGTCGGAGACATGAACCTCATAGAAGTCCTAGTGTACCTGGACGATGTCATTGTTTTCGGGAGAACTCTGGAGGAACATGAGGCCCGATTGGAGAAAGTGTTGAGGAGACTTAGTGAAGAGGGGTTGAAGCTTTCCCCCGAGAAGTGTCGGTTCTACCAGTCTTCGGTGAATTATCTGGGACACGTAGTGTCTGAAAAAGGGGTGGCGACTGATCCTGAGAAGTTGGAGGCGGTTACCTCCTGGCCAAGACCCACAACAGTCACCGAACTTAGATCTTTCCTGGGGTTCTGCTCCTATTACAGGAGGTTTGTGGATGGGTTTGCCCGTATTGCCAAGCCTTTAAATGAACTGCTCCGGACTGAAGAGGAAGAGGATGGCTTGGGCCCTAGAAGACCCGGGGAGTCGGTTCAAGATCAGTGGACCCCCAGGTGTGAAGAGGCCTTCAGAACCTTGAAGAGGAGCCTCACCACAGCCCCAGTATTGGCCTATGCTGATCCCACCAGACCCTACGAGTTACATGTTGATGCTAGTCATGAAGGCCTAGGGGGAGTGCTCTATCAGGAGCATGAAGAGCAAATGCGACCAGTGGCTTATGTGAGTCGAAGTCTGACCCCCTCGGAGAAAAACTACCCCACCCATAAGTTGGAGTTCTTGGCCCTCAAATGGGCAGTTGTGGACAAA
This sequence comes from Rana muscosa, assembly GCA_029206835.1. Classification (NCBI taxonomy): domain Eukaryota; kingdom Metazoa; phylum Chordata; class Amphibia; order Anura; family Ranidae; genus Rana; species Rana muscosa. The sequence continues at coordinate 284,133 of JARGYO010004025.1, read as the reverse complement.
CTAAGAGACTACCTTTATGGAGCAGAGTTTACAGTGAAAACAGATAACAACCCCCTAACCTACCTGTTCACCACTGCCAAGTTGGATGCCACAGGACACAGGTGGCTAGCTGCATTATCTGGGTTCAACTTCAGTCTGAAGTACAGACCAGGGGCTGGAAATAGGGATGCAGATGCCCTATCCCGAAGATCTCATGCCATGGCTGATGACTGGGAAGACTGGACTCAGGTAGCACCGGACGGGGTGCGGGCCCTTTGTCAAGGAGCTGAATTCCAAGCCCGAGGAGGCTCCAGAGCAGAGGAAATAGGAGTTACCACAGTGGGAGTTCCAAAACACTACTGTGGGGTGACTCAACTTGAAGAGGAAGGCTTGTCGAAGCTGTCTAAGAAGGAACTGAGGTGCGACCAATTGGAAGACCCCATAGGGAGATTGGTCTTTGAAGCATTGGAAAACGAGAGTCCAGGGAAACTTCGACATCACCCCTCCAAGGAGGCTCGTCTGCTATGGAAGGAGCTAGACAAGCTACAGGTCCATCAGGGAGTGGTCTACCGAAGGGGCCCCTCTGATGACTCCGAGGATAAATGGCAGTTGTTTCTCCCAGAGAAGCACCGAGAGACTGTGCTGGTTGCCTTACATGACCAGCATGGTCACCTGGGAGCTGAAAGAACCTTCCAACTTGTCAGAAGCCGGTTCTATTGGCCCTGTATGAGGGCTGAAGTGGAGGAATATTGCCACTCCTGTGCGCGATGCATCCAGAGGAAGACTCTACCCCATCAAGCTGCCCCAATGGGCCACCTACAGAGTCAAGGCCCAATGGATCTGGTATGCATTGACTTTCTCTGCCTCGAACCCGATTTGAGTGGATTGGGAAATGTTCTGGTGGTAACCGATCATTTCACCCGTTATGCACAGGCGTTCCCCACCAGAGACCAGAAGGCTTCCACTGTAGCTAAGGTGCTTCTAGAAAAATACTTCGTCCACTATGGATTACCACAGAGAATCCACTCCGACCAAGGAAGGGACTTTGAGAGTCGCCTGATCCGGAACCTACTGGACTCCCTGGGAGTGGAAAAGACCAGGACTACCCCTTATCATCCACAAGGAGATGCCCAGCCTGAGAGGTTTAATCGGACTTTGTTAAACATGCTGGGGACTCTGGAGACAGAGAAGAAGCAGCATTGGAGTCAACACATATCCACTTTGGTGCATGCCTACAATTGCACCACCAGTGATGTGACGGGTTACTCTCCCTACCGCCTCATGTTTGGGAGAGAAGCAAGATTGCCAGTGGATCTGGCCTTTGGCATTTCCCTAGACTATACCTCTGCTACCTCTCACAAAGGATATGTGGACCGACTTAGGTATAAACTGAAAGCGGCCTATGAACAAGCCCAAGCGGCCTCAGACCGGAGAGGGGTCAGAAATAAAAGGAACTTTGACCTGAAGGTTCGAGTGCAAGACCTGCAGCCTGGAGACCGTGTGCTGCTACGCAACCTAGGGATCCCAGGGAAGCATAAACTTGCTGATAGATGGAGGTCCGAGCCTTATGTCATTTGTAGAAAACTTCCTGGACTACCGGTGTATAAGTTAAAGCCAGAGGGGAGAGTGGGACCCTTGAAAACCTGGCACAGAAATCACTTACTCCCACTTAAAGAGGCAGTCAGGATACCTTCAGTGAAGAACCTGACGGAATCTGTTTCCATCTTGGATACCCCCAGACCCAACACTCGGTCTCAGACCCTCCGAGCTAGGGATGGACAGGCTTCCCAATCAAGTGAAGATGGGAGGGGAGAACTTGGGTGGCTATGGCCCTCCTCAACTCCAGGGAGTTCCGCCATAGACCTTCCACCCACTGAAGATACACAGGATGGGACCCTGAACCCAGAGGCTACAGAGTTCATTCCATCCAGTGATGTGCCTGAATGCTGGGAAGATATTCCGGGCTTTTACTCAGAAGCAGAGGAGGAAGAGGCCCCAGAATCAGTGATGGTGTCAGAAAGTGTTCCTGACGCAGAGCCTGTGGTACCTGAGCCTGAAGTCCCAAGGGAGCAAAGAACTTACAGAGTCGTGAGGCCTCCCAGGAGATTAACCTACCCTCAATTGGGAAAAAGTTCAGAGGACTCTGTTGCCACTGCCAGAAGAAGTACTAAGTGCTCAGATCCTTCCACTGTTCATTTGGTGGAAGGCAACCCCAGCTCACTCTCTGGCACAGTTAGACAGGCCACCCATACTAGTGTGACCTGTGGTATAGGGAACCCCACCTCTGAGTTTTGGTGGAAATTCCCTGTACCAACATAATACTCCGCATTCAGTAAATTGGTTCAGAATTGTTGTTGAATTGTTTATCTTTGGGGACCAAAGAGTTTTAGTGGGGGGAGTGTGTAGCGGGGTGTTCCCCTTTAATGCAGAGAGACAAGAAGTTCCAGGTGAGAGGTGAGTCGGGAGGAAGTAAAGAGACATTATGGAAGCGAAAGCAGAGGAGAGAGAGACTACATCTCCCAGTACATCTTGCAGCACCCAGGGTGCATTGCTCCAGAACAGAGACTGCTGGGGCAGACTTTATAAAGGGGAGGCGGAGTTTTGGTCGGTCTCTTTGGACACCCCTCTCCTAGCAAGAGGATCTCTGTGCTGAACTGCTGTGTGCACAAGGCCTGAAGCCTGGGCCGTGTGCTCCTTTCCAAAGAGCCCTCTGCCAGCCTAGCAGAGCCTTAGAGACATCTAATCCTCCTTGCTGCAGTACACCAGAAGGATTGGAGACTTGGATGTCGGTGGATTCCTGTTCCTAGACGAATCGATGGAGGAAACGGACTTGGACTTGTCCCGGTGGTGAGAGCTGTTTAAAGACAGATCCTTTATCTTTACTATTCGTTGGGATTACAAAGTTGTTCTTCAAGTGCACCACCGAAAAGATTGCTAGTGAATATTGTTTCACTGAACTTCCATTTAGATCAGTCAGGCCTGACTGCATAGGTAGACATTGCTGGGTGTTAGTCTACCCATGAGGGGAAGTAGCTGTAAAAGGGCAGCGCTAGAGTTGCATAGCAATACTTTATTATTCTGATTACTCTGTTTATCTTTATTACTGTTTATTGCAGGGATCTGCAACTTGTTATACTGTTGTTTATTACTTGCCCATTAGCCTCAGTAAAATATCTGGGTAAAGTACATTTGGTGTCAGTTCTGCTTACTTTAATAGGAGTTTTAAAGTATATTCTGTGTATGTTTGTTATAGGACTGCGTCACCAACAGTTGCGGTCACGCGGTCCTATCCCTCTATCACTAGCTGTGCCAGAGTGGGTAGAGCCGATTGCCGGTGGGTTGGAGAGCTGTACTCAGGGCCCAAATTAAACCTTGCGGCCCGCTTAAGCTGAGGGTATCGCTACATATATATATTTTTTGTACAATAAAAAATTTAAAATGTATGCTTTACTTTTATAAATCTGTTGCCGCTAAAGTCCCATCCTATGTGGGAGGTTTTCCTCTCTTGATTTCAAATTTAGGGATGTTCCATGTATTCCTAATCCTGACCCATTACTGTATTCCAAAATGCTCCCCCATCTATGTATTTCTACTCCTGACCCATTACTGTATTCCCAAATTCTTCCCCATCCATGTATTCCTAATCCTGACCCATTACTGTATTCCCAAATTCTTCCCCATCCATGTATTCCTAATCCTGACCCATTACTGTATTCCCAAATTCTTCCCCATCCATGTATTCCTAATCCTGACCCATTACTGTATTCCCAAATTCTTCCCCATCCATGTTTCTTTCTCGTACATCACGGGACACAGAGCGACATAGTCATTACTATGTGGGTTATATAGATACCTTCAGGTGCTGGCACTGGCAACTTCCAAAACCAGAAGTACCCTCCCCTATATAAGCCCCTCCCATCCGGGAGTACCTCAGTTTTTTGCCAGTGTCTAAGGTGTTGGCCAAGAAGTAACATGTGTTTTTCACTGAGCTTGCATACAGGTTCTTTTGGGCCTCAGTAAGCTATTCCGGATCCGACCAAAAAAGCTTCATAGCTGTAACGGCACCCCAATCTCAAGGGGTATTAACGCCGTTTACGATGTTCCCTCTCCTAGGCACACATCCACTCGCTACCGATATCCACAGCTAAACGACCCTTTCCTATAGGAGCCGACCCCTCTGGAAGAAGACGAGACGCACTCTGTCTCTTCTGTAGTAGGAATCAATTTATTATTGAGAAACATTGTAACTTTATACACAATTCAAGGCACATGATTTAACATGAACAAGGGCCCAGCTCCACCCACACATCCCAAGACTCAACACCTCATCCTGACGTCTGCTAGGCTTCAAAAGATCCCAACACAATAGAATATACGATCTCCAATACACATCTTCCCACAAAGGGTTGGCAGCCAGTCTGTCTGGCGACAACAGGTTCTAAACCCTTTACATCTTAAATCCCTTTGTATTGTAAATCCCAGTCTGCCTTTACAATACACACAAGTATAGGGTTAATTACTTCTATTCACACCAGACCTTCCCAAGTCATACTGAACAATAGAAATGCAAAACAACTTAATTCCTCACAGCAATGATACTTAACCCCCACATACAGTATACATCCAATCTATATACAATGTATATACAGCCTTGAATATGGCTATCACAGACCATATCGGGGGTTTCTTTTATTCACCCTGTGTCCAAAGTGACCCCACTGTCACACATCTCCCCTTTCGGCAGGGGACTAACAGAGGAGGGGACCCCAGACGGGTCTACTCCGAAGTTAGTCCATGGGTCCATTCTTCCAATGCTGGTATCCACCCAGTACCACAAATGAATTGCTCCAAGCAGAGCATTACTTACCCAGCCAACCTCTGCCTCTCTCAGAGAACATACCCGCCGCTGGGGAGAAGACAGGGTGACTGGGCTCAGTCCGTCATGCTGTTGGGGATCTGGGTCGACTGCCCGGCATCCCTGGGGTATACAAGTGGAGACTGAAGTCCCATCCACTTGTGGTAGGTGGAAGTCCCCCAGTACATGCAAAGCAAGGCTGACATCCTCCTGTCTCAGTGTCACACCATTTTCTGGGGTTGTGTCAGTGAGGACTGAAGTCCCATCCAATACCACAGGAACTCCCTCTTCTGTTAGTTGAGAGCCGAGGCCCATGGCACTCGGCTCTGTTGCCAGCTCTTCTGCTGGGTTGCTGTGAGTGGAGACTGCAGTCCCATCCACCGATATCCGCTCAAGTGGCAGTTGTGTGCAGCGGCCAGTAGCATTCTGCCCTGCTGCCAGTGATTCAGCTGGGGGTAAAAGCTTTACCACCCCAGCTTGTTGCTGGAGAGAGGGGCCAACTGCCCCGGCTCCCTGAAACTCCACAGTTGTTTCCGGTGCTGGGCAGCACAGGTTGCTATCACTCTGCCCTGTTGCCAGTACTCCTGCTGGGGACTCCACACCATCTGCTCTGGCTACCTGTTGGGGAGGGAAAATGGCTGCTTCTCCTCCCTGCATCTCTGAAATCCACTCAGAAAGAGGAACCATCACCTTCTCAACTCGGGCCTCCAACACTGCCACGGGTGTAGAGCAGGGGTCTGCAGTACTTTGTCCTGCTGCCAGTACTTGAGCGGGCGATGCATAATTCATAACATCCTCTGCACAGTCCATTAAGTCCATACCTTCTGTAATCTGTGGCTGGGGAGATGAGCCAACTGCCCTAGCTCCCTGGAACTCTATATCATCCACTTCGGCTTTAAGGGTGGCAATCTTCAGATTTTCCACTGCTGATTCTTCAGCCAGGCTAGCTCCCTGGAACTCTATATCATCCACTTCGGCTTTAGGGAGGGCAATCTTCATCTTTTCCACTGCCGATTCTTCAGCCAGGCTAGCTCCCTGGAACTCTGTATCATTCACTTCGGCTTTAGGGAGGGCAATCTTCAGATTTTCCACTGCTGATTCTTCAGCCAGGATTTCATAGTTGTCAACTGGTAATTCCTGATAGTCCCAGGCAAAGGGAGCCCCACCCTGCTGCTGAGCAGAGTCTAGCAGCTGTTTGTAGGCAATCTCCAGCTCCCATTCCTGAACGGCCAGAAACTCCAAATCTTCCTGTGCCCAGTGCCCTTCCGAGACATTCAGTCTTTGTTCTCTGTGCTCCATTATTTCCTCCAAACGCCACTCCTGATCACTCCCAAAGTCAGGGTCCTCGGACAGCCTCCAATACAACAATCCCAGGCCATTATAGTCAAAGCCTTCTGTGGGGCTGTCATCCGCTGACCATGGGCACTCTTGGGCTACATACCACCGGAGGGCTCTGTAGCTCTCGTCCAACCGCATCTCTGCCCGGATCAGCCTGCCTAACTCAGCTGTCCACTCCTGCTTCGGTTGTTCCCCCAATAACAGCATTCGTACTTCATACTGCGACCAGTACCTTACATGGATGGAGGGGAGAACTTTTCCCTGGTGTTGCTGCTCGAGAGCTAGCACTTTCTTCCAGAGTTCGCAGCGGATCGAATCCGACCATCCCAGCAGGACCTCCTCTGATACTGGTCCTCTATGCTGTATCTGCATCTCTCGCAACCTCCTTCTGAATTCCTTTTCCATGTCGGCTGGTATCTGTATCTCTCCTCTCCTTTCAGTTGGTGCTGCTTTTTTAGGTGTTGTCTCTGATTGCCGTATTTCCGCCATTCTCTGCTCATGTTGTCGCTCATCCTGCCGCTCGATTTCTCTAATGGCTTCCTGTATGGCGGTCTCTGATGGGTTAGCACCATATAATGCCAAGCGCTCTCGAACTCGTTGCTGAAACAAATCTTCAACTGACCGGGGTCCTGCATCACCATTCCTCTGGTTCATCTCGGCTCTCAAGTAAGTCTTTCAGCGTGACTTTCCTGCAGGCTGCATAGCTTGGTCATTCACTGTGGTGGCTTGGAGTGTCCCAGGAACTGGAGGGAAAATCCCGCTGCTGCCAACCAATGTAACGGCACCCCAATATCCAGGGGATTAACGCCGTTTACGATGTTCCCTCTCCTGGACACACATCCACTCGCTACCAATCTTCCACAGTCAAACGACCCTTTCCTATAGGAGCCGACCTATCTGGAAGAAGACGAGACGCACTCTGTCTCTTCTGTAGTAGGAATCCATTTATTATTGAGAAACATTGTAACTTTATACACAATTCAAGGCACATGATTTAACATGAACAAGGGCCCAGCTCCACCCACACATCCCAAGACTCAACACCTCATCCTGACGTCTGCTAGGCTTCAAAAGATCCCAACACAATAGAATATACGATCTCCAATACACATCTTTTCACAAAGGGTTGGCAGCCAGTCTGTCTGGCACTTTACAATACACACAAGGACAGACTTAAATGAACAATAGAAATGCAAAACAACTTAATTCCTCACAGCAATGATACTTAACCCCCACATACAGTATACATCCAATCTATATACAATGTATATACAGCCTTGAATATGGCTATCACAGACCATATCGGGGGTTTCTTTTATTCACCCTGTGTCCAAAGTGACCCCACTGTCACAATAGCTAAACGGTCGGTACCCGGGCCTTGCAAGAGAAGAGCAAGGTTTTGCCTGTAATGCCTCTCTTAGGAGGGCTGGACCCTGGGATCCAGAGCTCTGGTCATACCCATGACCAAGATGTTTTCTGTGCAGGGTGCTATACAGGTCCAGGGGAGTGGAATCCTTGGGAACCCGGTCCCTGAAGGTTTAATTACAATGCCTGCCGTGAGAGATGAAGTTTGGGCTTCTGTGGACCAAACAGAGTCCTGCGGCGAGGAAAAGGTAAGTGGGGGCCCTCAGGAACTTGGTTCTATTGGGGGACCCCCAAGCCTAATTTGTCTTTCTGCCTGTTACCTAAGGTATTCCCGCTAATATTCTGTGCATGCCTGTTACTACTAAGAAAATGTAAAAAAATTTAATAGTAGGCAAGAAAAAAAAAATGGTAAGACCGCGGTACCTGTGTTAACCACTTGTCCCCCGCCTACTGTCAATTGACGGCGGGCGGAGGATGCTCTCGTTCTGGGAGGACGTCATACGACGTCCTCCCTTTAAAACGAGCTAGGAGGTGCGCGCTTGCCGCCAGCGGCGCGCGCGCCCGCCGCGTTCACAAGGCCCCGGTGCGCGTGCCCGGCGGCCGCGATTGCCGCCGGGCACCCGCGATTGCCCGGGAAACGAGCAGGAAAGTGGATCTCTGTGTGTAAACACAGAGATCCACGTCCTGTGAGGGAGAGGGGACCGATGGTGTGTCCCTTGTACATAGGGACAACCATCGGTCACCTCCCCCAGTCAGTCCCCTCCCCCCACAGTAAGAACACATTGAGGGAACATATTTAACCCCTTCCCGCTCCCTAGTGGTTAACCCCTTCCCTGCCAATCACATTTATACAGTAATCAATGCATTTTTATAGCAGGGATCGCTGTATAAACGTGAATGGTCCCAAAAATGTGTCAAAAGTGTCCGATGTGTCCGCCGCAATATCGCAGTCACAATAAAAAATCGCAGATCGCCGCCATTACTAATAAAAAAATAAAAAAATAAAAATGCTATAAATCTATCCCCTATTTTGTAGACGCTATAACTTTTGCGCAAACCAATCAATACGCGCTTATTGCGATTTTTTTTTTTACCAAAAATATGTAGAAGAATACGTATCGGCCTAAACTGAGGACATTTTTATAAAAAAAAAAAATGGGTATTTATTAAAGCAAAAAGTAAAAAATTGTGTTTTTTTTCCAAACTGGACGCTCTTCTTTTGTTTATAGCGCAAAAAACAAACAAACGCAGAGGTGATCAAATACCACCAAAAGAAAGCTCTATTTGTGGGAAAAAAAGGACGCAAATTTCGTTTGGGAGCCACGTCGCACGACCGCGCAATTGTCATTCAAAGTGTGACAGCGCTGAAAGCTGAAAAATGGCTTGGGCAGGAAGGGGGTTTTCATGCACAGTAGGGAGGTGGTTAAACACTAGAGGCCGCTATGGTTCTTTTTTCTTGTAATGTGGATTTTTTTCTTCCAAAGTCAAATCCAGGCAGTTGGTAAGTTCTCTGCTGGGAAGCTGTCTCCTCTGCCCTGTTGCTGCGCTCATCCATCCCCGGGCCCTGCGGCAGGGACCCTGGCTCCCATCTAGCTCCTTATTTTTTTTTTAAAAAGAGCGCCGAAGGCGCACGTGCCCGCACGTGTGCGCATGCACGCGCCTCTATACATAGAGGCGATCTGGAAAAAGGGGCGGAGCTGGTGGATGACGCTCGGTGTGCGCCACAGCGCTACTGCGCATGTGCGGGCGTCCAGCGTGTTTAAAGGCACAATCACAGCTGGCTATTGAAGTGCACAGACAGAGCTAGCAACAGTAAATAAGGCACACAGAGGCGGTTGATGCAGGCATCCCCTAGAAAGGCTCTTTAGTAGACACCAACTGTTATATAGCAGCAATTGTGCTAGACTATTATCAGTAAAAGTGGTGTATTACGGCTGGAATACCTCAGCTTTGGGCTTAGGAATATGCCGTCCAGAAGCTCCGGAACTAAATCTTCCAGGAAGCGAAGGGGGTCTCCATCGGGCTCTGAGGATCTTGGGCATGCTTCGGCTGCACCAGTCTCCCCTGAAAATTCAGAGGTAAGTGACCGTAGAGACCCCGCAGGAGTACCTGGTACTGTGGCTGTCCTCAGTTCACCTGCTCCTGTGTATGTAACAGAGGAGGTTTTTTCCTCAGCTCTGGGAGGATTAGAGAGAGATTGTCAACATTAATCGCTGCCTCCCTGTCAGGGAAAGCATGCCCGATCTCCGTCTCCTCCTTCAGAGTACCTGTTAGCGGAGCAACAGTCCCATACAGGGATCGACCTGCCTGAAGGGGATCAGGATGAGGTTGATTCTGTTATAGAGGAATCAACAGTGGAGGAACCTTTCTCAGCATCTCAAGCTGAAAGATTATGGGTTCAGTCTCTGACTAACATGGTCCGATCAGCATTTAAAATGCACCTTGCGGAACCATCAACCACTACTGTCTCCTCGCTGGGGTCACTAAAAGCTCCCCAGACTGTCTGTTCCTTTCCACTTCACCCTTTACTGGAAGGGCTCATTTACCAGGATTGGGAGCATCCTGATAAAATATTTACTCCCCCCAAGAGATTTCCGGTGGTCTATCCCATGGAGGATAAGTTCATCAAAAAATGGAGGGTCCCTACAGTGGACGCAGCCATCTCTTGTGTGAATAAATCACTGACATGTCCAGTGGATAATGTCCAAATGTTCAAGGACCCAATAGATAAAAAATTGGAGTCCTTATTAAAATCTGCTTTTTCTACAGCAAGCTTGGTGACACAACCAGCAGTGGCAGCTATTGGGGTCTGCCAAGCAGTGAAGGATCAGTTGAAACAGGTCTTAAGGGACTTGCCAGATCAGCAGGCCCTTGCCCTAGCTGATCTACCTAGAGCCTTATGCTTTGCGGTTGACGCCATAAAGGATTCAATCCATCAGGCCTCCCGCCTTACGCTGTCTGTAGTACATATGCACAGGCTTCTATGGCTCAAAAACTGGTCTGCTGAAGCTCCCTGTAAAAAATTGCTGGTTAGCTTCCCATTTCATGGTGAACGCTTATTCGGGGAAGACCTGGACAAATATATCCAGAAAATTTCCAGCGGTAAAAGTACACTCTTGCCGGTTAAAAACAGAGTTAGAGGTCCCTCTTTTAAGAGGCCTGCTTCTCCAGTCCCTAGGACATCGGCTGTGAAACAGTTCCGACGGCCTCCTCGGTCAAATCCCGGGGGTAAAAATCAGGGACAATCGCAGGGTAATAAAAAACCCTGGGTCAGGAGAGGTACAAAACCTCCCCCAAATTCAAATTCATGAAGGGTTGCCCCCACTCAATCGGGTGGGGGGAAGACTCCAGTTGTTCGCAGAGACCTGGCGGGACACGATCAGAGACAGATGGGTGCTCTCCGCAGTAAGTCTGGGATACAGATTGGAGTTAAAAGACTCTCCTCCTTCCCATTTTATGAGGTCAAACGTGCCAAGGGATACCCGGAAGAGAGAGTCCCTCCTGTTGGCACTAGAACAACTATTGCTCCAAGGAGTAATTATGGAGGTTCCCCTGGAAGAATGGGGGTTCGGGTTTTACTCAAACCTCTTTACAGTCCCGAAGCCAAACGGGGACATGAGGCCCATATTAAATCTAAAAGGGCTAAACAAATTCCTACATATCAGGACTTTCCGGATGGAGTCGATCCGATCGGTGGCCACTGCCCTACAAGGGGAGGATTGGTTAGCCTCGATCGACATCAAAGATGCTTATTTGCACATTCCCATCTTTCCAGTCCACCAAAAATTTCTACGCTTTGCAGTAGAAGGGCGCCATTTTCAGTTCAGAGCCTTACCCTTCGGTCTGGCCACAGCACCACGAGTGTTCACAAAAATTCTGGCCCCATTATTGGCCAATCTAAGAACACAAGGTGTAACGATAATGGCATATCTAGACGACTTGTTGCTGATAGACCACTCAGTGAAAAAACTAGAAGTGGTCGTTCACAAGACAATCAAGTATCTGGAATCTCACGGTTGGATTATCAACCGAGACAAGTCAGCCCTAAAACCAGTCAAAAGTCTGGAATACTTGGGGCTAAGGCTGGATTCAGGCCAGAGAAAAATATTCTTGCCTCGAGAAAAGGTGTTGTCTTTGAGAGATTTGATCCACCTAGTGGGTACAAAAAGACAGCCGTCCATACGCCTGTGCATGAGGCTGCTGGGAAAAATGGTGGCATCATTCGAAGCAGTACCCTATGGTCAATTCCATTCAAGGAATTTGCAAAGGGCCATACTGTCAGCCTGGAACAAAAAAGTTCAGGCCCTAGACTTACCAATGTCCTTGTCCCCTTCCGTTCGCAAGAGCCTCCGTTGGTGGTTGGTTCTCCAGAATCTGGAAAAAGGGAAATCCTTCAGTCCGATTTCTTGGAAGGTGGTCACTACAGATGCCAGCCTTATAGGCTGGGGAGCAGTACTGGAGCAATGGTCTCTCCAGGGCAGATGGTCGGATGCAGAAAAGGCCCTGCCCATCAATCTCTTAGAGATACGAGCAGCCCGGTATGCCCTAGTAGCATGGACATCTAAACTCTAAGGGTCCCCTGTCAGAATTCAATCAGACAATGCCACAGCAGTGGCATATATCAATCATCAGGGTGGCACCAGGAGTCGTGCAGCCCAGAGGGAAGTAAATTACATCCTGAAATGGGCAGAAAGATATGTCCCAGCCATATCCACGGTATTCATTCCAGGAGTGGAGAATTGGAAGGCGGACTTTCTAAGTCGCCAGCAATTATGCCCAGGGGAATGGTCCCTTCACCCCGAGGTTTTTCGGACAATATGTCAGCGGTGGGGAACACCGGATGTAGATCTTCTAGCATCCAGATTCAATGCAAAGGTGGACAGGTTTGTCTCTCGGACAAGGGATCCCCTAGCTTGCGGCTCGGATGCCCTAGTGTTCCCTTGGGATCAGTTCAAGCTGATATATGCATTTCCACCGCCACAATTGTTACCTCGATTACTCTGCAGAATCAGGGTAGAAAAGAAACCAGTGATTCTGGTGGCTCCAGCGTGGCCCCGAAGAGCATGGTACGCGGAGATTGTAAAGATGTCTGTGGGAAGTCCTTGGACTCTCCCACATCGTCCGGACCTGCTTTCGCAAGGACCGATATACCACCCTTCCCTACCAGCCCTAGGTTTGACGGCCTGGCTATTGAAGCCCACATTCTAAAAAAGAGAGGTCTCTCTAATCCTGTGGTAGCTACCATGATCAATGCCAGGAAGCCGGTATCCAGGCAGATCTACTATAGAATCTGGAAGGCGTACATCGCCTGGTGTGAGACCAAGAAATGGCATCCACGTAAGTACGTAATAGGTAGGATTCTGGACTTCCTACAGTGGGCTGTAGATAGGAAGCTTGCCTTGAGTACTATCAAGGGTCAGATTTCGGCCTTGTCAATATTTTTTCAAAAGCCCTTGGCTTTGCATTCACTAGTCAAAGCTTTTATACAAGGAGTGATGCGTATTAGCCCTCCGGTTAATATTCCCATATGTCCATGGGACTTAAACCTGGTTCTGTCGGTTCTACAGAAGCAACCATTTGAACCATTACAGCACATTTCCTTGGTTCTTCTCACCAGGAAATTGATTTTTCTAGTAGTGTGGAGAGGTTAGCTCGGCAGCGGGTGTGTGTGATCCCCTGGATGGGCTCCCCACACAAAAACAGGCCCAGCAGACGGAGGTTGTGGTTTTCAAGATCAAAAAGGTGCGGTTTATTTCTCTATTTACAGTGACAAAAAAACACAGCAAAGCAAAAAGAAACATAAACAAAATAAACCCTGGTCAGCTTGACCTCTGACTAAACATGCAGGTTTCCTAACTAACAACTGGGATCAGCCTGGTGCTGTCCTAGTCCCTAAGTCCCTGGTTTAGTAAATGTCCAAACAAATAGCCACACAGGCTTTGTCTCACCGCACAGGGGTTCACTCTCCCTAGACAGTCCACACAGGTCTGGTTCCAGGCATGAGCAAACACCTAATGAAGCTGGGAGTTTTTATAGAGGCCTTAAACGAGCTGACAAGCTTCAGCTGGTCTCATCAACTCCCTGCCTGCACGACGCCCAGCACTCTCCCTAGAGGTATGAATCATCCATGAGCCCACTAGCCTCAGCTGGGCTTCATCAACTCCCTCCCTAGTTGTATAAGTCGGCATAAAGCCTGAATCTGGGAGAAATATATCTACCCCCCTGGATGCAACCAGGTGACTTTACCTTCCTGCTGTCACATACCCACCCCTCTTGTTTTAACCTTGGGGTTGGAACACCAGCAATCAGGCATTCATGTACTCGAGACAAAGCATCCACATTCCCCATTTGAACGCCAGGGCGATGCTTTACTGTGAAGTTGAATTCCTGTAGGGCCAGGAACCACCTATTCACTCTTCTATTTGTCTCCTTGTTTTGAGCCATCCACTTTAACGGAGCGTGATCCGTAACCATGTCAAAGTGCCTACCTAGCAGATAGTACCGAAGGGAATCTAGAGCCCACTTCACCGCTAAACACTCATTTTCAACCGTGGCGTAATTTACCTCATGGGACTTCAACTTCCTGCTGAGGTAAATGACTGGGTGCTCTTCCCCGTTCCAGACCTGGGACAATACTGCTCCTAACCCCACATCTGACGCATCACTTTGTACGACAAAGTCTTTAGAGAAGTCGGGTGAGTACAACACTGGCTGGCTACATAAGGCTTGTTTCAAGAATTGGAATGCTGCCTCAGCCTCGGGGGTCCATTTAATCATGACCGACCCTTTCCCTTTCGTCAGGTTGGTTAGGGGCACAGCCTTAGAAGCAAAGTGGGGAATGAAGCGCCGATAATAACCCGCGATTCCCAGAAAGGCTCGTACCTGCTTCTTGCTGTTGGGACGTGGCCAACTCTGGATGGCCTCGACTTTGTTGAGTTGGGGTTTTATTACTCCCCTGCCAATGGTGTACCCAAGATATTTGGCCTCCTCCTGCCCAATGGTACACTTCTTGGGGTTAGCCGTAAACCCCGCTTCCCGGATAGAGTCTAGGACTGCTTGCACTTTTGGCAGATGTGAGGCCCAATCTGTGCTATGGACAATTACGTCATCCAGGTAAGCCGCAGCATACTTCCGATGGGGCCTCAGTATCTGGTCCATTTTCCGCTGGAATGTGGCCGGCGCATTCTGTAACCCGAACGGCATTCTCTTATATTGGAACGCCCCGTCTGGGGTTACAAATGCGGTTTTCTCTTTGGCCGACTTGGCCAGGGGAATTTGCCAATACCCTTTTGTGAGGTCAAGAGTCGTCATGTATCGGGCTGTTCCCAGCCGGTCGATCAACTCATCTATACGTGGCATGGGGTAGGTGTCAAATTTTGTAACTTTGTTCAACTGACGAAAATCGTTACAAAATCGCCAGCTCCCATCCGGTTTAGGCACCAACACAATGGGACTAGACCAATCACTTTGGGACTCCTCTATCACCCCTAAGTTCAGCATTTTCTGTACTTCCTCCCGTATTGCCTCCCGTCGGGCCTCTGGGATCCGATAGGGTTTTAACTTCACCCTTTCCCTGGGCGGGGTAATGATATCATGCTCTACCCCAGATGTTTGTCCCGGCAGCTCAGAGAACACCTCCTTGTTGCGAAGCACAAACTCCTTAACCTCCTGTTGTTGGGGTTGTGACAAGGTGGCTGCTATTCCAACCTCCGGAATCACGCAACCAGTTTGAGCTGGTGACCAAGTTTCTGGGACTAGGGACTCTCTATCCCTCCAGGCTTTCAACAGATTAACGTGATAGATCTGTTCGGGCTTTCGCCTTCCTGGTTGTCTGACCTTGTAATTCACTTCGCTCACTTTTTCCATTATCTCGTAGGGGCCTTGCCATTTGGCAAGGAATTTACTTTCAACCGTAGGGACAAGTACCAATATCCTATCCCCCGGGGAAAAGGTACGGGTCTTGGCTCCACGGTTGTACACTCTCTGCTGTGCCAACTGCGCTTGGGCCAAATGTTCCTTCACGATGGGCATTACCTGTGCAATTCGATCTTGCATCAGGGCGACATGCTCAATCACACTCCTGTGGGGAGAACTCTCACTTTCCCAAGTTTCCTTGGCAATATCCAACAGCCCTCTTGGGTGTCTCCCATACAGTAACTCAAAGGGGGAGAATCCCGTAGAGGATTGGGGCACCTCCCTAATAGCAAACATCAAATAAGGAAGTAGACAGTCCCAATCCTTTCCATCTCTATCCACCACTTTCTTCAACATTTGTTTTAGGGTTTTGTTGAATCTTTCAACCAGCCCATCGGTTTGGGGGTGATACACAGACGTACGCAATTGCGTCACTTTGAACAATTTACACAGCTCTTTCATAACCCGGGACATAAAGGGTGTACCTTGGTCCGTAAGCAGTTCTTTACAAATACCCACCCGGCTAAAAACAAGAGATAGCTCTTTGGCTATGGTTTTGGCCGAGGTATTTCGGAGAGGGATCGCTTCTGGATAACGGGTGGCATAGTCCATTATAACTAATATGTACTGGTGCCCCCTAGCGGACTTGATTATAGGACCTACCAAATCCATTGCGATCCTCTCAAACGGGACCTCAATGATGGGTAGAGGGACCAGCGGGCTACGGAAATGTGGCATCGGGGCCGACCTCTGACACACAGGGCAGGAGGAACAATAATTTTCTATGTCCTTCATCACCCCAGGCCAATAGAATCTCTGTAATACCCTCTCTCGGGTTTTCTCTGTCCCCAGATGACCTCCAAGAATGTGCCCATGGGCCAACTCCAACACCAACTTCCTGTAAGGTTTGGGCACCACAAGCTGCTCAACGGTTTCTTCTGCCCTTTTTGCCACCCGATACAGTAGGTCCTTCTCTACGCTGAAGTATGGGTAAGTGCAGGTATTATCTGGGTTCACTAACTCGCCATCTATTTCCACTACGTTTTCCCGTGCCTTTATTAGGGCGGGGTCTTTTAACTGTTCTGTGGCAAAATTTTCCCTGTGAACCTCAAGATCAGAAAATTCCACAGACGGTAGGTTTTCGTCTGAGGAGGTGGGCTCCTCTCCAGTTTCTTGAGTCTCGCCTGCCAATACTGACAAGGGAAATTCTGGAGAGTCCTCACCACTCTCAGAGGAGTTCTGGCTATCACCTTCCTGGTACATAGGGGCACCAGTGGGGGGCTCAGGATCATCCCACAGTTCCCAGAACTTCGGAAAATCCCTTCCCACAATGGCATCATGCGGTAATTGAGATACTAACCCCACTGGATGAGAGAGGGTACCTTTGGGGGTCTTGAAACACACTGTAGTCACTGGATACTCTCGGGTGTCCCCATGCACACAAATAACAGCTACCTTGCTATTCCCAGAGACCTCTGTTTTAACTAATTCAGCCTTTATCAGGGTCACAAGGCTACCTGAATCCAGTAATACCACAACATTTCTACCATTAATACACATTTTGCATAAATGTTTCTCAGTTCCCCGAATGGCAGTGCATGCGACTGTCGCACACAGCGACTGACGTCTGCCCGTCAGAAAGTCACAGTGCATGGGTTCCTCCACAAACGGGCAATTTGCTGCAATATGTCCCGCTTGCCGGCAGCGGTAGCAAACAATCCATTTGGCTGCCTCTTGAGCCCCTGACTTCCCAGGCTGTTCTCGCCAAACTTTGGGTAGAGCTCCCACCCTCTCACTCTCTCCACCCTCACCCCTTGGAATCCTCTTATCCGCCCCTGGGGATGGTCTGGTCTTAGGGTGGAAAGTCCGAGTGTCTCTGGAAGAGGCCGTCAGGTTCTCTGTAGCCAAGTATTTCTCTACACGATCCACAAGACCACCGGCCGTCTCTGGGTCTCCATGGCTTACCCACTTTTGGATGGCAGTAGGAAGAGCTCTCAAAAACCGATCCATTACAACACGTTCCACAATCTCTGGTGCGGACAAAGTCTCTGGCTGTAGCCACTTCCTGCTCAGGTGAATGAGATCATACATTTGAGACCTGGGGGGTTTTCCAAGCTGGAAAGTCCAGTTATGCACACGCTGAGCCCGGACAGCCAGGGTGACACCCAGCCTTGCCAATATTTCAGCTTTTAGCATCACATAGTCTTTTGCTTGGTCAGGCTCTAGGTCATAGTAAGCCTTCTGCGATTCACCAGTTAACAGAGGAGCCACCAGTCCAGCCCACTGCTCCTCAGGCCACTTTTCTCTTTCAGCAGTCCTTTCAAATGTGGTCAAAAATACCTCTGGATCATCCTCTCCAGTCATTTTTGTCAATAAACGACTCACCCCAAAGGACGCGGTATTAGTGGGACGGCTTTCCTCACTGGTCTGCGGACGTTGCTGCATTACTGCTTCCATTTGTTGTAGTCTCTGCTCTTGCTTCTGTAACAGGTCTATGAAGCGGGCCTCAGATTGCTGCTGGGCTGCAAGGCTCTGTTGATGAGCTTGCTGCTGGGCTGCGAAGCTCTGTTGTTGAGCTGCAAGGCTTTTTTGCAAACCTGCATTTGTCTGCTGTTGATTGGCATTTGCTAGAGCCAGCTGTTTCAGTATCTCCTCCATGCTGGCTTAAAAAAAACTGCCACTGGTTCTCCACCAACTGTGGAGAGGTTAGCTCGGCAGCGGGTGTGTGTGATCCCCTGGATGGGCTCCCCACACAAAAACAGGCCCAGCAGACGGAGGTTGTGGTTTTCAAGATCAAAAAGGTGCGGTTTATTTCTCTATTTACAGTGACAAAAAAACACAGCAAAGCAAAAAGAAACATAAACAAAATAAACCCTGGTCAGCTTGACCTCTGACTAAACATGCAGGTTTCCTAACTAACAACTGGGATCAGCCTGGTGCTGTCCTAGTCCCTAAGTCCCTGGTTTAGTAAATGTCCAAACAAATAGCCACACAGGCTTTGTCTCACCGCACAGGGGTTCACTCTCCCTAGACAGTCCACACAGGTCTGGTTCCAGGCATGAGCAAACACCTAATGAAGCTGGGAGTTTTTATAGAGGCCTTAAACGAGCTGACAAGCTTCAGCTGGTCTCATCAACTCCCTGCCTGCACGACGCCCAGCACTCTCCCTAGAGGTATGAATCATCCATGAGCCCACTAGCCTCAGCTGGGCTTCATCAACTCCCTCCCTAGTTGTATAAGTCGGCATAAAGCCTGAATCTGGGAGAAATATATCTACCCCCCTGGATGCAACCAGGTGACTTTACCTTCCTGCTGTCACAGTAGCCATTTGTTTGGCTAAAAGAGTGTCGGAATTGGCCGCCATGTCCTGTAAGGAGCCATATCTGGTTGTCCATAAGGACAGAGTAGTGTTACGTCCTCATCCAGCCTTTCTTCCTAAGGTGGTATCGAGGTTTCATTTGAACCAAGATGTGGTTCTTCCTTCCTTTTTCCCCAAACCTAGTTCGGTAGAGGAAAAGTTATTGCATTCTTTGGATGTAGTAAGAGCAGTTAAAGCTTGTCTAAAAGCCACTGCTCAGATTCGTAGAACGAATACTTTGTTTATTCTGCCGGAAGGCCCCAGAAGGGGTCAGGCAGCGTCAAAATCTACTTTAGCCAAGTGGATTCGACAGGTCATAATACAAGCCTATGGCTTGAGAAGGAGACCGCCTCCGTTCAAAGTTAGGGCGCACTCCACGAGAGCAGTTGGAACTTCATGGGCAGTGCATCACCAGGCCTCCCTGGCTCAAATCTGTAAGGCCGCAACATGGTCTTCAGTACACACGTTTACTAGGTTCTACCAGGTGGACGTTAGAAGTCAGGAGGATGTCGCCTTTGGGCGCAGTGTGTTGCAGGCCGCAAAAGATCCTCATGTCTGATAGCGCTCAGCTTATGTATGGTGTATCCCCCCCCTCATTGGGCATTGCTTTGGGACGTCCCACATAGTAATGACTATGTCGCTCTGTGTCCCGTGATGTACGAGAAAGAAAATAGGATTTTTATAACAGCTTACCTGTAAAATCCTTTTCTTGGAGTACATCACGGGACACAGAGCTCCCACCCCTCTTTTGGGGACACTTATTGCTTTGCTACAAAACTGAGGTACTCCCGGATGGGAGGGGCTTATATAGGGGAGGGTACTTCCGGTTTTGGAAGTTGCCAGTGCCAGCACCTGAAGGTATCTATATAACCCACATAGTAATGACCTATGTCGCTCTGTGTCCCGTGATGTACTCCAAGAAAAGGATTTTACAGGTAAGCTGTTATAAAAATCCTATTATTCCTACTCCTGGCCCATTACTGTATTCCCAAATGCTCCCCCATCTATGTATTCCTACTCTTGACCCATTACTGTATTCCCAAATGCTCCCCCATCTATGTATTCCTACTCCTGGCCCATTACTGTATTCCCAAATGCTCCCCCATTTATGTATTCCTACTCCTGACCCATTACTGTATTCCCAAATGCTCCCCCATCTATGTATTCCTACTCCTGACCCATTACTGTATTCCCAAATGCTCCCCCATCTATGTATTCCTACTCCTGACCCATTACTGTATTCCCAAATTCTTCCCCATCCATGTATTCCTAATCCTGACCCATTACTGTATTCCCAAATGCTCCCCCATCTATGTATTCCTACTCCTGACCCATTACTGTATTCCCAAATTCTTCCCCATCCATGTATTCCTAATCCTGACCCATTACTGTATTCCCAAATGCTCCCCCATCTATGTATTCCTACTCCTGACCCATTACTGTATTCCCAAATTCTCCCCCATCTATGTATTCCTAATCCTGACCCATTACTGTATTCCCAAATGCTCCCCCATCCATATGTAGCACTATCCCCTGAAGGGGCTGCTGGATTAATTTTGGGTCCTGCCGTCACCCCACATTTCACCGTCCCAGAACTTAAGAGTCTATGTTAAGTAGTTAGAATAGAGGTGATTAGCAGTCACGTCAGTCTTTTTCTCAATTGCTTTATTAAACAACTTCAGGTAGAAGGTGTGACAGCAGGAAGGTAAAGTCACCTGGTTGCATCCAGGGGGGTAGATATATTTCGCCCAGATTCAGGCTTTACGCCGACTTATACAACTAGGTGGAGAGTTGTATAAGCCCAGCTGAGGCTAGTGGGCTCATGGATGACTCATACCTCTAGGGAGAGTGTGGGGCGTCGTGCAGACAGGGAGTTGATGAGACCAGCTGAAGCTTGTCAGCTCATTTAGGCCTCTATAAGAACTCCCAGCTTCATTAGATGTTAGCTCATGCCTGGACCCAGACCTGTGTGGACTGTCTAGGGAGAGTGAACCCCTGTGCGGTGAGACAAAGCCTGTGTGGCTATTTGCTTGGACATTTAAAACCAGGGACTTAGGGACTAGGACAGCACTAGGCTGATCCCAGTTGTTAGTTAGGAAACCTGTATGTTTAGTCAGAGGTCAAGTTGACCAGGATTTATTTTGTTTATGTTTCTTTTGCTTTGCTGTGTTTTGTCACTGTAAATAGAAAATAAACCGCACCTTTTTGATTTTGAAAACCACAACCTCCGTTTGCTGGGCCTGTTTTTGTGTGGGGAGCCCATCTCGGGGGTCACACACACCCGCTGCCGAGCTAACCCCCTCACAGTTGGTGGAGAATGCGGGCAGTTTTTTTTTAAGCCAGCATGGAGGAGATACTGAAGCAGCTGGCTCTAGCAAATGCCAATCAACAGCAGACAAATGCAGGTTTGCAAAAGAGCCTTGCAGCTCAACAACAGAACTTCGCAGCCCAGCAGCAAGCTCATCAACAGAGCCTTGCAGCCCAGCAGCAAGCTCATCAACAGAGCCTTGCAGCCCAGCAGCAGACAAACGCAACTTTGCAACAGAGTCTGGAGGCTCAGCAACAAGCCCAGCAGCAATCTGAGGCCCGCTTCATAGACCTGTTACAGAAGCAAGAGCAGAGACTACAACAACAGATGGAAGCAGCAATGCAGCAACGTCCGCAGACCAGTGAGGAAAGCCGTCCCACTAATACCGCGTCCTTTGGGGTGAGTCGTTTATTGACAAAAATGACTGGAGAGGATGATCCAGAGGTATTTTTGACCACATTTGAAAGGACCGCTGAAAGAGAAAAGTGGCCTGAGGAGCAGTGGGCTGGACTGGTGGCTCCTCTGTTAACTGGTGAATCGCAGAAAGCTTACTATGACCTAGAGCCTAACCAAGCAAAAGACTATGCGATGCTAAAAGCTGAAATATTGGCAAGGCTGGGTGTCACCCAGGCTGTCCGGGCTCAGCGTGTGCATAACTGGACTTTCCAGCTTGGAAAACCCCCCAGGTCTCAAATGTATGATCTCATTCACCTGAGCAGAAAGTGGCTACAGCCAGAGACTTTGTCCGCACCAAAGATTGTGGAACGTGTTGTAATGGATCGGTTTTTGAGAGCTCTTCCTACTGCCATCCAAAAGTGGGTAAGCCATGGAGACCCAGAGACGGCCGATGGTCTTGTGGATCGTGTGGAGAAATACTTGGCTACAGAGAACCTGACGGCCTCTTCCAGAGACACTCGGACTTTCCACCCTAAGACCAGACCATCCCCAGGGGCGGATAAGAGGATTCCAAGGGGTGAGGGTGGAGAGAGTGAGAGGGTGGGAGCTCTACCCCAAGTTTGGCGAGAACAGCCTGGGAAATCAGCGGCTCAAGAGGCCGCAAGAAGGATCGTTTGCTACCGCTGCCGGCAAGCGGGACATATTGCAGCCAATTGCCCGGTTGTGGAGGAACCCATGCAGTGTGACTTTCTGACGGGCAGACGTCAGTCGCTGTGTGCAACAGTCGCATGCACTGCCATTCGAGGAACTGAGAAACATTTATGCAAAATGTGTGTTAATGGTAGAAATGTTGTGGTATTGCTGGATTCAGGTAGCCTTGTGACCCTGATAAAGGCTGAGTTAGTTAAAACAGAGGTCTCTGGGAATAGCAAGGTAGCTGTTATTTGTGTGCATGGGGACACCCGAGAGTATCCAGTGACTACAGTGTGTTTCGAGACCCCCAAAGGTACCCTCTCTCATCCAGTGGGCTTAGTATCTCAGTTACCGCATGACGCCATTGTGGGAAGGGATTTTCCGAAGTTCTGGGAACTGTGGGATGATCCTGAGCCCCCCACTGGTGCCCCTATGTACCAGGAAGGTGATAGCCAGAACTCCCCTGAGAGTGGTGAGGACTCTCCGGAATTTCCCTTATCAGTATTGGCAGGGGAGACTCAAGAAACTGGAGAGGAGCCCACCTCCTCAGACGAAAACCTACCGTCTGTGGAGTTTTCTGATCTTGAGGTTCACAGGGAAAACTTTGCCACAGAACAGTTGAAAGACCCCGCCCTAATAAAGGCACGGGAAAACGTAGTGAAAATAGATGGCGAGTTAGTGAACCCAGATAATACCTGCACTTACCCATACTTCAGCGTAGAGAAGGACCTACTGTATCGGGTGGCAAAAAGGGCAGAAGAAACCGTTGAGCAGCTTGTGGTGCCCAAACCTTACAGGAAGTTGGTGTTGGAGTTGGCCCATGGGCACATTCTTGGAGGTCATCTGGGGACAGAGAAAACCGGAGAGAGGGTATTACAGAGATTCTATTGGCCGGGGGTGATGAAGGACATAGAAAATTATTGTTCCTCCTGCCCTGTGTGTCAGAGGTCGGCCCCGATGCCACATTTCCGTAGCCCGCTGGTCCCTCTACCCATCATTGAGGTCCCGTTTGAGAGGATCGCCATGGATTTGGTAGGTCCTATAATCAAGTCCGCTAGGGGGCACCAGTACATATTAGTTATAATGGACTATGCCACCCGTTATCCAGAAGCGATCCCTCTCCGAAATACCTCAGCCAAAACCATAGCCAAAGAGCTATCTCTTGTGTTTAGCCGGGTGGGTATTTGTAAAGAACTGCTTACGGACCAAGGTACACCCTTTATGTCCCGGGTTATGAAGGAGCTGTGTAAATTGTTCAAAGTGACGCAATTACGTACATCTGTGTATCACCCCCAAACCGATGGGCTGGTTGAAAGGTTCAACAAAACCCTAAAACAAATGTTGAAGAAAGTGGTGGATAGAGATGGAAAGGATTGGGACTGTCTACTTCCTTATCTGATGTTTGCTATTAGGGAGGTGCCCCAATCCTCTACGGGATTCTCCCCCTTTGAGTTACTGTATGGGAGACACCCAAGAGGGCTGTTGGATATTGCCAAGGAAACTTGGGAAAGTGAGAGTTCTCCCCACAGGAGTGTGATTGAGCATGTCGCCCTGATGCAAGACCGAATTGCACAGGTAATGCCCATCGTGAAGGAACATTTGGCCCAAGCGCAGTTAGCACAGCAGAGAGTGTACAACCGTGGAGCCAAGACCCGTACCTTTTCCCCGGGGGATAGGATACTGGTACTTGTCCCTACGGTTGAAAGTAAATTCCTTGCCAAATGGCAAGGCCCCTACGAGATAATGGAAAAAGTGAGCGAAGTGAATTACAAGGTCAGACAACCAGGAAGGCGAAAGCCCGAACAGATCTATCACGTTAATCTGTTGAAAGCCTGGAGGGATAGAGAGTCCCTAGTCGCAGACACTTGGTCACCAGCTCAAACTGGTTGCGTGATTCCGGAGGTTGGAATAGCAGCCACCTTGTCACAACCCCAACAACAGGAGGTTAAGGAGTTTGTGCTTCGCAACAAGGAGGTATTCTCTGAGCTGCCGGGACAAACATCTGGGGTAGAGCATGACAGCATTACCCCGCCCGGTGAAAGGGTGAAGTTAAAACCCTATCGGATCCCAGAGGCCCGACGGGAGGCAATACGGGAGGAAGTACAGAAAATGCTGAACTTAGGGGTGATAGAGGAGTCCCAAAGTGATTGGTCTAGTCCCATTGTGTTGGTGCCTAAACCGGATGGGAGCTGGCGATTTTGTAACGATTTTCGACAGTTGAACAAAGTTACAAAATTTGACACCTACCCCATGCCACGTATAGATGAGTTGATCGACCGGCTGGGAACAGCCCGATACATGACGACTCTTGACCTCACAAAAGGGTATTGGCAAATCCCCCTGGCCAAGTCGGCCAAAGAGAAAACCGCATTTGTAACCCCAGACGGGGCGTTCCAATATAAAAGAATGCCGTTCGGGTTACAGAATGCGCCGGCCACATTCCAGCGGAAAATGGACCAGATGCTGAGGCCCCATCGGAAGTATGCTGCGGCTTACCTGGATGACATAATTGTCCATAGCACAGATTGGGCCTCACATCTGCCAAAAGTGCAAGCAGTCCTGGAATCTGTTCGGGAAGCGGGGTTTACGGCTAACCCCAAGAAGTGTACCATTGGGCAGGAGGAGGCCAAATATCTTGGGTACACCATTGGGAGGGGAGTAATAAAACCCCAACTCAACAAAGTCGAGGCCATCCAGAGTTGGCCACGTCCCAACAGCAAGAAGCAGGTACGAGCCTTTCTGGGAATCGCTGGGTATTATCGGCGATTCATTCCCCACTTTGCTTCTAAGGCTGTGCCCCTAACCAACCTGACGAAGGGGAAAGGGTCAGTCATGACTAAATGGACCCCCGAGGCTGAGGCAGCATTCCAATTCTTGAAACAAGCCTTATGTAGCCAGCCAGTGTTGTACTCACCCGACTTCTCTAAAGACTTTGTCGTACAAAGTGATGCGTCAGATGTGGGGTTAGGAGCAGTATTGTCCCAGGTCTGGAACGGGGAAGAGCACCCAGTCATTTACCTCAGCAGGAAGTTGAAGTCCCATGAGGTAAATTACGCCACCGTTGAAAAGGAGTGTTTAGCGGTGAAGTGGGCTCTAGATTCCCTTCGGTACTACCTGCTAGGTAGGCACTTTGACATGGTTACGGATCACGCTCCGTTAAAGTGGATGGCTCAAAACAAGGAAACAAATAGAAGAGTGAATAGGTGGTTCCTGGCCCTCCAGGAATTCAACTTCACAGTAAAGCATCGCCCTGGCGTTCAAATGGGGAATGTGGATGCTTTGTCTCGAGTACATGAATGCCTGATTGCTGGTGTTCCAACCCCGAGGTTAAAACAAGATTGGGGGGTATGTGACAGCAGGAAGGTAAAGTCACCTGGTTGCATCCAGGGGGGTAGATATATTTCGCCCAGATTCAGGCTTTACGCCGACTTATACAACTAGGTGGAGAGTTGTATAAGCCCAGCTGAGGCTAGTGGGCTCATGGATGACTCATACCTCTAGGGAGAGTGTGGGGCGTCGTGCAGACAGGGAGTTGATGAGACCAGCTGAAGCTTGTCAGCTCATTTAGGCCTCTATAAGAACTCCCAGCTTCATTAGATGTTAGCTCATGCCTGGACCCAGACCTGTGTGGACTGTCTAGGGAGAGTGAACCCCTGTGCGGTGAGACAAAGCCTGTGTGGCTATTTGCTTGGACATTTAAAACCAGGGACTTAGGGACTAGGACAGCACTAGGCTGATCCCAGTTGTTAGTTAGGAAACCTGTATGTTTAGTCAGAGGTCAAGTTAACCAGGATTTATTTTGTTTATGTTTCTTTTGCTTTGCTGTGTTTTGTCACTGTAAATAGAAAATAAACCGCACCTTTTTGATTTTGAAAACCACAACCTCCGTTTGCTGGGCCTGTTTTTGTGTGGGGAGCCCATCTCGGGGGTCACACACACCCGCTGCCGAGCTAACCCCCTCACAAAGGATAGAGGGGTTGGGGAAGTTCGGATACCTTGGTTTTGCAAATCACTAATGCGGTTCTTGAATCCAGAGGACAACAGCTTTCTGTCTCTGGCGACCATCAGATAGGCCTCTCACACCGACCTAACAGCCGGTATGAAGCACGGACAAAGTCTCTGCCACAGACTTGAGCGATAAGTGGAATCTCCTGGATAATCCTCTGCCACAGGATTGTTTAGCCTGTAGTATGTTAGTTAGGTCAGCTGCACAGTACCTGAACCTTTAAGCCATCCGGCAGTACTGTGAGGTAGGTTAACTTGAGTGCATCCTCCAAAAGAGTCACCAGGCCCTTCCTGAGATACCAGCCATCAGCTCGGTCCTCTCCAGTAAGGTCCTCCCCTGGAGTCTTCTCAGTTTGAGTGGCTTCTTCCACGCAGGCAAGACAGCACAGGACCACCTTCAGTTAAGTAGGCCCCAGACAGGCTTCTGGGCCTACTTGCAGCAACACATCGGCATAGCCTCAGGCCTGGAGGGCCATGAGGCAAGAAGCACCTTGAAGCACATGGCACTGCCCCTTAAATATCCTTCCACAGCATTCCCAGCTACAAAGAAGCTCCTGATTGGGTTGTTTCTGGGGAAAGAATATCCAATGCAATTCAGCTGGCTGTATTTCTCACACTGGCCTGTGACAACAGTGACACCTACTGGCCACACTGGGAAATGCACACAACACAGCCAAAGCTGGAACAGAACCCAAACAAATTTACATAATCACTCTGAGCTACTTACAGCTCAGATACCCCTAAATTTACACATAGGGCGCTACACATGTATTCCTAATCCAGGCCCAGTCCTGTATTCCCAAATCCTTCCCTGTCCATGTATTCCTAATCCTGGCCTAGTCCTGTATTCCCAAATCCTTCACCAGTTTACGATTCCCAAATCTTTTCCCCAGCTTAGTTTCTTCATACTTTTCCGTGTCTGTATATCAAGTCCGTCTATAACTTGGTTTTCCTAAAGCCTATTCCCAGCTAGATGTTCCCAAGGCCTTTCCCAGCTCGGAGTTCCCAGGCCTTTCCCAGCTCGGAGTTCCCAGGCCTTTCCCAGCTCGGAGTTCCCAGGCCTTTCCCAGCTCGGAGTTCCCAGGCCTTTCCCAGCTCGGAGTTCCCAGGCCTTTCCCAGCTCGGAGTTCCCAGGCCTTTCCCAGCTCGGAGTTCCCAGGCCTTTCCCAGCTCGGAGTTCCCAGGGCCTTTCCCAGCTCGGAGTTCCCAGGGCCTTTCCCAGCTCGGAGTTCCCAGGGCCTTTCCCAGCTCGGAGTTCCCAGGGCCTTTCCCAGCTCGATGTTCCCAGGGCCTTTCCCAGCTCGATGTTCCCAGGGCCTTTCCCAGCTCGATGTTCCCAGGGCCTTTCCCAGCTCGATGTTCCCAGGGCCTTTCCCAGCTCGATGTTCCCAGGGCCTTTCCCAGCTCGGTGTTCCCAAGGCCTTTCCCAGCTCGGTGTTCCCAAGGCCTTTCCCAGCTCGGTGTTCCCAAGGCCTTTCCCAGCTCGGTGTTCCCAAGGCCTTTCCCAGCTCGGTGTTCCCAAGGCCTTTCCCAGCTCGGTGTTCCCAAGGCCTTTCCCAGCTCGGTGTTCCCAAGGCCTTTCCCAGCTCGGTGTTCCCAAGGCCTTTCCCAGTATTCCGGAGCTCTTTCCCGGCTCAGTATTCCTGAACCCTTTCCAAAGTTTGATATTCCTAAACCCTTTCCCAGCTTGATGTTACTGAGCCCTTTCCCAGCTCGGTGTTCCTGAGCCCTTTCCCAGCTCAGTGATCCTGAGCCCTTTCCCAGCTCAGTGTTCCTGAGCCCTCTCCCAGCTCAGTGTTCCTGAGCCCTCTCCCAGCTCAGTGTTCCTGAGCCCTTTCTCAGCTCGGTGTCCCTGAGCCCCTTTCCCAGCTCGGTGTCCCTGAGCCCCTTTCCCAGCTCGGTGTCCCTGAGCCCCTTTCTCAGCTTGGTGTCCCTGAGCCCCTTTCTCAGCTTGGTGTCCCTGAGCCCCTTTCCCCACTCGGTGTCCCTGAGCCCCTTTCCCAGCTCGGTGTCCCTGAGCCCCTTTCCCAGCTCGGTGTCCCTGAGCCCCTTTCCCAGCTCGGTGTCCCTGAGCCCCTTTCCCAGCTCGGTGTCCCTGAGCCCCTTTCCCAGCTCGGTGTCCCTGAGCCCCTTTCCCAGCTCGGTGTCCCTGAGCCCCTTTCCCAGCTCGGTGTCCCTGAGCCCCTTTCCCAGCTCAGTGTTCCTGAGCCCTTTTCCCAGCTTGGTGCTCCCGAACCCTTTCCCAGCTCCGTATTCCCAGGTCCTTCCACAGCCGCCCGTTATTGATTGTATAGGGGAGAGTCCTGTTCTTCCAGCCTGGATGCATCATCTTCCATCATTCAGTATTCCATTTGTTCTGCCGTGTCACAGCCCGAGTTCTCAGGATCTGTGATGTCACAACTCGGGTTGTCAGGATCTGTGATGTCACAGCCCGGGTTGTCAGGATCTGTGATGTCATAGCCCGTGTTGTCAGGATCTGTGATGTCACAGCCCGGGTTGTCAGGATCTGTGATGTCACAGCCCGGGTTGTCAGGATCTGTGATGTCACAGCCCGGGTTGTCAGGATCTGTGATGTCACAGCCCGGGTTGTCAGGATCTGTGATGTAATTTTGTAGATCTGTCTTTGAATCCATTGACCTGTCTTCTTATCATTGCCCTTCTTCATTCAGGTGCCCAGGATTTGATTCCTCCTCCGCAGAGTTATGACGGATCTTCTGAATACGATGACGTCAACTCCCTCGCTTCTGGTAAAACGGGATGAGAAGGAGCAAATAGCGAGCATTTCTATCGTATGGGAGTCCACTCTATAGCTAGAACTGGGAATTGCCCTTCATGTAGATATCTCACACAATTAGTTGTGACCCGGGTCACCAACCTAGGTCATGTCTTATGCAATACAAATCCAGTACATAGTTCTCTTGCTCAGACAAAGGTTTATTGTATAAAAGGTATGAAGTCATTACAGAGGCTATGATGCGTTTTGCTCACAGTCCTTATTAGTTAAGAAACCCTCAAGGGTTGGTGCTCATCTTATGAATGAGAATTGTGTCAAGGTTCCTCTGTTGACTGCATACCTGTGCATACTACAGTGGAACCTCGGATTGCGAGTAACGCGGTTAACGAGCGTTTCGCAATACGAGCACTGTATTTAAAAAAATCCTAACTCGGTTTACGAGTGTTGTCTCACAAAACTAGCAGGATTCAGGCCAAAGCGGTGTGCAGTACCGCGTTTGGCCTGAGGTGGGGGGGCACCGGAGCCGAGCAGAGAAGAACAGCGCCGATTGGAGCCGTTTGGAAAGACTCGGAAATAGTACGTTCCAGAGCCTTTCCGAGGTTTGTCAAGGTCAGCCGAGCTGTCCTCTGGCCTTTCCAGCTGTTTCCGAGGCTCTCCAGTACCCCCTACCGCCTCTGGCCGCATGCGGTTTTTCATGCCATTGAAGTCAATGCGGGAAAAATTATTTTTGTTTCCATTGACTTCAATGGGGAAACTCGCTTTGATATGCAAGTACTTCGGTTTACAAGCATTCTCCTGGAACGGATTATGCTTGTAATCCAAGGATCCACTGTACTTCTATAATAAACCTCTGTCTGAGTAAGAACTGTATGGACTTATCGTATTGTCATTTCATTGCATAAATCAAGAACTGGCAAGGTCTGAATGCTGCAAATTTTTGTGCTTTCAAGTATGAAGCTGTAACGGCACTCCAAGTATGAAAGGTGTTAAAGCCGCTCATATTACTCTGAAAATACACCTGTGACCAGACTTAATTAACATGAGCTAATTAACTAATCCCTTTAAGCAGCCAAGATGACTCATATGCATGACCTTTGAGTTTCCTAGCCTGGCTGTCTCCTAAACTACAATACACATTATCACAGGACTCCTTCACACAATTACAGGGTCAATTAGCACAAGCCACGATGAAAGATACTCATTTACATTATAACAGACAGACAGGTGGCTGGAGTTGACATCATCAGCCTCGTTAAGCAATAGACGGTCGGTCTGTTACCTTGACTTCCTGGAATGCTTCCTGTGCATAGACCTCACAGCACACAGGGGATAACATCTTCATATTTCTTGAGAGATATTGTGGATAAATATTACTGTCCCATTTGAAGTAGTCCAAGATATATTTTCTCAGTCACCCTATGCCCCTAACGGACATAGGGTGATTTAGACATAAGATGTGTATGGGGAGCTGAAACAAGGGTACGCCATACTTTCCAAGAGATTGTGGGTACCAGGGGCCCTCTCGTTACAGAAGTGTTGGCTCCTAGACTGCAGCCATTTGGTAGGCCATGCCATAGATGGGCTGCCATGGTCCACCACACATCGTGGTACAGACATTACTGCCATGTATAATAAAAGGTTACAAACTAACGTCATGCCTTCTATTGCAATCCTCTGACTGCTCTCCATGCACGGTTTGTACAATTTTAGTGGAATAGTGTACTGTGGTCTTCCATACTGTGCCACCTACTCTGGGACCGCACACCTTGAACTGGACTGGTAGTAGAGTACAGAGATTGTTTGTCTTTTCTTCTAGTACTCTGTTCCAGGTGTGCAGAGAAGGCAGGTAGTCTTAATCTTTAAACCCCTACTCCCTTTCCCTCCAACCTTGGCAAGCCTTGTGTGACCCCCCCTTTTCCCTCCAACCTTGGCAAGCCTTGTGCGACCCCCCTGTTTTCTCTCCAACCTTGGCAAGCCTTGTGTGACTCCCCCTTTTCCCTCCAACCTTGGCAAGCCTTGTGTGACCCCCCCTTTCCCTCCAACCTTGGCAAGCCTTGTGTGACCCGTCCCCTTTTCCCTCCAAGCTTGGTAAGCCTTGTGTGACCCCCCTTTTCCCTCCAACCTTGGCAAGGCTTGTGTGGTCCCCCCTTTTCCCTCCAACCTTGGCAAGCCTTATGTGACCCCCCCTTTCCCTCCAACCTTGACAAGCCTTGTGTGACCCCCCCTTTTCCCTCCAACCTTGGCAAGCCTTGTGTGACCCCCCTTTTCCCTCCAACCTTGGCAAGCCTTGTGTGACCCCCCCTTTCCCTCCAACCTTGGCAAGCCTTGTGTGACCCCCCTTTTCCCTCCAACCTTGGCAAGGCTTGTGTGGTCCCCCCCTTTTCCCTCTAACCTTGGCAAGCCTTGTGTGACCCCCCCTTTCCCTCCAACCTTGGCAAGCCTTGTGTGACCCCCCCTTTCCCTCCAACCTTGGCAAGCCTTGTGTGACCACCCTTTTCCCTCCAACCTTGGCAAGCCTTGTGTGGCCATGCAGATTGGGGTAGGAGGGAGCTGCACAAAATTGTTGACCTATTACCTATTAAGGAACCCATCCATCAATCACAGACCTTCCTTAATCACTAAAGCCCCGTACACATGGTCGGAATTCCCAACAGAAAAAGTCTGATGGGAGCTTTTGGTCAGGAATTCCGACCGTGTGTATGCTCCATCTGACTTTTTCTGTCAGGAATTCCGACAGAAATAGATTGAGAGCGGGTTCTCAATTTTCCCGTCGGAATTTACGACGGACTTTTTCCCGTTGGAAATCCTGACCGTGTGTACGGGGCATAAGAGATTTCCGGAATGTTGGAGATCCCTCTACGATCCATTCAGATGCTTTTTCTGTATAATAAAGCAGAGGCAGTGGTGGGAGGTTTCATGTGCAGACCATTGGTGGAGTATTGTGGTGGGTCCCAGCAGGTCAGGCAGATATCTTCTAACCTATAGGCAGTCTTATCTGTGTAAAGAGCTTCCTTTTATCTCATCTGTCTATATGTTATTCTTGCAGTCTAAATACAAGAGACAATGAAGAGGCCACTGGTAAGAAGATGTAGCCAGTAACAGCCAGATCCAAGATTATATCTTACAAGAGCTCTGAATGGACAACTGTTACCAGTATCAATCCGTGTAAATATTTTGTGTATATTTGCTGAACACTGCAGTCTCAGACCTCCTCCCATTGAAGTCTCTGCAGTCTCAGACCTACTCCCATTGAAGTCTCTGCAGTCTCAGACCTCCTCCCATTGAAGTCTCTGCAGTCTCAGACCTCCTCCCATTGAAGTCTCTGCAGTTCCAGACCTCCCATTGCAGTCTCTGCAGTCTCAGGGCCTCCTCCCATTGAAGTCTCTGCAGTCTCAGGGCCTCCTCCCATTGAAGTCTCTGCAGTCTCAGGGCCTCCTCCCATTGAAGTCTCTGCAGTCTCAGGGCCTCCTCCCATTGAAGTCTCTGCAGTCTCAGGGCCTCCTCCCATTGAAGTCTCTGCAGTCTCAGGGCCTCCTCCCATTGAAGTCTCTACAGTCTCAGGGCCTCCTCCCATTGAAGTCTCTGCAGTCTCAGGGCCTCCTCCCATTGAAGTCTCTGCAGTCTCAGGGCCTCCTCCCATTGAAGTCTCTGCAGCTCCAGACCTCCTCCCATTGAAGTATCTGCAGTCTCAGACCTCCTTCCATTGAAGTATCTGCAGTCTCAGACCTCCTCCCATTGAAGTCTCTGCAGTCTCAGGGCCTCCTCCCATTAAAGTCTCTGCATTTCCATGCCTCCTCCCATTGAAGTCTCTGCAGTTCCAGACCTCCTCCCATTGAAGTCTCTGCAGTTCCAGACCTCCTCCCATTGAAGTCTCTGCAGTCTCAGGGCCTCCTCCCATTAAAGTCTCTGCAGTTCCAGACCTCCTCCTATTGAAGTATCTGCAGTTCCAGACCTCCTCCCATTGAAGTCTCTGCAGTTCCAGACCTCCTCCTATTGAAGTATCTGCAGTCTCAGGACCTCCTCCCATTGAAGTCTCTGCAGTTCCAGATCTCCTCCCATTGAAGTCTCTACAGTCTCAGGGCCTCCTCCCATTGAAGTCTCTGCAGTTCCAGACCTCCTCCCATTAAAGTCTCTGCAGTTCCATACCTCCTCCCATTGAGGTCTCTGCAGTTCCAGACCTCCTCCCATTGAAGTCTCTGCAGTTCCAGACCTCCTCCCATTGAAGTCTCTGCAATCTCAGGACCTCCTCCCATTGAAGTCTCTGCAGTCTCAGGGCCTCCTCCCATTAAAGTGTCTGCAGTTCCAGACCTCCTCCCATTGAAGTCTCTGCAGTCTCAGGGCCTCCTCCCATTAAAGTCTCTGCAGTTCCATGCCTCCTCCCATTGAAGTCTCTGCAGTTCCAGACCTCCTCCCATTGAAGTTTCAGCAATCTCAGGACCTCCTCTCATTGAAGTCTCTGCAATCTCAGGACCTCCTCCCATTGAAGTCTCTGCAGTCTCAGGGCCTCCTCCCATTGAAGTCTCTGCAGTTCCAGACCTCCTCCCATTAAAGTCTCTGCAGTTCCAGACCTCCTCCCATTAAAGTCTCTGCAGTTCCATACCTCCTCCCATTGAAGTCTCTGCAGTTCCAGACCTCCTCCCATTGAAGTCTCTGCAGTTCAGGACCTCCTACCATTGAAGTCTCTGCAGTTCCAAACCTCCTCCCATTGAAGTCTCTGCGGTTCCAGACCTCCTCCCATTGAAGTCTCTGCAGTCTCAGGGCCTCCTCCCATTGAAGTCTCTGCAGTCTCAGGGCCTCCTCCCATTGAAGTCTCTGCAGTCTCAGGGCCTCCTCCCATTGAAGTCTCTGCAGTCTCAGGACCTCCTCCCATTGAAGTCTCTGCAGTTCCAAACCTCCTCCCATTGAAGTCTCTGCGGTTCCAGACCTCCTCCCATTGAAGTCTCTGCGGTTCCAGACCTCCTCCCATTGAAGTCTCTGCAGTCTCAGGGCCTCCTCCCATTGAAGTCTCTGCAGTCTCAGGGCCTCCTCCCATTGAAGTCTCTGCAGTCTCAGGGCCTCCTCCCATTGAAGTCTCTGCAGTCTCAGGGCCTCCTCCCATTGAAGTCTCTGCAGTCTCAGGACCTCCTCCCATTGAAGTCTCTGCAATTCCATACCTCCTCCCATTGAAGTCTCTGCAGTCTCAGGACCTCCTCCCATTGAAGTCTCCGTAGTTCCAGACCTCCCATTGAAGTCTCTGCAGTTCCAGAACTCCTCCCATTGAAGTCTCTGCAGTTCCAGACCTCCTCCTATTGAAGTCTCTGCGGTTCCAGACCTCCTCCAATTGAAGTCTCTGCAGCTTTGGGGCCTCCTCCCACACACAGTCTTGAGGACTCCTCCTGCTGAAGTCTCTGCAGCCTTGGATTCTCCTCTAATTTAAGTCTCTGCAGCTTTGGGACCTCTTCCTACCCAAGTCCCTGCAGTTTTGAGGACTCCTCCTGTTAAAGTCTCTGCAACCTTGGATCCTCCTTCTATTAAAGTCTCTGCAGACTTGGATTCTCCTCCAATGAAAGTTTCTGCAGTCTTGGATCCTCCCTCCATGAAGGTCTCTGTAGGTTTGTGGCCTCCTCCCACTAAAGTCTCCACAGCCTTGGATTGTCCTCCAGTTGACATTTCTGTAGCTTCGGGGACCTCCTCTCACCTCAGTGTGTCATCACACAAGTGCTGGGACATTTCTGTAGAACAGCGGTCTCCAAACTGTGGCTCAGGGGCCAGATGTGGCCCTTTGCTTGCCTTCAACCGGCCCTTGAAGTACTTTTCCTCCCACTGACACCAACAATGGGGCATAATTCCTGTTACTAATATCAACAATGGGGCACTATTTCTCCCATTGATGCCAAGATTGAGAAACTATTCCTCTTCCTGACACCAATGATGGGGCTCTATTCCTCCCCCTGACACCAATGATGGGGCTCTATTCCTCCCACTGACACTAACCATGGTGCACTATTCCTCCCCCTAATGTCAAAGGCACTGTTTACTCCCACTGACGCCAGGACAATTTCAACTTCCAATGGCCACAATAAGTGAAAGACAGTAAATTGGCCCTTTGTTTAGAAAATGTGGATACCCCGACTGTAGAAGGCTGTATGTGATTCTTGTATAATACATTATGTACACTCTGAGTCGTGTTGCTTTCTATGCCAGTTCTCATTTACTCTCAGCTATATTTGTTTTCCATCCTTGTTCCAGGAATATCAGAAGATGTTTAAAGTCCAAGTTCACCTTTTCCAGAAAATAGCCCATGCGGTCAAGGAGCTCCAGTAGAGATTAATAAAAACTGTTCAGCTTTGTTCCTTCCAATTATTGTCATAATAATTGTCATAAGCAACCCCCATATCCTGACTAGTTTTCAGTCCTGCAATGCTAGGAGTGAGTGTCCAACAGTTTACACTTCCTTTCAACAAGTCAGGACGTAGGGGTTGCTAACTTGGAGTTTTCAGGCCAGGCTACCGAGGGGACCCAGATGGCCCACAGGTATGACAATAATACTATTGATAAGGAAGGGGAAAGGGTAAAAAGGGGGCAACGGGACTTTATATGAATCAAAATACTTAAGTAGAGTGAATCAATCAATATACCGTATTTATCGGCGTATAACGCGCACCCCAAGTTTAGGAGGGAATTTTAAGGAAAAAAACTTTTAGGAGGGAAGATTAAGGATAAAAACTTACATTTAAATGCCCATCAATGCAGCCTTATCAGTGTCCATCTGCAGCCTTATCCATCATTGCAGAATGATCAGTGTCCATCTGCAGCCTTGCCCAGTGTCCATCTGCAGCCTTGCCCAGTGTCCATCTGCAGCCTTGCCCAGTGTCCATCTGCAGCCTTGCCCAGTGTCCATCTGCAGCCTTGCCCAGTGTCTTTTCAGCCTTGCCCAGTGTCCTTGCAGCCTGATCATTTAAATTTTACCACCACAGCGCCTAGATATACAGAGCCGGATGTCCTGTGTACTCGGCTGTACTCGGCTCCTCTCGTCTCCTCTCACAGTCCCGCCCAGTCTCCTATGATGGACATGAAACAGGTCCAATGGTGGGACTGGGCGGGACTACGAGCGGAGCCGAGCTTAGCAGAGTACACAGTACACTCGGCTATGTGTATATATTGGCGGCGCTCGCTCCTCTCTTCCCCTCACAGACAGCGGGGATCGGCGTATAACGCGCACCCACCATTTCCCCCTGATTTTAAGGGGAAAAAAAGTGCGTTATACGCCGATAAATACGGTAATTGGAATAATTTATTAACGACACAAAAGAGTGTAGTGCAATAGAGAACATTAATAGTAAATCAATATGTAATAAGCAGAATTAATAGGCATGATAAATACATAGCACAATAAAATTCATAATATAGTAGCATTGTTACACATGATTGGTAGTGAACCAGCAGTACACTCAAAGTGTATAAAAATAGTAGCCAATATAAAATTGATTGATGATTCAAACAGATCAAACCCATAGTAGACACATGATTACTGTGGCATAACACCCAATAGGAAAAGCTTGATGCGTTTCGTGGATTGTTTCCACTTATCAGGAGCTGCCTATGGTAGATAATAGATAATCAATGTTAATTGATTATAAAAGGAAGAGAGGGAACAAAAAGTATGGTCCTATAACACTCTTACCTATGGGTAGAAATTCAAAAAACGTAGATCATAGTGGTGGTGATATTAATTGGAGGCACTGAGAGGTGAGGAAACATCCACCCGGGAGCTGAGGTGACATCCATGACCGGCAGGCAGGCCAATTTTTGAAGTGGAGACCACACCAAACAATAGGGATGGAGACCTGTGTACTGTATAGTCATGGCTCATACAAAGTCCCACCTATATTTCTCTTTCAATAATATTTTACAAATCTGCACAGTTTATTCATCCTATATAGTGTAAATGTGGGAGCTACTCCTTCCCTATAATCTATCCATCCATAAACCCAATAGTGAGTAACAAATAGTGTTCAAATCATACATTTTGCTTTTGTTGCCGTCACTTCTGGTTATCCGCCTGACTACATTTTAGGTCCTTTGGAACGTTCGCCGGCTCTGCAATGCGAGGGGCGTGTCAAGGTCACCTGTGGCCAGGTGACAGATGCACACCGTAGGGGGACAGGAGTGCACCGCAAGGTAGTGAACCCTATGGCTGACTGCTGCGGATAGGAAACTGGGTGGTTGTGGAAAGCGGGACCAGAGGAGCACAACCGGGATCCTAACGGAAGCTAGAGCCAAGATTCCCCAGGGCGCGGAGTCTAAGACCCAGCAGGTCTTCTCCAGGGCCTCTAGTGGTGAGGATGTTATGCTGCAGGCTGGGACCAGGTTGCGGCCCCTGGAGTTTCCTAGCTCACGCCCCGTAGGATAAGGGGAAAAGAGGGGAAGCAGCAGCACAAGATATGAGAGAAACGAATAACAAGCTGAAGGTCAGGGGCCACAAGCAGACAAGGATAACGAGAGAACGAGCCGAAGGTCAAGGGTCACGAGCAGACAGGGATAGTCGGGGACAAGCCAAATATGTAACAGAGAGACAGACGTAGCACACGGCAGGCAGGAACCCAAACACACAATGCCTAACAAACACGTTGATCAGCAAAGCAGGCTTGCAGTGCACAGGTTAATATAGTGTTCTGTGATAGGGCCTGGGATGGAGTCTGGCTGGGAGGAGATTATAAAGGAAGCCAGGTGAAAGGGTTCTGGCCTCCAAGATGAACACATGGGAAGGAAGGTAAGCTGACAGACAAACACTACTGCATATCCATGACAGTACCCTCCCTCTTATGGGCCCTCCCCCGCCTGGGCCCAGGCTTAAAGGGAAATCTCAGATGAAACCTCCTCAACAGATGAGGTGCAACGACATCAGATGCAGCGATCCAAGACGCCTCCTCAGGACCAAAACCTCTCCAATGCACAAGGTACTGAAGAATGCCTCTGCAGAGCCGAGAATCCAGAACTTGTCTAACCTCATACTTTAGATTATCCTCAGAGACCGAAAACGAGGTAGGGAGATGACAAGAAGATCTATTGAGGACCAAAGGCTCTCTAGGAATAAGCAAGGGCATGAGAGGATCAACAGGAATCTGAGGAGGGTCCCCTAGACCCTTAAAGGGGAACTGGTCATCTTGCACAGGACCATCAAACTGGGCAGATGTCAGTGGAACCCTGAAGTCAGGTTGGTTAGAGGGTGACATGTCACAGGAGTCAAGCTGAATAGCTGAAAGACAAGCAGAATGTCCTGAACAAGAAAAAGTAGGCGGCTCACTGGGCATGGGCTGGACTGGCATAACTAGTACAGAGGCCGAGTGAATAGCAGAGTCAGGTGTAGCGACTACCTGAATCGCATCGCAAGATGTAGCGACTGCAGGACTTGTAGACAAGCTAGCCTGGCTGTGCGTCCAAGGGCGATTAGGGACAGAGAAATGTAAATGGTTATGCGACCTGGAATGAATGACCGGCTCAGGTTCACAGGGGGCAACCTTGGGTAGGCAGGACGAGGAACAGGAGGAACCCCAAGCCAGGATCTGTCCAGTAGTCCAGTCCACATGAGGAGAATGGAGCTGTAACCATGGGAGACCCAAAATTATAGGTGTTGAGGCCTTGGGTAAGATAAGGAAGGATATCCACTCCTGGTGGAGTGTCCCTACCGACATCTTAACAGGGAGGGTCTGGAAGCGGATAGGTCCCCCTGGGAGAACAGTACCATCTATCGCCAAGACCACCAATGGCGTGGTGAGGGGCAAAAGAGTAAGTCTCATGGACGACGCGATTTCCCAGTCCATGAAATTACCAGCGGCTCCGGAATCCAGATATGCTGAGACCGAATGAGAAGAAGCACCAACATGAAGTAACACAGAAAGCAGAAGACGAGAAGGGGAAGGTGATATTTCTGGGTCCAATACTCCACTTTCCAGATGAAGTGGACCCAAACGTTTTTCTGGACAAAGAGAGCAAGTGTCACGAAAATGACCTTTACCCCCACAGTAGAGACACAGGCCTAGAGTTCTGCGCCTAGCACGTTCCTCTGGGGATAGCCTGGTCCTGCCCAGCTGCATGGGTTCCTCAGCTGGCAGGAGATGCTCCACGGGTCGAGGAGAGGGGAGCTCAGGCTGACTAAGGACCAAGGAGTGCTGGCGCCGCTTTTCTAGGGTCCTTTCCTGAAAGCGAATATCGATCTGGTTACACAAGGAGATAACTCCGTCCAGATCAGTGGGGATGGTTCTTCCTGCTAATTCATCCTTCACTCTATCAGAAAGGCCATGCAAAAAGGTTGCGACTAAGGCCTCATTGTTCCAGCTCAACTCAGCCGACAGTATGCGGAAATTAAGGGCGTACTGTCCCACTGAAGCAGACTCTTGGCGGAGACGTAGAAGGGCGCTGGCCGCTGAAGAGACACGAGCCGGTTCTTCAAAGATATTCCGAAAAAGTTTCAAGAAGCCAGACAGGCTAGAAACCACTGGATCATTCAGTTCCCACAGAGGGGCTGCCCAGGCTAAAGCTTCACCGGAGAGGAGGGAAATGATATAGGCTACCTTTGCCCTATCAGACAGAAAGTTTTGAGGCTGAAGCTTAAAATGAATCGTGCATTGGCTAAGGAACCCTCTGCAGGCCTTGGAGTCCCCAGAGAAACGGAACGGAGCTGGCAGTGTTAGTGAGTGTGTGGCTGCGACTGGTGCGATAGGTACCACCGCTGGTTGTACTTGAGGTTGCGGATTCGGGGTTCCCAAGGAGGCCTGAAGCTGCTCGAATCGAGAAGCCAGATCCTGGAGGAATCGCATCACCTGAGTCTGATTCGATTCCTGGGTTTCAAGTCTGTGGACTATGCCCCGCAATGGATCATCCGCGGGGATCGGGATGTCAGCCGGGTCCATGGCTGATCAAACTGTCAAGGTCACCTGTGGCCAGGTGACAGATGCACACCGTAGGGGGACAGGAGTGCACCGCAAGGTAGTGAACCCTATGGCTGACTGCTGCGGATAGGAAACTGGGTGGTTGTGGAAAGCGGGACCAGAGGAGCACAACCGGGATCCTAATGGAAGCTAGAGCCAAGATTCCCCAGGGCGCGGAGTCTAAGACCCAGCAGGTCTTCTCCAGGGCCTCTAGTGGTGAGGATGTTATGCTGCAGGCTGGGACCAGGTCGCGGCCCCTGGAGTTTCCTAGCTCACACCCCGTAGGATAAGGGGAAAAGAGGGGAAGCAGCAGCACAAGATATGAGAGAACCGAATAACAAGCTGAAGGTCAGGGGCCACAAGCAGACAAGGATAACGAGAGAACGAGCCGAAGGTCAAGGGTCACGAGCAGACAGGGATAGACGGGGACAAGCCAAATATGTAACAGAGAGACAGACGAAGCACACGGTAGGCAGGAACCCAAACACACAATGCCTAACAAACACGTTGATCAGCAAAGCAGGCTTGCAGTGCACAGGTTAATATAGTGTTCTGTGATAGGGCCTGGGGTGGAGTCAGGCTGGGAGGAGATTATAAAGGACGCCAGGTGAAAGGGTTCTGGCCTCTAAGATGAACACATGGGAAGGAAGGTAAGCTGACAGACAAACACTACTGCATATCCATGACAGGGCGGGGCTGCGATATTACCTGAGGCTGTACATGCTGGTGCTTCTCAAGGCACCTTTATACATGTCCGTGATCAACTTGTAGATTTTAATTCCTCCATTCCTAATAAATTTACAGATACTCTTCATTTTAACGACTTACCTGTTTAACGACCGCTCGGACTTCCGATCAGCTCTCCTGACCCGAACGACACGCTGTACATCATTGTATTGTACAGTACAGAATTTATATTTGTGTTCTGTACTTATGCAAATTAAAACGTTTTTGAGCTGGAGTTTTGTGTTTAGACCTTTTTTTCACAATATAGTACAGTAGTTAAGAATATGCAAATACACCGGGGCCCATCCCTTCTAACTGTATAAGCGCCCAAACTATAGCGGCTGCCAGTATCCCATCGGGGCTTGGTGTAGGTTGATGTGGCATGGTAAGGCTCTAACATGTTGCGTGCACCAGCGCTTCCTCAGAAGCTTAGACAGATATTAATGTGTTTGTTTATATTGAATTATTTTGTAATAAAGAAAATAAATTTTAACAAATTTTGTGTACCTGTGTGCCTATAAAGTCCATGATTTCTCCAAGTATAGAATTCATATGGGTACAGGTACGAAGGTGGAATAAGTCCACAATCACCAAGAACTCCAGCCCAGATGTCCTCTCACAACCCTAGAAAAGCCTCAAGCAGAATAAAATATTCTCATAGTGCAGTACAGGCTCTTCTCAGGTTCCGTTTCAACGACCAGGTTGTTAAAGGTATTGGTCGTTAAATGAGGAGCCACAAGTAATCAATATAATATCAAAACATTGATTATTTGTGGCTCCGTATTTAACTACCAATACCTTTAACAACCTGGTCGTTGAAACTGTCGTGGAGATACCGCTGTACGCTATGCGCACACCATATCTCCTGTGCTAATAAGCACACATTTCGTCTAATGATATAATGCATCTTACCTACAACTCTATTTCCGTATATCCCCAAGTAAACAAACATCACCATAGCTTACGTCTCAGCTCCATCAGCATGACTGCCCTCTGCCCAGTATGCTTGGCTTTTTATTCATAAAAGACAAAAGCTATGACAAACAGGAAGTGATGGCTCCAGAAGCCAATTGCTTCCTCCATGGGAAGTGACATCACAGGATATGACCTAACAGAAAATCCTTCCAGCAGGATGAGTTAATACAAACAACCAATGAATAATGGCTAAAGGAGTCCTACGGGTGTGTCTGAGCAGAGGCAGGGTGTATTGCCTTTCCTGGAACAAAGGAAGCCGCATGGCTGAACAAACATGGACTCCGTCTCTGATCATAAC
Source organism: Rana muscosa (assembly GCA_029206835.1). NCBI lineage: Eukaryota > Metazoa > Chordata > Amphibia > Anura > Ranidae > Rana > Rana muscosa. The sequence goes on along the minus strand of JARGYO010004025.1, from coordinate 242,279 downwards.
AACCCAAAGACTCCCGTTTTTCCGCTGATAGGAATCCTTATTCTGCGCTTTTCCAGAGAACAACGCATACCCGGATTATACTACCGTTCCTTGTGGATGGGAGGCTATCTGCAGGTGCAGGCTACGAATCCCGACCATGCTGATCAGACACAGCAGAGACAAGAGCGTACATCTGCCTATAACCGATAATGTCCTTACAGAGTGAACATATCCCCTCCAGACGATCGTTCTGTGCATCGCACAGGGGCCCTTCACTGGCGGACATAGCCCCACTCTGCAAACACCTCTCTCCAACCTCAAGAAGTTTTCCACTACCAGACGGGACTCAACCAGCATCAGTCTGCCCCAGTCAGCTCTTTAGAGCGGGCTGCAGGAGTACCAACACTGGGCGACACTATGACAATACATATTAAATACATCTTCATAAAATTTCCACAACAGAACGGAACCCGGTCGTTGGAACGGAACCTGGTCGCTAAGTGAGAAGAGCCTGTACTGCTCTAAGAATATTTTATTCTGCTTGCGGCTTTTCTAGGGTTGTGAGAGGACATCTGGGCTGGAGTTCTTGGTGATTGTGGATTTATTCCACCTTCGTACCTGTACCCATATGAATACTATACTAGGAGAAATCATGGACTTTTATAGGCACACAGGTACACAAAATTTGTTAAAATTCATCTTCTTTATTACAAAATAATTCAAATATAAACACACATTAATATCTGTCTAAGCTCCTGAGGAAGCGCTGGTGCACGCAACATGTTAGAGCCTTACCATGCCACATCAACCTACACCAAGCCCGATGGGATACTGGCAGCCGCTATACTTTGGGCACTTATACAGTTAGAAAGGATGGGCCCCGGTGTATTTGGTGATGAATGCTATTTAGGGCAATATTCATTTTGTGAAAATTCAATGTGTTTTTATATTTGAATTATTTTGTAATAAAGAAGACCTTTGTGCCTATAAAGTCCATGATTTTGCCTAGTATAGTATTCAAACCAGGATAGGACATGGCACTGTTATTTTTGTATCCACAGTTGCACCCTGTGTTGATGCAAACACCCATATGAAAAGTGATTTAGGTCTTGAGTGACTCCATACGGTTGGTGAGTGGGCGTGGTGGAGCACTTTATGGGATTTGATTGGAATTTCATCTCACAAGATCATTTTAAAGACACAGTGCTTTGGGACATTACTGATCTGGATTAGAAGTTGTCCATATGTGATTGGTAAATTGATCGTTATGGACTATTACACTGGTGGAAATGAGGAGGTAGAAAGATCTAATCACTATTTTGGGTTTATGATTTGAACTAGGGATGAGCCGAACACCCCCCCCGGTTCAGTTCGCACCAGAACTTTCGAACGGACCGAAAGTTTGCGCAAAATTTAGAACCCTATTAAATACAATGGATGCGAACATTCAAAATCAAAAGTGCTGGGGGCGTGTCCTGGCTATGGAGGAGTGAGGACGTGCGTCTCCACAGCTCCGTCTCATCGCCGCACTTCATCATCGCTCAGGGGGAGAATCTCACTCCATCGGCCTTCTATTATGCCTCAGAAGTCCCGGGCATCCTCGCAGCCACCGCGGACCGACCGTACCAGGCAGGGACAGCTTGGTTTCTTCCCCGAGAGCAACGGGCGAGGCCGCGAGGCTGCAAAGATGGCGTCGGCAGCAAAGGCCCAGAAAGCCGCCAAGGCCTCCCAGAACGCACCTGCCCCTTCGCAGCAGCAGACTGGCTCTCCTGTACCATCCCCGGGATCGGTGAGTGACACGGTCCCCCCGACCTCCCCGGGCTCCCCTTCTCTGCGGGCGGATGAGGCAGCAGGCCCAGATCCCCTGGAAGAGGCAGACATCAGGCGCCATATTTGGTCGCTCCCCACCAAAGCAGATTTGGAGCGCTTCGCTGATAGGGTAGAGAAGGCCCTAACAGAGGACATTGCCCAGCTCAAAGCTGACACGTCTCAACTGGGAGGAAGGATGGAATCCTTAGAACAGAGATTTGAGGAAGCCCTCCCTGTTATCGCTATGCTGCAAGACAAGTGCACCACTCAGGATCATCAGATTGAGGCCCTGCTCTGTCAGTTAGACGACATGGAGAACCGTAACCGCAGGGCCAACATTAGGATCAGAGGCCTGCCTGAGGCCACTGGTGCTAGGGACATTGTCCCCACCCTAGAAGGAGTCTTTAAGGAAATATTGGGACTGCCTGCCACAGCCACCATTGAGATAGATCGCGCGCACAGGGCTTTGAAACCCCCTTCCCAAGATGTGAATAATCCCAGAGATATCATTTGTAAGCTGCATAAGTACACAATAAAAGACCGCATCATGCAGAAAATGCGGGGTAAGCCCTACTTTGATTTTGAGGGCGCACACTTGGCCTTCTACCAGGACATTTCTCGCCGCACTCTCATGCAGCGCAGATCTCTACGCCCCCTCCTGGTGGCTATCCAAGATGCAGGTCTCCAGTACCGTTGGGGCTTCCCCTTCTTTCTTCAGGTCACCAAAGATGGCAAAACGGTGACTCTCCGCACTAAGGATGATCTCCCAAATTTTTTGTCCTCTCTAGACCTGGATCCGGTGGACTTTCCTGACTGGAGGGGAACACCAGACTTTTCTGCTACCAGACTACCGCCACCTCAACCGTGGCAAGTATCCAAGCGCAAGACTCGCAGACGGGATCGCAGACGACATCCTTCTGAACCCTCCATAGGCCCAGTCTTCTCAAGGGTCTAACAGTGGGACTTGTTTTGAGGAGGGTCCACTCTCTAATTTGCCTTCCCTTTGATAACCAAGCCATAGACTCCCAGGTCGTGCCTTGAGCACCTACAACAGGCTTCGGTGTCCCAATGTCCTCTGTTTTTCGCCCACAAGAAGTATCCCCTCTACTACCCCTCCCCCACTACAACGTGTTAGATGAGATGGGCGGAGCTGGGAGCCCCCCTCGCCTACCCCCCTATGTTGGTCCACGTACCCCCCGTAGGCCACCCTTTTTTGGGATCTGATCCCCATAGGGATCGTGGGCTAGGACTCGGGCCCCCTCCCCTTACAGGGGGCGGGATCCCGAGCATGGCCCTTAGAGGTTTTCTATGTTCAGATGGCTCCGGCCACTCTGCTATGTTTGTGTTGTATTTTGTATTTGTCTCATGTGTTTTTTCTTCTTTTTTTTCGTCCCCCCCCTCCTTTTCTCTTCCCTATCCTTCTCTTTTCATTCAGGAGCGACCTGCCGCTGCGTCACCCACACCGAGCGTGCCACCAATCTGCGAGCTTCGACCATCTTCCCTCTCCCTATGACTAAGCTACAGGTAAGCTCATATAATGTCAGAGGTCTTTGCTCACCCCACAAGCGTAGTAAATTGTGGTGGGAGTTAAAGCGCCTGAAATCGCAGGTGGTCTTCCTTCAGGAGACCCACTTTACGCCGCAGTCCCTTCCTAAGCTTCCTACTCATCTTTTTAATCAATGGTTCCTTAGCAACTCCCCTACACCCAAGTCTAGAGGGACGGCCATTGCTGTCCACAAATCTTGCCCCTTCCAACCCTCTGACAGTAAAATAGACCCCCTAGGTAGATATGTGTTTCTTAAGGGCAGTATTGCTGGCCAGACGTATACGTTTGCGACGATATACGCCCCAAATACAGACCAACTCACTTTCATTGACGCTACTTTGGAACGCCTGGCTGACTTTAGAGAAGGCTTCTTGATTCTTGGAGGTGACTTCAACATCAGCCCTGACCCTCTGCTCGACACGTCCCATGCGAGATCCCCACACTCCTATGTGTTCCTTAAACACTTCCGCAAGACGCTCCAATCTCATCTCCTAACAGACTGTTGGCGAGTTCTACACCCTTCGGACCGTGACTTCAGCTACTACTCTAAAGTACACGACGTCTACACACGTATAGACCACATCTATGTGGATGTTAAGACTCTAGAACTCCTTCACACTGCGTCCATTGGCACCATCTCCATTTCAGACCACGCCCCGATAACGGTTGCCTTCACCCTACCTTCGGGCACACATCGGGCCTGGACGTGGAGGTTGAATGATAATCTGTTGGACGATGTGGTGGTAGTGAAGGAAGTGTCCGACACCTTGACCCATTACTTTAGTGAAAACGCGGGAGATGCTCTGACAGAGGGAGTGATCTGGGAAGCCCATAAGGCTGTGGTCCGAGGTGAGCTGATCTCTCAGGGATCCAGACTTAAAAAGGCTCGTGGGGCAGAATTCTTGAGGGTACACGCTGCCCTCCGGAGGGCTGAACTTCAACACAAGGCAAATGGGACCTCTGAGGCGTTGAAGGCACTGACTGAATTACGGGAACTATTCCTGCGCCTTCTTGACCGCCAAACCCGTAAACAGTTTCGCTATATGGCCCACAAATACTACGAGCACGGGAACAAATGCGGACGGATGCTAGCGCGGGCCCTTAGAAAAAGACATGCCCTGACGTACATACAAAAACTGCGCTCCTCCTCAGGGGGAATGATGATGCAGTCTTCTAAGATTGCCTCAGAGTTCCGTGATTATTATGCCACACTTTATCACTTAGACTCTGAGCTCCCTCCTACCACACATGAAGCTAGACAACAAGCGATCCGGGAATACCTTGCCTTGGCCGGTCTCCCCCCCCTTACAGAGGACCAGTCCTTGGCCCTGGAGCTACCGATCACAACGACCGAGCTTGGGGCAACGGTGGAGTCCTTGCCCAATGGGAAGAGTCCTGGCCCTGATGGGTTTACTAAGGCATATTACAAGACCTTTTTTTCTCAATTGGCGACCCCCATGTGCAAATACTTTAATTCTATAGCAGGGGGGAAAGACATTCCCTCTGAGGCCCTCTTGGCCCACATCACTGTGATTCCAAAGGAGGGCAAGGACCCCACTGTCCCCCAGAGCTACCGTCCCATTTCCCTCCTTAATTTAGACATAAAACTCCTGGCAAAAATACTAGCAAACAGACTGAAACACCTTATACCTGAGATTGTCCACCCAGACCAAACCGGCTTCATTATAGGCAGAGAGGCCAGAGATAACTCCCTCAGAGCTGTCCATCTCGTCCACTGGGCCCAGACCCGTCGGAACCCACAGCCATACATAATTCTCTCGACAGATGCAGAAAAGGCCTTTGACCGTGTAGACTGGTCTTATTTAACAGCAGTACTTAGGTCAATAGGGTTAGGCCCGCGGATGATGGCGTCGGTTCTGGCCCTGTATTCCACGCCTTGCGCACAGGTCAAAGTCAATGGGACCCTCTCCTCTCGATTCCCCATTAGAAACGGCACGAGGCAGGGGTGCCCCCTGTCCCCCCTCTTGTTTGCTCTGGTGCTGGAGCCATTACTCCGCACAGTGCGTGCCAGCAAAGATATTAAAGGACTGCAGGTGGGGAACACAGAACATAAGCTCTCGGCATACGCCGACGATGTCCTCTTCCACCTTTCAGACCCCCTACTCTCGTTGCCCAACTTGATGAAAGAACTGAAACTCTTTGGGTTGATCTCCAACTTCAAGATCAATTTCACGAAGTCGGAGATTCTTCCCATTTGCCTGCCCCCCCACTTGGTCTCGAGTCTCAAAGCTGCCTTCCCCTTTACCTGGGCCACATCGTCTATACGCTACCTGGGTATACAACTTACAGACCGATTTGACACCCTATACGCCGTTAACTACCCCCCACTGCTGGCCTCGGTCAAGAGTGATCTCTCACACTGGACGCGTACTGCCTTTACTTGGATGGGCCGGGTGAACATAATAAAAATGAACGTGTTACCGCGCATACTTTTTTACCTACAAATGCTCCCAGTTCCGCTACCCAGACTTTTCTTTGACCGTCTCTCTAGCATGCTATCTGACTTTATATGGAACGCGCGTAAACCCAGAATAGCCCTGAGGGTGCTACAGCGGCCAAGGCGGGGGGGCGGCTTGGGGGTCCCGGACATTAGGAGATACTACCGGGCTATAGCCCTGCAGAGGATCCTCGATTGGCGTTTCCACACCCATTCGAAACTCTGGGTCTCCCTAGAGAAGAGCATGGCGGGCAGGAATCTGTCCTACGCGCCATGGCTATCTCGGGAACATAGGGGGCTATCCGAGATGACCTCCCCACTGACGACTCAGGTGTTGTCGGTGTGGGACAAGATCAACCCACTGCTGAACTTGGCCCCCCCTATGTCCCCGCTGACCCCGTTGGGCGGTTTCCATTGGTTCCCCCCAGGTGAACAAATGGCCTTTTTTGGGCCATGGGTGGATGACGGAAACGCTAGTTGTGGCAAACTCATGAAAGACGGCAAACTCCTGGGTTTTGAGGCTCTCCGGGCCGGACATCAGGGCCAGCGAATGAATTTCTGGAAATACAGGCAACTACACCATTTCTTCGAGGTACATGGTCACACGATTAGAGACACATCGTCCCTCACCCAATTTGAGCGCCTTTTCATTGCAGAGACTCCTGCCCCTCACCTGGTGTCAGAACTGTATCGACTTCTAGACTCGACCGCTTCTCAGCCCAGGCCCGCCTACATCCGACGCTGGGAAACCGACCTGGGACACGTTCTTACGGAAACACAACTGACTCATTTATACTACCTCACCCACTCGTCCTCTATTGACTCCAAGACTCAGGAGACAAACTTTAAATTGCTGTCCCGTTGGTACCGGGTACCAGCGGAGATGGCCCGCATTTACCCCTCTACATCCGAGCTCTGTTGGCGCGGCTGTGGACTCCGAGGTACGTTCCTCCACATATGGTGGGACTGTCCCCTACTTAAGCCATTTTGGGAAGACTTACGAGACCAAATAAAATTAGTAACAGGGATAGATGTTCCTTTTTCTCCAAAGCATTTTCTTCTGCATGTCCCCCCGATTTCGCTCAGCCGATTCAAGAAAAGTGTGCTGCCCCACCTGCTTAATGCAGCAAGGCGCCTGCTCCCAATATACTGGAAAAAGCCCAAAATTCCTACTCGGGCGGAGTGGATCGGTGGGGTGAATGCGGTGCGAGAGGCAGAGGACTGGGTAGCGACTTGTCGAGGCACCCGGGAACGGTTTACCGACGTCTGGGCACCCTGGTCTGAATATGTTTCTGACCCTGACTGCGTACCCTCCAGTTTGGATATTGCCTTACTGGAATTGGCAGACCCCTCCCTTAAAACACACAGGTTACGGCGCGCCTAGAAGACAGAACGACACTCCCTTAGTAGGCTGCAGACATTGGCACTGGGCCATACAGATGGTCTGATCCTGGCGTGGCGTGCTCGGTGTGGATCGCAGCCCTCTCCTAGACCGCAGGTACGCTCCCCCTCCCTCTTCTTCTCTCCCCCCCCCTTTTTTTTTTTTTTTTTTTTTTTTTTTTTTTTTTTTTTTTCCTCCCCTCTGTTCCTTTCCTATTTTATCTTACAAGTTCTATGGTGGCCTTATTGTTATACTGGTGTCAAGTTCAAATACCTATTGTTTAGCTGTGGGGGAGTGTAGATGCAGAAGTCCCTCTGTGCTCGCGGGGCCGTCCCCTGACTATACAGGGACACTGGCGGCCCCGAGGGGGTACACTTTGACGCCTTTTGGGGCCCTTGGCGCGCGGGAGGGGTGGGGGGTGGATTGATGGAGGCCTCCTGGCCCCCCCCTGCCCTGGTCGCGGGCCTCGGTCCCATACATGTAGTACATTTTGGGTTACAGCCCCCTGGCTCGTGGCCGGGGACAGGGCTGTACATGGGCAGGTCAAGAAGCTATATATATTTTGCCCACACCCCCACGGCTATTTGCTATGCCAAGGCCCCCTTTGGACCCCCACAATGCTTGTCGACCCAGTGGACACTGGGGGCACCCCATTAGGTATCTGTCACCTTGGCCTTGTAATTGTATATGTATTCCCCTGTTCAACCTATGTTTTCGTACCGCTCTTGCTATCTCGGCCCTGCGAGGTCGGTGTTCTCTATTTTAACCACCAACTGTTGAACATGTCCTGTTATCTGTCATTTTTTGAAAACAATAAAATACTGATTATATAAAAAAAAAAAAATCAAAAGTGCTAATTATAACGGCTAATATGCAAGTCATTGTCCTAAAAAGGGTTTGGGGACCCGGGTCCTGCCCCAGATGTATCAATGCAAAAAGAAGTTTTAAAAACGGACGTTTTTTCAGGAGCAGTCATTTTAATGATGCATAAAGTGAAAAAAAAACGTGAAATATTCCTTTAAATATTGTACCTGGGGGGTGTCTAAAGTATGCCTGTGAAGTGGCGCATGTTTCCCGTATTTAGAAAAATGACATTTCTAAAGGAAAAAAATGGTAATTTAAAACTGCTTGCGGCTTTAATGTAATGTCTGGTCCCGGTAATATGGATGAAAATCTTTGAGAAAAATGGCATGGGTACCCTTCCACCCCACTTGTATGGATATTAAGGGGAACCCCGCACCCAAAATTTAAAAAAGGCCCTATATACTCTGAACAGCAGTATACAGGTGGTGCAAACAAGACAGGGACTGTAGGTTTGTTCTTATGTAGAATCTGTTTCTAATTTGGAACAGGTACATTTTTTAATTGTAGCTCCAGCCAAAAAATCTATTTTTAAGCTTTTTGGAGAACATAGGGAAGGGTTATCACCCCTGTAACATTTGTTTGCTGTCTGTGCCCCTGTTCAGAACAGTTCACCTCACTTTCCGTCCCAATGACAAATGTTTTTGAAAAGTGGGGTTTTTATTGAAACAAGGATTGGTGATAAAGCATCAGTGGAGAGGAGACACTTTTTTCCCATATTAACTCTTACAGGAGAGAATTTCTCTTCCTAGGGGTAGATTTCCTCTCACTTCCTGTTGTTTCCTTCCGTTTGCAAGTAGGAGTTGTTTGAAAGTAGGGGCCTGCCGTATATACTCTGCTGAAATTTGCCCCTTACATGTTGGTGTTGCCACAACACTGTAAGCCCTCACAGTTACTCTTGGTGGGCGCTGGAACACCCTGCTCTGAACTATATCAGGAATTGTAATTACATGCCATTGTTGAACAGTGGTAGGAAACATTGGGCCTTTGGTGGTGGTGGTGGTGCTACAACACTGTAAGCCCTCACAGTTACTCTTGGTGGGCGCAGGAATGGGCCCTGCTGTGAATTATTAGATCAAGAATTGTAATTATATGCCCCTGTTGAACAGGGGCAGAAAAATTGGGCCTTAGGCACTGGTGCCACAACACTGCAACCCCTCACAGATACTGTACTTGGAGCACAGCAATGAGCCCTGTTGCAAAGTATTGCATCAAAAATTGTAATTACACGCCCCTGTTAAACAGGGACTGAAAAATTGGGCCTTAGCCACTGGTGGCAGCACCCAGAAGCAAAAATGTTCTTCCAAGCTATCATCATTAATCGGATCATTGAGGAGGAGGAGGATAGTCAGTCAACATAACAGGACAGTCACTCAGCATCAGCATCAGTCTTGAAGGGATGTGACATTTGAAAATAAATTATTCTGTTATATCAGCTCAAGGTGCTTGGTAGCTGGTGGTGATCCAAGACTGGTTCATCTTTATGAAGGTCAGTCGATCAATCGAGTCGGTGGACAGGCGCACCCTGTGATCCATGACAAATCCTCCAGCAGCACTGAATGTCCGTTTCGAAAGAACGCTGGATGCAGGACAGGCCAGTAGCTCAATTGCATACTGTGCAAGCTCTGGCCAGTGATTCATCCTCAAGACCCAGTAAGCCAGAGGATTTTCGGTGGGAAAGGTGTCCAAGTCTGACCTTGCCCCTAGGTATTCCTGCACCATGTATATCAGACGCTGGCGATGGTTGCTGGAACCGATCATACCTTGGGGCTGCGGACTAAAAAATTGTCTGAACGCATCGGTCAGACGGCCACCTTCCCCACCGCTCCTTCTTTGACTGACCGAAGCCTCAGCAACTCGTTGTCCAGGACCAGGAGTTTGTAACCTCCCAGTCTCTGGGAACACGTTGCACAGACCTTTCTGCAAGGCCTCCCGGAGATGTCTCATCCTTTGCTCCCTCTGCGACGGTAAGATAAGGTCCGCAACCTTACCATTGTACCGTGGATCAAGGAGAGTGGCCAGCCAGTAATGGTCCCTCTCCTTGATCCGAAGAATACGAGGATCCTTCCGCAGACTTTGCAGGATCAGGGAGGTCATGCAGCGTAGGTTAGCTGAGGCATTCGGTCCGGAGTCCTCTGGGTCACTAAGGACGACATGATCCGCAGCCACCTCCTCCCAGCCACGTACAAGTCCACGGGTTTCTTGTTACTGTAAATCATCCCTAAAAGACTGCTGCTGTTGATGCAGAAAGCCAGGCTCCACCTCCATGCTGACACAATCCTCCTCCTCGTCCTCTTCCTGTGTGATGGGTGGGACTGAAGGAACACTGTCTGGGTAAAGGGGGCCTTGAGAGGCAAGGAAGTCGTCCTCTTCCTGCCTCTGTTCTGCCTCAAGTGCCCTGTCCATTATTCCACGCAGCGTATGTTCCAACAAGTGGACAAGAGGTACAGTGTCACTGATGCATGCACTGTCACTGCTCACCATCCTCGTGGCCTCCTCAAATGGTGCCAGGACAGTGCATGCATCCCTGATTATGCCCCACTGGCGTGGTGAAAAAAACAGAGCTCCCCTGACCCTGTCCTGGTGCCGTAGTCGCACAGGTACTCATTGATGGCCCTCTGCTGCATGTGCAGCCACTGCAGCATGGCCAACATTGAGTTCCACCTGGTGGGCATGTCACATATAAGGCGGTTCTTGGGCAGGTTCAACTCCTTTTGCAGCTCAGCCAGCCAAGCACTGGCATTATATGATCTGCGGAAATGCACACAGACTTTCCTGGCCTGCCTCAGGACATCCTGTAAGCCCGGGTACCTGCCCAAGAACCGCTGCACCACCAGGTTAAGGACGTGAGCCACACAGGGCACATGGGTCAGTTGTCCCTGTCGGAGGGCGGAGAGGAGGTTGGTGCCATTGTCGCAAACCACCATTCCTGGCTTAAGCTGGCGTGGCGTCAACCACCTCTCGGCCTGCCCCTGCAGAGCTGACAGAACCTCTGCCCCAGTGTTGCTCCTGTCCCCCAAACACACGAGCGCAAGCACGGCATGGCATCTTTTTGCCTGCGTACTTGCGTAGCCCCTTGAATGCCTATGGAGCACCGCTGGTTCCGAGGACAAAGCACAGGAAGAGGCCATGGAGGAAGAAGAAGAGGAGGGGGTGGAGGAGAGAGGTGTGTCACAACCAGTAGTAGCATTTTGGAGGCTTGGCGGCGGAACAACCTCCAACACTACTGCACCTTGTCCTGCATCCTTCCCAGCTGCCAAAAGAGTGACCCAATGGGCCGTGAAAGATAGGTAACGTCCCTGTCCATGCCTGCTGGACCATGAGTCAGCGGTAATATGCACCTTACCGCTGACCGCCCTGTCCAGCGAGGCATGGACATTGCCTTCCACATGCCGGTAGAGAGCCGGAATAGCCTTCCGTGAGAAAAAGTGGCGTTTGGGAACCTGCCACTGAGGAACCGCACATTGCACAAACTCACGGAAGGGGGCCGAGTCTACCAACTGAAAAGGCAGCAGTTGAATTGCTAGCAATTTAGCCAAGCTAGCATTCAACCGCTGGGCATGTGGATGGCTGGGAGTGAACTTCTTTCGACGGTCCAGCAGCTGGGGCAGGGAAATTTGCCTGCTAGAATTGGACGTCGGTGTACTGCTAGCAGAGTGGCCGCAAGTACTTGGCTGTGACACACCTAATTCTACACCTTCATTCCTCTCAGTGCAGGTTTCAGAGAGGACTGAAGGTATAGTGGGGTTGGAGATCCCAGCTGATGAGGAGCAAGGAGAGGTCCGCTTTGTTCTTTAGTGTGGGTCTTTAAGGTAGGCTTGCCAACAAGCTGCATGGCAGGTCAACATATGTCTAGTCAAGCAAGTGGTGCCCAAGCGGCTGATGTTTTGGCCACGCGATATACGCTTGAGAGATATGTTGCAAACAGCAGCGGTGCGATCTGATGCACTCGACTCAAAAAAGGCCCACACCAAAGAACTTTTGGAATAACGGGCAGAGGCAGCGCCCTGCACAGGCGGAGCTCTGCGGTGTGATTCAGTCGGTGTGCTGCCCTTACGCTGGCCCCCGGAGGGCATCCTGCCTCATTGGAGATGTGCCTCCTCCTCATCCTCCTCCTCCTCCTCTCTCCTATCAGGCACCCACGTGGAGTCGGTGACCTCATCATCCCCTCCCTCCTCATCACTGGAGCCAATCTGGCAATATGCTGCAGCTGCTGGAACATGACTGCCAGATTGCTGTCCTTCTTGAGCATCCCCTCTCTTTGCACTCACGCTACTGCCTTCCTCTAGCTGGGTATCATCTTCAGACCCTTCAAAACGCTGGGCATCCTCCTGGAGCATGTACCCAACACTGTGCTCAAACAGTTCGGGGGACTCCTCAGGAGGACATGGTTGGTCTAGGGAAGGAGTGACTGATGATGACATTGATACGAGGGAAGAGGACGCTTTGGCAGCTGCTTTGCCAGTACCCTGAGCCTGGGTGAGAGAGGATGAGGAGGATGAGGAGGGCTTGGTCATCCACTCTACCAAGTCTTCGGCATGATGCGGCTCAACACATCCAGCTGCTGAAAATAATGACAAGCGTGTCCCATGGCCACGTGCTGATGACAATGCACCGTGTCCACGACCAGCACTGTTGCCCCCAGACACAGAGCCTGCTTGCCCTCTTTTATTGGCTCGTGACTGTCTGCCTCTCTTTGTTGGCCTTCCAGACATAGTAATGGCCTGCAGGGAGATGGGAAAACCAGCAATTGGGTAGTGTATATTGTGCTGGAGGCACACAACACCCACTAACTCCAGCAGATGCCTTTATTAGAGAACAGCAATGACGGGTATATACAGGTGTACACTGTGCCACTAACTCCTGCAGATGCCTGTATTAGAGAACAGTAATGACGGGTATATACAGGTGTATACTGTGCCACTAACTCCTGCAGATGCCTGTATTTGAGAACAGCAATGACGGGTATATACTAGGTGTATACTGTGCCACTAACTCCTGCAGGTGCCTGTATTAGAGAACAGTAATGACGGGTATATACAGGTGTATACTGTGCCACTAACTCCTGCAGATGCCTGTATTAGAGAACAGCAATGAGGGGTATTGTACAGGTGTATACTGTGCCACTAACTCCTGCAGATGCCTGTATTAGAGAACAGTAATGACGGGTATATACAGGTGTATACTGTGCCACTAACTCCTGCAGGTGCCTGTATTAGAGAACAGCAATGAGGGGTATTGTACAGGTGTATACTGTGCCACTAACTCCTGCAGATGCCTGTATTAGAGAACAGTAATGACGGGTATATACAGGTGTACACTGTGCCACTAACTCCTGCAGATGCCTGTATTACAGAACAGCAATGACGGGTATATACAGGTGTATACTGTGCCACTAACTCCTGCAGATGCCTGTATTACAGAACAGCAATGACGGGTATATACAGGTGTACACTGTGCCACTAACTCCTGCAGATGCCTGTATTAGAGAACAGTAATGACGGGTATATACAGGTGTATACTGTGCCACTAACTCCTGCAGGTGCCTGTATTAGAGAACAGTAATGACGGGTATATACAGGTGTATACTGTGCCACTAACTCCTGCAGATGCCTGTATTAGAGAACAGCAATGACGGGTATATACAGGTGTACACTGTGCCACTAACTCCTGCAGATGCCTGTATTAGAGAACACTAATGACGGGTATATACAGGTGTACACTGTGCCACTAACTCCTGCAGATGCCTGTATTAGAGAACAGCAATGACGGGTATATACAGGTGTACACTGTGCCACTAACTCCTGCAGATGCCTGTATTAGAGAACAGCAATGACTGGTATATACAGGTGTATACTGTGCTGGGGGCACACAACACCCACTTAAGCCTGCAGATGCCTGAGAAAAGAATAGAACATAGAACACACTGTCCCTGCCTATCTATCTCTTTCCCTGCACACCGGAAGACACTGCACGAGGCCGCCGCGCTGGCGGCCTTTTATAGTGTGGGGCGTGTACTAAACCCCCCTGAGCTATGATTGGCCACAGGCATCCTGCCTGTGGCCAATTATGGCTCTCCTCGCTTCCGGCGCTGTGATTGGCCAAGCATGCGGGGTCACAGTGCATGCTTGGCCAATCACAGCGCCGGGATTGCACTGCGATGGCGCAGTGTATTGTGGGCCGTACGCGTCACTCAAATTTTGGCGCGAACGGCCCATAAAGTTCGATCTTCGTCGAACGATCGAACAGCCGATGTTCGAGTCGAACGTGTGTTCGACTCAAACACCGAGCTCATCCCTAATTTGAACACTATAGTGTTGGGTTTAAGGATGGATAGATTATAGGGAAGGAGTAGCTCCCACCTTTACACTATATAGGATTCTAGTGTGTTTTACACTTAAAGGGGCAGCTTCACTTTATTAATGTATTAATTTATTTAAAAATTGTTATTGGGTTGGCGCCCCTTTTTATCACGATTTTTGTTATAACAGTTTTTTTTTTTATATATCTACTGGGGCCCTTTGACTGCATTGCCTATTTTCTGGAAAAGATGAACTTGGCCTTTAAGGGAACATAAAATCATTTTGTATAAACTCATGACTAAAATAAAATAAAAAATATATATTTCCTCTTATAGTTTTTCAGACTAATGTGAATTATTGCATATTAATATATATTATCTTTCTAAACTCCAGATGGTACTCCAGGCTCCTTTTTCATGCATATGGTGGACATTATTATTATATATGGCCCCGCCTCCTTAAATTCCACATTTATCACCCCCCCTTATTAAACAATAGGGATGAGCTTTGAGTTCCAGACTCGAACATTGCCTGTTTGCCCGTTCGCCGAACAGCGAACAATTTGGGGTGTTCGCGGCAAATTCGAAAAGTCTATAGGAGAAATCTAAAGTGCTAATTATAAAGGCTTATATACTCAGTACTCCATGCTGAGTGTTTAGCCCCACCCCTCCAGGAGCCTCGCAGCCGAGCTACTCACACTGAACTGCTGAAGTGGTGACAAGAAGCACTCCACATAGATCCTGCATCCGACGCGGAGAAGGCAGGGACATTGGTGGAGCAAACCGCTGATCAGCCTCCTGATCCAGCTAAGATACCTTCATCAGTCATTATGAAGTGGAAGTAAACGTGCTGCAGAACCTGGCATTTGGCAGGAAAATCGTGCAGCCAGTGGTCCTACCTTAAGGTACCACGAATACCATTTAACCCATGCTGATTGCGGGGTGGTGTTGGAGGTCTGAATAAGGAGGAATAAGGAGGAATTTATCTTTCAAGGCACATTTTACTTAGTGTTCTGGTGAGAGTGAACCCCAGCGGGGGACGTTTGTCTCACATCTGTGGTGAAGATTGGGAGTTGGCGTAGGCTACACAACCCATCTACCTATGGAAACACCTACCACTTTAAGAACTGTGACCTTGTTGCTCCTTTTATGACTGTGTATTCACTCATCATACCAATTATATATTTTTTGGAGTTGGACATTATCCAGCATTGAGCGCTGTTTTATCAAATAGACTTTGTTCTTTTAATTTTTTTGATACATCTTACATATAAAGGCTTATATGCAAGTTATTGTCCTAAAAAGTGTTTGGGGACCCGGGTCTTGCCCCAGGGGACATGTATCAATGCAAAAAAAAGTGTAGCGTTACCCTCAACTAAGAGGGCCGCAGATTTGGTCTGGGCCCTGAGTACAGCTCCGCCAGCCCCCGGCAATCTACTCGGCCCTTTCTGGCACAGTTAGTCTAGGGGTATACACATTTAATACTTATACTTTATGAGAGACTCAGACACGGAGTAGTTATAAAGGAATAACAGATTTTACTTTCAGCTATGCAAAGGGAATGAACAGTGATAACAACTTGACCATTAGAATATTTACAGAGCCCTGCAATATTACAATATCAGTCACACTACACCATGGAGAAGGGGGGGGGGGTGGATAAGGAGACGCCACGTGGGGCGACTGTTAACTAGGCACCCTGTGGCGCAATAACTAAACTAGGTCCCTAATGAATCAGGCCTGATTCCTAATTCTAGAACTCAGTCCTGTATGAATGATGGATTCTTCACCGGCATCTGTAGAGGTGGTGCACTTAAGAATAAACAACAATTATAATCCAGGAAAAGGGAAAGTTGATAACTGACAACACTTCACTGGAGATCCTCTGGATCAGTCCTGCTGTGGATCTCCAGTGAGAGTCTTTAACATGAGGTAGTAGGCCTCGGCAGTTTATAGGCACAGTACTATCAAACAGGTTAGGGAATGAGCTTACGCTCGCTCACCCGCCGGACACGATCTCCGTCCGGGACTTCCACCGGCTATGACTTCACTCGCCCACAGCGGTTGCTGCGATCGGGTCCCTGATCCAATCTAGGCTGTAAGTAGAGATGTCGGATGCCACCCAGGCTCGCAGTGGGGTGGAAGGCTCTTTGGTCGGCTGCGGAAGGCCCCAGGCTTCAGGCCTTACCCAGCACAGGTCCGCACAGGTGTAACAGTCTCTGCCATCCCGTGTCCAAAGAGGCCGAGCCAGGCCTCGCCCCTTCCTTATATATCCCCACCCATGAGTCTCTGGGGCAGAAGCAAAACCTCCTGGGAACCAGTGGGGTTCTGGGAACAGTAGTTCGAGAGCATTTAAAGGAACCCCGCTACAAAAGTTTTAAAAACTGACGTTTTTTCGGGAGCAGTGATTTTAATAATGCTTAAAGTGAAACAATAAAAGTGAAATATTCCTTTATATTTCGTACCTGGGGGGTGTGTATAGTATGCCTGTAAAGTGGCGCATGTTTCCCGTGCTTAGAACTGTCCCTGCACAAAGTGTCATTTCTGAAGGAAAAAAAGTCATTTAAAACTCACTCGCGGCTATTAATGAATTGTCGGCTCCTTGCAATACATAGAAAAGTCATTGATAAAAAATAAAAAAAAAGCGTGGGGGCCCCCCCAAATTCAATTACCAGGCCCCCTAGGTCTGGAATGGATATTAAGGGGAACTCTGCCGCAAATTTAAAAAAATAATGCATGCGGTTCCCCCCAAATATCCATACCAGGCCCTTCAGATCTGGCATGGGTTTTAAGGAGAACTCCACCCCAAATAAAAAAAAAATGGTGTGGAGTTCCCCCAAAAATCCATACCAGACCCTTATCCGAGCACGCAACCTGGCCGGCCGCAGGAAAAGAGGGGGGGACGAGAGAGCGCCCCCCCCCTCCTGAACCGTACCAGGCCACATGCCCTCAACATGGGGAGGATGTCCCCATGTTGATGGGGACAAGGGCCTCATCCCCACAACCCTTGCCCGGTGGTTGTGGGGGTCTGCGGGCGGGGGGCTTATTGGAATCTGGAAGACCCCTTTAACAAAGGGGACCCCCAGATCCCGCCCCCCTATGTGAATTGGTAAGAGGTACATTGTACCCCTACCATTTCACGAAGAAAGTGTAAAAAAAATTAAAATAAAAACACACAAACACCTTGGAAAAGTCCTTTACAGCTTGTCTTAATGCTTGTGTCACCTCTAATAATCTTTGGGTTTGTGTCGGTGTCACCTCTAATAATCTTTGGGTTTGTGTCGGTGTCACCTCTAATAATCTTTGGTTTGGTGTCGGTGTCACCTCTAATAATCTTTGGGTTTGTGTCGGTGTCACCTCAATAATCTTTGGGTTGGTGTCGGTGTCACCTCTACCAACCTTTGGGTTTGTGTCGGTGTCACCTCTCCCAATCTTTGGGTTTGTGTCGGTGTCACCTCTCCCAATCTTTGGGTATGTGTCGGTGTCACTTCTAATAATCTTTGGGTTGGTGTCGGTGTCACCTCTACCAACCTTTGGGTTTGTGTCGGTGTCACCTCTCCCAATCTTTGGGTTTGTGTCAGTGTCACCTCTCCCAACCTTTGGGTTTGTCTTGGTGTCACCTCTCCCAACCTTTGGGTTTGTGTCAGTGTCACCTTTACCAACCTTTGGGTTTGTGTCGGTGTCACCTCTAGTAATCTTTGTGTTGGTGTTCTTGTCACCTCTCCCAACCTTTGGGTTGGTGTCACCTCTAGTAATCTTTGGGTTGGTGTCGGTGTCAGCTCTACCAACCTTTGGGTTTGTGTCGGTGTCACCTCTCCCAACCTTTTGATTTTGTGTCAGTGTCACTTCTATTATTCTTTGGGTTGGTGTCGGTGTCACCTCTAATAATCTTTGGGTTTGTGTCTGTGTCACCTCTACCAACTTTTGGGTTTGTGTCGCCTCTAATAATCTTGGGTTTGTGTCAGTGTCACCTCTACCAACCTTTTGAGTTGGTGTCGGTGTCACCTCTTCCAACCTTTGGATTGGTTTTGTGTCGGTGTCCCCTCTAATAATCTTTGGGTTTGGGTTTGTGTCTGTGTCACCTCTAGTAATTTTTGGGTTGGTGTCACCTCTCCCAACCTTTGGGTTTGTGTCGGTGTCACCTCTCCCAACCTTTGGATTGGTGTCACCTCTAGTAATCTTTGGGTTGGTGTTGGTGTCACCTCTCCCAACCTTTGGGTTGGTGTCACCTCTAGTAATATTTGGGTTGGTGTTGGTGTCAGTGTCACCTCTAATAATCTTTGGGTTTGTGTCACCTCTCATAATCTTTGGGTTTGTGTCACCTCTCCCAACCTTTGGGTTGGTGTCGGTGTCACCTCTAATAATCTTTGGGTTTGTGTCTGTGTCACCTCTCCCAACCTTTGGGTTGGTGTCGGTGTCACCTCTACCAACCTTTGGGTTGGTGTCGGTGTCACCTCTACCAATCTTTGGGTTTGTGTCGTGTCACCTCTAATAATCTTTGGTTTTGTGTCGGTGTCACCTCTCCCAACCTTTGGATTGGTGTCGGTCCCACCTCTAATAATCTTTGGGTTGGTGTTGGCATCACCTCTTCCAACCTTTGGGTTGGTGTCACCTCTAGTAATCTTTGGGTTGGTGTCAGTGTCACCTCTAATAATCTTTGGGTTGGTGTTGGTGTCAGTGTCACCTCTAATAATCTTTGGGTTTGTGTCTGTGTCACCTCTACCACCTTTTGGGTTTGTGTCACCTCTAATAATCTTTGGGTTGGTGTCAGTGTCACCTCTACCAACCTTTGGGTTGGTGTCAGTGTCACCTATACTAACCTTCAGTGTCATCTCTAATAATCTTTGGGTTTGTGTCGGTGTCACCTCTAGTAATCTTTGGGTTGGTGTTGGTATCACCTCTCACAATCTTTGGGTTAGTGTCACCTCTAGTAATCTTTGGGTTGGTGTTGGTATCACCTCTCCCAACCTTTGGGTTTGTGTCGGTGTCACCTCTACCAATCTTTGGGTTTGTGTCGGTGTCACCTCTACCAATCTTTGGGTTTGTGTCGGTGTCACCTCTACCAATCTTTGGGTTTGTGTCGTGTCACCTCTAATAATCTTTGGTTTTGTGTCGGTGTCACCTCTCCCAACCTTTGGATTGGTGTCGGTCCCACCTCTAATAATCTTTGGGTTGGTGTTGGCATCACCTCTTCCAACCTTTGGGTTGGTGTCACCTCTAGTAATCTTTGGGTTGGTGTCAGTGTCACCTCTAATAATCTTTGGGTTGGTGTTGGTGTCAGTGTCACCTCTAATAATCTTTGGGTTTGTGTCTGTGTCACCTCTACCACCTTTTGGGTTTGTGTCACCTCTAATAATCTTTGGGCTGGTGTCAGTGTCACCTCTACCAACCTTTGGGTTGGTGTCAGTGTCACCTATACTAACCTTCAGGGTCATCTCTAATAATCTTTGGGTTTGTGTCAGTGTCACCTCTAATAACCTGTGGTTTGGTGTCGGTGTCACCTCTAGTAATCTTTGGGTTGGTGTTGGTATCACCTCTCACAATCTTTGGGTTAGTGTCACCTCTAGTAATCTTTGGGTTGGTGTTGGTATCACCTCTCCCAACCTTTGGGTTTGTGTCGGTGTCACCTCTCCCAACCTTTGGGTTTGTGTCGGTGTCACCTCTACCAATCTTTGGGTTTGTGTCGGTGTCACCTCTACCAATCTATGGGTTTCTACTGTATGGACCACGTTAACCCCTAATTGTCTCTCAAGTCCAGTAATTACCAATGATGAAGGATGAAATGAGAAACACAATTTATTGGATAGGTAGTACAATGGCTGAACACACTATCATAACACAGACAGACAGACATTCGGATGACTTATGGCGGCCATGGCCAAGTCACTGCATAACAGGCAGACTTTGTGCAAAGTAACAGTATACAGAGAATCAATAACACGATATAAAGCATAACTGATTCATTTTAAAGTGCACCTGTTTTAGGACCCATAAAGGTTCACCATTGTCAGGCAAGGCATGTTGACTGTTAGGAACTAGAAAGCTGTAATCAGAGATGATGAACTCAGAACCAGAACATGATTCTGTATTAGTGGCAGTGTAAATCTCGCAGCAGGCAGATCCCAGGAGAGAAATGACCCAATAAACGTTCTCTGGATTTTACTTCCACTGGTTTGGATGGAACACAGCTGAGGCAATATGAAGACATTTCAGCTCCATATACATGTTTGGATGGCATCTTATATTGGAGCAGTGATGGAAGGACTTCTTCCTGCCTGTGGGTAGTTGGCACTCAGTACAAGGAGCTCATCTTCATGAGATAAAACCAATGTATGACCAAGAAGCTCCAAGTCCACCTTCTCACTGGATGGTGGGGCTCTCTGGCACGCAAGCATAGTTTTAGACATATCTTCTACGACAGGGAGAAGACAGACACCCTCATGGGGTTCACAGCTAGAAGATTTCTATGCATCTCCTGATGATGGCCCAAGATGGAAACAAACATAGAGTAATGAATGAATGGAGAGGGATGGAAACAAACATAGAGAGTTATGACAGGAGTGACTTTGGGTCGGGGGTTTGTGCGGCTCAGCTTGACCTGGAGAGCTATGGAGGCTCCTTGTTCAGCTTCCCCAGGCCCTCTTATGTGTAGATCACCCGGTGTCTCTAATAGGGGCACAGGGTGAATGAGAACCCCACTATGATCTGTGCTAGTCAGACTCAATGCTGTATATATAATGTGTGCTGTCTCATGCTGTTGTGTACTATTTGCTGTGATAGTTTGGGGTGTGACTGTATTCTATTGTCTATTGTGGATGCCTCAACTATTATGGGATGTGTAAGTGTGTTGCTGTGAGGAAAGAGGGAGAGGGATTCCTCCAGCAGCCCCCCTGCTAAGACTGTTTACTGAGAAGTTTAAACACACCTGACCTGTGTGTCTATTGTGATTGGACAGTTAAACTCGCCCTGTTTTCCAAGGGTGGGGGGGGGGAAGTGTTTTGAAGTGAGATATCTGGATAACATGTGCTTGAATAAAGGAGTCTGGTGTTTTTTTTACCCTACACTGAGGTGTTGTCTGGTGACTGGGGGGGCTAAAGAATCTTGGATGGTGCTGGATCTGGACAGAGGAAGCATTGACCGTTGGACCTAGATCTGTTTGAGGACAGAGGGTTCGTCACAACTAGTTGGCAGCAGCGGGATCGTGCTTCCTGGCTGTGAAGACCTCCACCTGGATCCAAGATCGGATGGCAACCTTCAGTCACCCAGCAGAGATTGGCATCAGAGTTCCCGGGGCTGCTGCAGATCGTCCTTTCAGCACACACCAGGTCTGTGGAGAATGAACGGAAGAAGGATGGATACAGAGTAATGAATGGAGAGGGATGGAAACAAACAGAGTAATGAATGAATGGAGAGGGATGGAAACAAACATAGAAAGTAATGAATGAACGGAAGAAGGATGGATACAGAGTAATGAATGGAGAGGGATGGAAACAAAGAGTAATGAATGAATGGAGAGGGATGGAAACAAACATAGAGAGTAATGAATGAACAGAAGAAAGATGGATACAGAGTACCGTATATACTCGAGTATAAGCTGAGTTTTTCAGCACATTTTTTTGTGCTGAAAAATGCCCCCCTCGGCTTATACTCGAGTCACCTTTTTGCGCCTGATCTCAAAGACTTTGGGGGCCCGTTACCGGCCGTCCGTAGGTCCTTTGAAACCCCACATGGCTCACATGTAGCTTCACTCTTCCTCTACAAGTGTGCAAAGTTTGTTGTCTGGGGAACCTACGGCCGGGGAGAACCGATTTTTCAAAGCCGGGCACCCCCTCCATAGACTCCCATGTTAAACAGTAATTTCTCCGGTAAATTTGGGGACCCAGTACCGGCCGGTCATAGGTCCCCTGGACCCGAACCTTGGCACACATGTAGCCCCATTTCTCCTCTATAAGTGTGCAAAGTTTTTTGTCTGGGAGACCTACGGCCGGGGAGCACCGATTTTTCAAACCCGGGAACCCCTTCCATAGACTCCCATGTTAAATGTCAGTCTAGTCATGGACACAGTGAGGCATGCAGATGGACACCCTAGGCTTATACTCGAGTCAATATGTTTTCCCATTTTTTTGTGTTAAAATTAGGTGCCTCGGCTTATATTCGGGTCGGCTTATACGGTAATGAATGGCGAGGGATGGAAACAAACATAGAGGGTAATGAATGAATGGAAGAAGGATGGATACAGAGTAATGAATGGAGAGGGATGGAAACAAACATAGAGGGTAATGAATGAATGGAAGAAGGATGGATACAGAGTAAGGAATGGAGAGGGATGGAAACAAACATAGAGGGTAATGAATGAACGGAAGAAGGATGGATACAGAGTAATGAATGGAGAGGGATGGAAACAAACATAGAGGGTAATGAATGAACGGAAGAAGGATGGATACAGAGTAAGGAATGGAAACAAACATAGAGGGTAATGAATGAACGGAAGAAGGATGGATACAGAGTAAGGAATGGAGAGGGATGGAAACAAACATAGAGGGTAATGAATGAACGGAAGAAGGATGGATACAGAGTAATGAATGGAGAGGGATGGAAACAAACATAGAGGGTAATGAATGAACGGAAGAAGGATGGATACAGAGTAATGAATGGAGAGGGATGGAAACAAACATAGAGGGTAATGAATGAACGGAAGAAGGATGGATACAGAGTAAGGAATGGAGAGGGATGGAAACAAACATAGAGGGTAATGAATGAACAGAAGAAGGATGGATACAGAGTAAGGAATGGAGAGGGATGGAAACAAACATAGAGGGTAATGAATGAACGGAAGAAGGATGGATACAGAGTAAGGAATGGAGAGGGATGGAAACAAACATAGAGGGTAATGAATGAACGGAAGAAGGATGGATACAGAGTAAGGAATGGAGAGGGATGGAAACAAACATAGAGGGTAATGAATGAACGGAAGAAGGATGGATACAGAGTAATGAATGGAGAGGGATGGAAACAAACATAGAGAGTAATGAATGAATGGAAGAAGGATGGATACAGAGTAAGGAATGGAGAGGGATGGAAACAAACATAGGGGGTAATGAATGAACGGAAGAAGGATGGATACAGAGTAATGAATGGAGAGGGATGGAAACAAACATAGAGGGTAATGAATGAACGGAAGAAGGATGGATACAGAGTAATGAATGGTGAGGGATGGAAACAAACATAGAGGGTAATGAATGAACGGAAGAAGGATGGATACAGAGTAAGGAATGGAGAGGGATGGAAACAAACATAGAGGGTAATGAATGAACGGAAGAAGGATGGATACAGAGTAATGAATGGTGAGGGATGGAAACAAACATAGAGGGTAATGAATGAACGGAAGAAGGATGGATACAGAGTAATGAATGGAGAGGGATGGAAACAAACATAGAGGGTAATGAATGAACGGAAGAAGGATGGATACAGAGTAATGAATGGAGAGGGATGGAAACAAACATAGAGGGTAATGAATGAACGGAAGAAGGATGGATACAGAGTAATGAATGGAGAGGGATGGAAACAAACATAGAGGGTAATGAATGAACGGAAGAAGGATGGATACAGAGTAAGGAATGGAAACAAACATAGAGGGTAATGAATGAACGGAAGAAGGATGGATACAGAGTAAGGAATGGAGAGGGATGGAAACAAACATAGAGGGTAATGAATGAACGGAAGAAGGATGGATACAGAGTAATGAATGGAGAGGGATGGAAACAAACATAGAGGGTAATGAATGAACGGAAGAAGGATGGATACAGAGTAATGAATGGAGAGGGATGGAAACAAACATAGAGGGTAATGAATGAACGGAAGAAGGATGGATACAGAGTAAGGAATGGAGAGGGATGGAAACAAACATAGAGGGTAATGAATGAACGGAAGAAGGATGGATACAGAGTAATGAATGGAGAGGGATGGAAACAAACATAGAGGGTAATGAATGAACGGAAGAAGGATGGATACAGAGTAATGAATGGAGAGGGATGGAAACAAACATAGAGGGTAATGAATGAACGGAAGAAGGATGGATACAGAGTAATGAATGGAGAGGGATGGAAACAAACATAGAGAGTAATGAATGAATGGAAGAAGGATGGATACAGAGTAAGGAATGGAGAGGGATGGAAACAAACATAGAGGGTAATGAATGAACGGAAGAAGGATGGATACAGAGTAATGAATGGAGAGGGATGGAAACAAACATAGAGGGTAATGAATGAACGGAAGAAGGATGGATACAGAGTAATGAATGGTGAGGGATGGAAACAAACATAGAGGGTAATGAATGAACGGAAGAAGGATGGATACAGAGTAATGAATGGAGAGGGATGGAAACAAACATAGAGGGTAATGAATGAACGGAAGAAGGATGGATACAGAGTAAGGAATGGAGAGGGATGGAAACAAACATAGAGGGTAATGAATGAACGGAAGAAGGATGGATACAGAGTAATGAATGGAAACAAACATAGAGGGTAATGAATGAACGGAAGAAGGATGGATACAGAGTAAGGAATGGAAACAAACATAGAGGGTAATGAATGAACGGAAGAAGGATGGATACAGAGTAAGGAATGGAGAGGGATGGAAACAAACATAGAGGGTAATGAATGAACGGAAGAAGGATGGATACAGAGTAATGAATGGAGAGGGATGGAAACAAACATAGAGGGTAATGAATGAACGGAAGAAGGATGGATACAGAGTAAGGAATGGAGAGGGATGGAAACAAACATAGAGGGTAATGAATGAACGGAAGAAGGATGGATACAGAGTAAGGAATGGAGAGGGATGGAAACAAACATAGAGGGTAATGAATGAACGGAAGAAGGATGGATACAGAGTAATGAATGGAGAGGGATGGAAACAAACATAGAGGGTAATGAATGAACGGAAGAAGGATGGATACAGAGTAAGGAATGGAGAGGGATGGAAACAAACATAGAGGGTAATGAATGAACGGAAGAAGGATGGATACAGAGTAATGAATGCTCAGACAATAGCCCTCTCTTCTCATAGAGACATGTGTTAAAGGATACATTGAAGGGCATTCCACACACAGGTCCAGCTGTAGGGCACACCGGCAAAGTTGTGGAAGTAACATCTATGTACAATGTTAGGAGACGTGGAGAAGATGGACACCATGATGGCACTTGTGACTAGAAGCTTTTTATTCATCTTCCAATGATGGTCCATAGTGAAAGAGTGATAGCAAGTAATGAGTGCTTATGGTGGAATAGTCATTGAAGAATGATGTTATGAATGCTCAGACCTCCGCCCAAATGTCACCTCAAGGTCAAAGTGTATTGGTTGTTGGTACTGAATGGAATGCTCACCCAGATGATATGAAAAGTCATGGATGAACACAATCTTGGTCCAGCTACATCTTATGATGGCGGCTCACCTTGGAGCAGCGATGAAAGGACTTATCAGATCTGTGTTCCGGTTGGTTCATGTATACATCTAGGGAATAATAATACACACCAGAAATGTCTGGAGAAGCTCTGTGTGCCTCTATTTATGGTGATTCATGCTACAGATTTCGAGATGGAGGCAAACACAACCAGAACTAGATGCACATAGCTTATCTGACATAGAAGAAATGGGTGCCAGGTTGGGTTGGTGTTGTCCGGCTTAGAGAGGACCGAGCTTCATGTGCATTGGTCTCTAATATTAGGAACCATGACCTAATATCTAAAATAATACAAGAAAGAAATGGACAAAACCAAGGTGATTACAGAAGAATAAGCCTTGTGTGCACATTCTGATGGTCATTCATGGCGGAGCAGTGATCGAAACGTATTTTTTTTTACATACGATGAAATGGAGAGTTCTGATGGTGCTCACATCTAGAGGAGCTTGGATCTATGCGTATCTTAAGGCCCATACACACGATTGGACTTTTTGACAACAAACGTCCGACGGACCCGTTTGAGCAGACAATCAGACAGTGTGTATGCTCCATCGGACAAACTTTTTCAATCGGACAAATGTTCGCTGTGAGGACAGACAAACTTTCCGGCAACAAATGTCCTACGTCGGCTAATCCTATCGTGTGGACTAAAGTCCAAAGTACAAACACGCATGCTCAGAACCAATGCTAAAGATCAGACAACAATAGCAGACGTTGCCCACAGGGTGGCGGTAAAGAGCTGAAAAAAACACGTGATTTGGTAAAAATTTGGCTGAAAAATAGTCCTGGCGTGTGTATGCATACCAAGTTCACGGCCAACGCCCTTTGGACAAAAAATCCACGGAAAAGTCCGATGGAAGTCTGATCGTGTGTATGAGGCTTAATGAAGATATTCATGGTGGATCAGTACACACAAATGGAAGAAGCCCAAGTATCTAACCGTATCACATGATTCCCAACCAAATCCTTCAGGAAACCTTGTTTTCTTTGTTCAGCCTTTCTTTAGCCCTGATGAAGGGGGCTGGGGGAACTCATGAAATGTGTTGGCTTTTAAACAGGCGCTACAAATAATAAACTATGTTTAAGACTATTTATTAATTAGAGTGCTGCTCCTTTTTTACTCTTGGAGTACACACAACTCATAAATCATATAAGATGAGACGGAGAGAAGCCATGATTGTGTTCACATCCAGAGGAGCTCTAGCTCCATGTGTACCTGCTGTTGGAAGTTTCATGGTGGTGAAGTGATTGAACACGGGTCATCTATCATATGAAATAAGGACAGGAACCAGAACTGTGCTCACATCTAGAGGAACTGGAGCTCCATGTGTACCTTCTGGTGACGGCTCATGGTGGTGAAGTGATTGAACACGGGTCATCTATCATATAAAATAAGGACAGGAACCAGAACTGTGCTCACATCTAGAGGAACTGGAGCTCCATGTGTACCGTCTGGTGACCGCTCATGGTGGTGAAGTGATTGAACACGGGCGGGGTCATCTATCATATGAAATAAGGACAGAAACCAGAACTGTGCTCACATCTAGAGGAACTGGAGCTCCATGTGTACCTTCTGGTGACGGCTCATGGTGGTGAAGTGATTGAACACGGGTCATCTATCATATGAAATAAGGACAGGAACCAGAACTGTGCTCACATCTAGAGGAACTGGAGCTCCATGTGTACCTTCTGGTGACGGCTCATGGTGGAGCAG
Source organism: Rana muscosa (assembly GCA_029206835.1). NCBI lineage: Eukaryota > Metazoa > Chordata > Amphibia > Anura > Ranidae > Rana > Rana muscosa. Next base: position 214,769 of record JARGYO010004025.1, on the reverse strand, counting down.
TGATTGAACACGGGTCATCTATCATATGAAATAAGGACAGGAACCAGAACTGTGCTCACATCTAGAGGAACTGGAGCTCCATGTGTACCTTCTGGTGACGGCTCATGGTGGTGAAGTGATTGAACACGGGTCATTTATCATATGAAATAAGGACAGAAACCAGAACTGTGCTCACATCTAGAGGAACTGGAGCTCCATGTGTACCTTCTGGTGACGGCTCATGGTGGAGCAGTAACTGAAGCACACACGAGTCCATCTATCACATTAAATAAGGATAGAACCAGGGCTTTTTTTTAGCGGGAACGTGGGGGAACGCAGTTCCGGCACCTCTGGCGCTGAATGTAAGTAATGGCAAGGGGGTGCTGGGAGGTGCTGGAGGGTCTTTGGTTGAGTGCTGGGGGATCTGTTATCTCTGGAGAAGATCTATTGTTGCAGGGGGACTATTGTTGCTAGTGGCAGGTCTATTTTTGCTGGGAGGGATCTACTTTTGAGGGAGGAGTCTATTGATGCTGGCTGCTGGGAGATGCTGGGGGGAGATATTGTTTTTGGCAGAAGGTCTATTGTTGCTGGGGAGATCTATTGCTGCTGGCTGCTTTTCTTGTTATCAATAACAAATTCCATACATATTATGTAGTACCACAAATCTATACTTAAATCTGTTTTCCAAAAGGGGTGATACTGGGAGGTGGGTAGGGGTGGAACCAAGGGACTGTGCTCGGAGGTGGGTAGGGGGTGGAACCAAGGGACTGTGCTCGGAGGTGGGTAGGGGGTGGAACCAAGGGACTGTGCTCGGAGGTGGGTAGGGGGTGGAATCAAAGGACTGTGCTCGGAGGTGGGTAGGGGGTGGAACCAAGGGACTGTGCTCGGAGGTGGGTAGGGGGAGGAACCAAGGGACTGTGCTCGGAGGTGGGTAGGGGGAGGAACCAAGGGACTGCTCGGAGGTGGGTAGGGGGTGGAACCAAGGGACTGTGCTCGGAGGTGGGTAGGGGGTGGAACCAAGGGACTGTGCTCAGAGGTGGGTAGGGGCGGAGAAAAGCAATGACTCAGAATGGGGGAGTACCTGCACCTATTCTCCAAGAAAAAAAGCCCTGCTAGAAACCATAGCTGTGCCCACGTCTAGAGGGAGTTTCATGTGTACCTTCTGATGGACCTTCATGGTAGGAAAGTGATTGAAGGTACACTCATCTCATCTATTGTATTAAACAAGATGAACAGAAGCCGTGACATTGTTCACATCTAGAGGAACTCAAGCTCCATGTGAACCTTCCGATGACCATTTTCATGGTGAAGCATTGGTTGAAGCAAATCCAGAAAATGCAATGGGGCTCACATCTAGAGGGGCTGGGAGTTTTATATGTATCTTCTGATGGACCTTTATGGTGGAGAAGTGATTGAAGTGCACACAGCTTTTTCCTTATATGAAATGAGATGGAAAGGAATTATGAATGTGCTCACATCTAGAGAACCTTGAGTTCAATTGTACATCGTCTGGTGGCGACTCATGGTGGAGAACTCAGGGCCGATGCTACCACTAGGCAAACTAGGCAACCACCTGGGGTGCACTGCTGCCTAGGGGCGGCCGGCCACTGGTTTCCCTCCGCGTCTGCATGCTGCAGCATGTAACTAACGCAGTCTCAGGCAGCTGCTCCGTCCAACCGGTAGTGTAATTAGAGGTGCAGTGCAGCACTGGAGCCAACGCTAGAGGAAGCAGAGCCGATTCTTCCCGTATAGCACCACCTCCGGTCACATGGGCAGAGCAAAGGGGGTGGAGTCAGAGGTGGAGCCAATGGGGGCGGGAAAATTAGGTTTTTGCCTAGGGTGTCAAAAATACTTGCACCAGCCCTGGGAGCAATGATTGAAGCTCCTCTGTGGTATATAATAGGACAGGAATTATGAATGTGACCACATCTAGAGGAGCTCGAGCTCGATGTGCATCTTCTGGTGGCAGCTCATGGTGGAGCAATGATTGGAGCTCATGGTGGAGCAATGATTGAAGCTCATGGTGGAGCAATGATTGAAGCTCATGGTGGAGCAATGATTCAAGCTCCTCTGTGGTAAAAAATAGGACAGGAATTATGAATGTGCTCACATCTAGAGAAGCTCGAGCTCGATGTGCATCTTCTGGTGGCGGCTCATGGTGGAGCAATGGTTAAAGCTCATGGTGGAGCAATGATTGAAGCTCATGGTGGAGCAATGATTGAAGCTCATGGTGGAGCAATGGTTGAAGCTCATCTGTGGTATAAAATAGGACAGGAATTATGAATGTGCTCACATCTAGAGAAGCTCGAGCTCGATGTGCATCTTCTGGTGGCGGCTCATGGTGGAGCAATGGTTAAAGCTCATGGTGGAGCAATGATTGAAGCTCATGGTGGAGCAATGATTGAAGCTCATGGTGGAGCAATGGTTGAAGCTCATCTGTGGTATAAAATAGGACAGGAATTATGAATGTGCTCACATCTAGAGAAGCTCGAGCTCGATGTGCATCTTCTGGTGGCGGCTCATGTTGGAACAATGATTGAAGCTCATGGTGGAGCAATGGTTGAAGCTCATGGTGGAGCAATGATTGAAGCTCATGGTGGAGCAATGATTGAAGCTCATGGTGGAGCAATGATTGAAGCTCATGGTGGAGCAATGATTGAAGCTCATGGTGGAGCAATGATTGAAGCTCATGGTGGAGCAATGGTTGAAGCTCATGGTGGAGCAATGATTGAAGCTCATGGTGGAGCAATGATTGAAGCTCATGGTGGAGCAATGGTTGAAGCTCATGGTGGAGCAATGGTTGAAGCTCATGGTGGAGCAATGGTTGAAGCTCATGGTGGAGCAATGGTTGAAGCTCCTCTGTGGTATAAAATAGGACAGGAATTATGAATGTCCTCACATCTATAGAAGCTCGAGCTCGATGTGCATCTTCTGGTGGCGGCTCATGTTGGAACAATGGCGGAAGGACTTTCCACAATCTTTACACTTGTAAGGCTTCTCCCCGGTATGGACACGGTGATGTTTCTTTAGTTCAGAGCTGAGAATAAAGCTTTTTCTGCACACTTCACAGGTAAATGGGCGCTCACCTGTGTGGGTTCTCCGGTGGCGTATAATTTGGGATCTCTGACTAAAGCTTTTCCCGCAGTCTGTACAAGTAAATGGTTTAATGCCAGAATGAGTTCTTTGGTGTATGACGAGGTCGGAGCTGCGGATGAAGCTGTTTCCGCACTCAGTACATATAAAGGGCTTTTCGCCCGTGTGGGTCCTATAATGAACCATAAGGTCAGCACTCTGGCTGAACCGCCGTCCACATTCGATACAAGCGTATGGTTTTTCACCTGTGTGAATCCGCTCATGGTTCTTCAGCCCAGAATTCTGGCTGAATTGTTTCCCGCAGTAAACGCAGGCGTACGGCTTTTCCCCGGTGTGGATGCGTTCGTGTTTACGAAGAACCGAACTTCGTCCAAAGTGTTTCCCGCAGAAGATGCAGCCATATGGCTTCTCACCGGTGTGGGAACGTTGATGGACGATGAGATTGGACTTCCCAATAAATGTTTTACCACAATCCGCACACACAAACTCTTTCCCTGACCGCTTCTGTTCTGCTGAGCGGATTTTAGGGTCACCATCACATACTTTACTACTGGCAGTAAGAACAATTCCGGGACTATATGAGTTGTGGAGCTGGCGGTGCTCAATGTATGACGTCTCCTGAGAAAAGCTTTGACCACACTCGATACAAATATACGACCCAAAATCCACAGCTAGAGCCGACTCCGAACAGTCCTCACTCTCCGACCCACCAAACACAAGGCCGTGGTTTAATATGGTTCTCCGTTGACTGCTAGGGATAGTTAGGCGCTCAAATGCCCTGCAACCAGCAGGAACATCGGCTGACAGGACCTTCACAGGGTCACACCTTGTCCTGCGGTTTCTTCTCCTTGGAGTTTGCAGCAGGAAATCATCTGTTGTGTGAGCTGTGGATGGGACGGCGTTCCTTGGGTGACCGGAATCACCAACTAAAGAGAAAAGGAGATACAGAACATTATGAAGATTCAATGGAATAAACAAAAACTAGCACTTACTTATTATATTCCATTACCCACATGTTCCGTTACCATTACCCACATGTTCCGTTATCATTACCCACATGTTCCGTTATCATTACCCACATGTTCCGTTATCATACCATTACCCACATGTTCCGTTACCATTATATACCATTACCCACATGTTCCGTTACCATTATATACCATTACCCACATGTTCCATTACCATTACCCACATGTTCCGTTATCATTACCCACATGTTCCATTATCATACCATTACCCACATGTTCCGTTACCATTATACACCATTACCCACATGTTCCGTTACCATTATATACCATTACCCTAATTTCCAAAAATGTTTACAAATAAATGTGAAAAATGTGGGAGGGGGGCATTTGTATTCAGCCCCCTTTACTCTGATAACTAAAATCTAGAGGAACCAATTGCCTTCAGAAGTCACCTAATTAGTAAATAGAGTCCACCTGTGTGTCATTTAATCTCAGTATAAATACAGCTGTTCTGTGAAGCCCTCATAGATTTGTTAGAGAACCTTAGTCAACAAACAGCATCATGAAGGCCAAGGAACACACCAGACAGGTCAGGGATAAAGTTGTGGAGAAGTATAAAGCAGGGTTAGGCTATAAAAAAATCTCCCAAGCTTTGAACATCTCACGGAGCTCTGTTCAATCCATCATCGGAAAATGGAAAGAGTATGGCACAACTGCAAACCTACCAAGACATGGCCGTCCACCTAAACTGACCAGGCCGGGCAAGGAGAGCATTCATCAGAGAAGCAGCCAAGAGGTCCCATGGTAACTCTGGAGGAGCTGCAGAGATCCACAGCTCAGGTGGGAGAATCTGTCCACAGGACAACTATTAGTCGTGCTTCTCCACAAATCTGCCCTTTATGGAAGAGTGACAAGAAGAAAGACATTGGAGAAAGAAAGTCATAAGAAGTCCTGTTTGTAGTTTGTGAGGAGCCATGTGGGGGACACAGCAACCAGGTGGGGGACACAGCAATCATGTGGGGGACACAGCAAACATGTGGGGGGACACAGCAAACATGTGGGGGGACACAGCAAACATGTGGGGGGACACAGCAACCATGTGGGGGGACACAGCAACCATGTGGGGGGACACAGCAACCATGTGGGGGGACACAGCAACCATGTGGGGGGACACAGCAAATATGTGGAAGAAGGTGCTCTGGTCACATGAGGGCTCAGAAGAAGTGACAGCCGACAGTGAGCAAAGGACAGAGGGTAATAGTGGAGCCAGTAGTGATGATGTAACGTCTAATCCCAGGGTGAATGAGTGGACAAACCAAGAACAAAGCCTGAGAAAACATAAGGAGGAAATAATATGCACTCATACAACACTGAGAGGAGTGTACACAAACGCCAGGAGCCTAGCTAACAAAATGGGGGAACTGGAGCTGCTTTTACACGAGGACTTGGACTTTGTGGGAATAACAGAAACTTGGCTTGACAGCTCACATAACTGGCTGGCAAACATCCAGGGGTATTTCTTGTATCGGAAGGTAGAAGAGGGGGGAGGGGTGTGTCTATATATCAAAAACGATGTAAGGGTAGTAGAGAGGAGTGACATTATGAATGGGATGAGGGGGAAGGTGGAATCCGTGTGGGCAGAACTCCAAAGAGAAGAAGTGGGAAATTAATAGTGGGGGTATGTTACAGGCACCCCAACCTGAAGGAGGAGGAGCTGAACCTCCTATCACAGTTAGAAATGGTGGTTAAGGCCGGAAAATGACATCATAATGGAGAACTAGACCTAGCCGGGACAGAGGCTTTTGGAGAGGCCTGAATGCTAGCCTCTTGCCTTCTGATTATGGGCCATGGATTTTAAGGGAACAATACTCTTTGCGAGGTGTATGCCTGGGGACCTTGAAGTAAATGTTACTTTGGATTCAAGTCCATGTCCCCCTAAAACACAAAACTCTGGGAACCCTGTATATGCCATATTATAGTGATGACTTCATAATGTTGGGGCTCATAGAAGATGCTGATGTCATCAACTCCAACCACCTGTCTGTCTGTTGTCTGCTATAATGTGTTTATTGTAAATAAGGCTATTGTGGGCTCTAGGTCTTTCACCCATTGTTGTTTGTGTTAAATAACTCTGCTATTGTGTGAAGGAGTTCTGTGTAGATTTATGATAAATGTGCATTTGTCAGGTCACCTGTGGCCAGGTGACAGATGCACACCGTTGGGGGTCAGGAGTGCACCACAAGGTAGTGAACCCTATGGCTGACTGCTGCGGATGGGAAACTGGGTGGTTGTGGAAAGCGGGACCAGTGGAGCACAACAGGGATCCACAGGGAGCTAGAGCCCAAGATTCCCCAGGGCGCGGAGTCTAAGATCCAGCAGGTTTTCACCAGAGCCTTTAGTGGTGAGGATGGCCTACGCTGCAGCTGGGTCCAGGTCGTGGCCCCCAGAGTCCCCTAGCTCACGCTACGTAGGGTATAGAGGATAGAGGGGAAGCAGCACACATAGGATACAAGAATAGTGAGGGGAAAAGCCAAGGTCAGGGCAACAAGCAGACAAGGATAAACGAAGGACAAGCCAAATGTCAAGGTCACTAGCAGACAGGGATAGTCGGGAACAAGCCAATATCGTAAACACAGAGACAGACGTAGCACACGGCAGGCAGGAACCCAAACACACAATGCTTAACAAACAACGTTGATCAGCAAGGCATGCTTGCAGTGCACAGGTTAATATAGAGTTCTCTGATAGGGCCTGGGGTGGAGCAGACTGGGAGGAGAGATTATAAAGGCAGCCAGGTGAGAGTGTCTGGCCTCTAAGGTGAACACATGAAGAGGAAGGTGAGATGGCAGATAAACATTACTGCATATCCATGACAGTATTGTAGTTAGGGAGCTAGGAGACAACAAGGCTAGGACTTGAAAGGTCGTGCCTCCGAGTCACCTAGGCTGTCTAAAGGATTAGTAATTAGCTCATGTTAATTAGGTTTCTGGTTACAGTTTGTATTGTCCTCCTTGTGTATATATTTGTGTGAGATCTCAAATAAAAAGGCTATTCCTGATGTACTCCAAGACTGGTGTTGTCTGGTGACTGGGTGGGCTAATGAGTCTTGGATAGTGCTGGTTCTGGACATAAGAAGCATTGACGGCGGACCTAGTCCTGGGTTTGTATATAAATGAGGGAAAGGGAAGCACTCACAATGCCACATCCGTTGGATAACTTGGAAAAGCGTGAAAAGATAGCTCAAAAATAGAGATACCTGGGGGTCGGACTTTGAAGGCAAGGACACATAAGATAAACAAAAAAATATTTTATTTATAAAAGACAAGACAGAAACTATAATAGAGTAGATTAAAACACTGTATACGAGATGATTGTACAGATGTGGTCCCTGTGTGCGTCTACGCGTTTCGCCGTGAGGCTTCTTCAGGACCAACAGTGATAGTAGGTAAACACGCCTTACTATCTGTAATACAACATATTCCATGAAAAAACATGTGTATACATAATCAAAAAAACAACATATAGTGAGCATAAAAAAGAAGGATTTTATCTAAAATGTGCTCAACAGACAGGTGGTCATAGCAAGTAGAACTCTCATAAATACCTTGGGAGCAGGAGGGTATAATATATATTATCCCTTGATCAAAAAGTTTTTTTGTATATATTATTTTATAAGCAGGCCCAGAACCGTTGTAGTGAGCGCGGAAACAATTCACATCTGCAGATACAAATAGTAGTAAATAGCCCTCAGTAAAGAATATATATATATACAAAAAAGAATAACAGATATAGCTCATAGAGCTTAGATCATATCTATATTTGATTAAATATAATAGCGTAAACAGCAAATACCTCGCAGAAAAACAGGATTACCAGCTTCCTCTTACATTTCAGATGGATGACCACCCGCTTTTGTTCTGTCATCTTAGCTAACCAGTGCTTATTTCGGCCCCGCGGCGCTAGTGGGCATGCGCGATAACTCGGATCGCCATTTTTCTTTCTGGCACATTACCCACTGACATTTTCACGGCGCTTGCCTATTATGTCATCACCCGGTGCCGCGATTTTACTTTCGCAGGCGTTTTGAGGCTATTTAAATGATGTCTTCTGCCCCAGGGGATGTGTACAGCATCCTGCTGTCTCCTGGGGACATCTGCGTGTTATACTATCTGTGGCCACTGTAAGTATACATCTAGCAAACTGCAGCCATTGCTCTGTATAAATCTCTGACTGTGTATTCTCTTTAGTCATAGTACATATTTACTTATATCTTTCTAGAGGGCTTGATCTACTTTCTGCTTACAATTCTGGCTGGATCTAAGGGATCTACTTGTTTCCCATACATGCTTGGCTGCATTATTTTGTTAGCCTCAATTTTGCTCACTGGTGTCCCCATGCAGTCTTTTTCTGCATACAGAGTAAGTACTTCCTATGTATTCCTTGCATATAGCACTTAATGGATAGCTGCTCATCTATTGATTTATGTATTATTTTCATGTCTTAGCTGCTATTTCAGCTGGTACGCTGAGTCTTGAGGTTTTCGTCTCTAGCTGCCTTTTGCTCTAAGAAGCACCTGAAATTTCATCCTGTTTTTCTGCGAGGTATTTGCTGTTTACGCTATTATATTTAATCAAATATAGATATGATCTAAGCTCTATGAGCTATATCTGCTATTCTTTTTTGTATATATATATATTCTTTACTGAGGGCTATTTACTACTATTTGTATCTGCAGATGTGAATTGTTTCCGCGCTCACTACAACGGTTCTGGGCCTGCTTATAAAATAATATATACAAAAAAACTTTTTGATCAAGGGATAATATATATTATACCCTCCTGCTCCCAAGGTATTTATGAGAGTTCTACTTGCTATGACCACCTGTCTGTTGAGCACATTTTAGATAAAATCCTTCTTTTTTATGCTCACTATATGTTGTTTTTTTGATTATGTATACACATGTTTTTTCATGGAATATCTTGTATTACAGATAGTAAGGCGTGTTTACCTACTATCACTGTTGGTCCTGAAGAAGCCTCACGGCGAAACGCGTAGACGCACACAGGGACCACATCTGTACAATCATCTCGTATACAGTGTTTTAATCTACTCTATTATAGTTTCTGTCTTGTCTTTTATAAATAAAATATTTTTTTGTTTATCTTATGTGTCCTTGCCTTCAAAGTCCGACCCCCAGGTATCTCTATTTTGAGCTATCTTTTCACGCTTTTCCTAGTCCTGGGTTTGTCACAACTGTTGGCAGCATATTGACTGGGCAGAGGGGACAGCTTACTCGTTGAAGGCCCGTCATTTCATAAATGTCTTACAGGACAACTTCATGTCCCGATTGGCGGATTCCCCAACTAGGAAGAACGCATTGCGAGATTTATTAAATGACAAACGACCCAAGTCTGATCTCAGATGTGGCAATACGGGACAACTTGGGATCCAACGATCACCGGATGATCACATTTAGTGTAAATCATAGGAATAGGAGGCTTGAGGGGAGCACAAGAACTCTAAAATTTCAAACAGGCAACTTTTCTGACTTGTGTTTAATACTACAAGACATGAATTGGGGCTGTGATAGACTCACCCGGGACAGGGGCTTTTGGAGGGGACTGAATGCTCGCCTCTTGCCTACCGACTATAGGCCCTGGCATTTGAGGGAGCTACAAGCATTTAGGAAGATGTTCTGTTATGTAATGCAAAAGCACATTATTAAGGAGGCCATGATGGTCTCTGCCAGCTTGTCATCAGCAAGCCACCTGTCTGGGGCCCCCGGCCATAATGTGTTTATTGTAAGTAGATCTCCTGCTATTGTCTGAAGGTGTCCTGTGTGTATTCTTATGGTAATGTATAATGTACTGTGTGAATCTCAGTGACAGCAAGTCTGACCTGTAGTGAGATCCTGATTAACCGCTTGTTGACTGCCTCACGTAGATATACGTTGGCAGAATGGCGCGGGCAGGCAAAGCAACATTATATATATTGTGACAGCAGGAAGGTAAAGTCACCTGGTTGCATCCAGGGGGGTAGATATATTTCGCCCAGATTCAGGCTTTACGCCGACTTATACAACTAGGTGGAGAGTTGTATAAGGCTAGTGGGCTCATGGATGACTCATACCTCTAGGGAGAGGGCTGGGCGTCGTGCAGGCAGGGAGTTGATGAGACCAGCTGAAGCCTGTCAGTTCGTTTAAGGCCTCTATAAAAACTCCCAGATTCATTAGATGTTAGCTCATGCCTGGAACCAGACCTGTGTGGACTGTCTAGGGAGAGTGAACCCCTGTGCGGTGAGAGAAAGCCTGTGTGGCTATTTGCTTGGACATTTAAAACCAGGGACTTAGGGACTAGGACAGCACTAGGCTGATCCCAGTTGTTAGTTAGGAAACCTGTATGTTTAGTCAGAGGTCAAGTTGACCAGGATTTATTTTGGTTATGTTTCTTTTGCTTTGCTGTGTTTTGTCACTGTAAATAGAAAATAAACCGCACCTTTTTGATTTTGAAAACCACAACCTCCGTTTGCTGGGCCTGTTTTGTGTGGGGAGCCCATCCCGGGGGTCACACACACCCGCTGCCGAGCTAACCCCCTCACAATATATATATATATATATATATACACACACACACACACACACATTGCGTTAAACCTGCCCCCTAGCAGGCGCGTGCCGCCGCGGTCTCCGTGACCGTGCCCGCAGGAAACCCGCGGACTCGATGTCCGCCGGTGTCCCGCAATCGGGTCACGGAACGGCAGAACGGGGGGGAAAGTCTTTGTAAACAAGGCATTTCCCTGTTCTGCCTAGTGACAGGACACTGATCGAATGTTCCCTCTCATGGGGAGCAGCAATCAGTAACGTGTCACAGTAAGCCACACCCCCCCCCCCCAACAGTTAGAATCACTCCCTAGGACACACTTAACTCTTTCAGCGCCCTCTACTGGTTAACCCCCTCCCTGCCAGTCACATTTACACAGTAATCAGTGCATATTTATAGCACTGATCGCTGTATAAATGTCAATGGTCCCAAAAAATATGTAGAAGAAAATGTATCGGCCTAAACGTAGAAAAAAATTGCTTTTTTCAAAAAAAAAATTGGGGATATTTATTATAGCAAAAAGTACAAAATATTCATATTTTTTTCAAAATTTACGCTCTATTTTTGTTTATAGCGCAAAAAATAAAAACCGCAGAGGTGATCAAATACCACCAAAAGAAAGCTCTATTTGTGGGGGAAAAAGGATGTCAATTTTGTTTGGGAGCCACGTCGCACGACCGCGCAAGTGTCAGTTAAAGCGACGCAGTGCCGAATCGCAAAAAGTGGCCCGCTCATTTGGCAGCCAAATGGTCCGGGGCTGAAGTGGTTAATCAAAGCATTGTCTAGGTGTGAATTTCCATTCACCCGTTGTTTCTGTCTGGGTGGGCACTGAGTCATCCCGGTGGCTAATAAACATAATGCTTATAGTATATATGTCTGTTGTTCTAATTATTATCCTGTGTGCAGTTTGTATTGTTGGGGTAATATGATCAGGAGGGGGAAGTCCTCCTGCGGGGTATATAATCTGTGTTAGTTTGTTCAAATAAAGGAGTTCCAGCTTTGCAGCCAAACGAGTCCTGCCTAGTTCTTGGTTGCAATAGGCGGCTATAATAGCTGATATTTATGTTCAGACTGGAGGAAGCGGTATATGACGGAAGCACTCAAGTGGAGTGTGGGACGTTCTGTTACAGCAGTGGTTCTCAACCTGGGGGTCGGGACCCCCTTGGGGCTCAAATGATAATTTGCCAGGGGTCACCAAATCCTGGGCTGTTTCTGAAGCCCATGCTGCTCTCCCAGCCTTTTCGCGGCCGCTCAGCAGGGCTGTCCCTGGAGCCTGTGGCCGCCCAGCTGGGCTGTTCCTGGAGCCCGCAGCCGCCCACTCAGCCTTTTCGCAGCCGCCCATTCAGTTCACGGCATGGCTGGGGGACAGATACTAGGGGTCATTTGACTGCTGAGGAATGTGAAGTGGGAGGGGCTGGAGGAGACCCTATCTCCTGATTTCGGCATAGGTGTCACTGCTACGAGACACCACAAAGTCGGAGACACAGTGAGTAACACTACCTGTGATTAGAGTTGCCATTAAAAGTCCCCACTACAGTTCTCAGATCAGCTGATGACCTTCATCAAGAGCACCTAAGTTGGCTGATCAGAACCCCATCCAGCATTGCCACTCTTCCCAACTTCCCACCAGGACTGCCACTCATCCCAACTCCCCGCCAGAACTGGCACTTATCCCAACTCCCCCACCAAGGAGTAAGAGAAGGAATAAAAATAGAGAATACATGGACGGGAGAGGAAAAGAGGGGTAGGAACAAAGAAAAGGTGAGAGAAAGAATAAGAGAAAGAACAAGAAAGATGGCTAGAGAAAGGGATGGGGGGGGGGGACAAGAAATTAGCATAGAGAGAGATAAAAGGGAAAGAAAGGAGGACAAAAAGAAAGAGTGGTACATCCTAAAATGTACCATAAGGGGTTTAATACCATATGAGTAGAAGGGACTCAGGGAGCGCGAAATGTCCATGGGTTAGGGACACAAATTACTTGTCTTGCCTTGGGTGCTGACAACCCACGCTACAACAATAATTCAATAATTTTACTGTTAGGGGTCCCCACGACTTGGGAAGTTTTATCAAGGGGTCACGGCACTAGAAAGGTTGAGAACCACTGCGTTACAGGGACCAAATCCTAGATACATTGAACACGGATAAAAAAATGGGAATGCTTTAGGAACATAATAAACAAAAGGTATCACACAGTGCATTCTAATGGGTAATAACTACAGAAGAGCGAAGGTTAAACCTGGGTTGCTAAATCGTAACGTAAAAAGTCTTATTAAAGAGAAAAAAAATATATAAAGCGGAGGGGCATTGTCAGCATTCCATCACTACATGGAATGCAATAAGTAGTGTAAGAACAAAATAAGGGTGGCAAAAAGACTACGAGAGACACATAGCAGAGGAGAGTAAAAAAAAATCCTATGGAATTTTTTAGATATATTCACAGTAAAAGAGTGAGATTAGAGCACATTGCCCACATAAAAGACAAGGATGGGAGGATTCTTCTTCTCCTCAGCTTTTACACAGAAAAAGGAGGGGTATACTGACAGTATTGTTAGTGGGTAACTGGACCCCAAGACACAGAAGGGGCTGCAGTGACCGGACCCCAAGACACAGAAGGGGGCTGCAGTGACCGGACCCCAAGACACAGAAGGGGGCTGCAGTGACCGGACCCCAAGACACAGAAGGGGCTGCAGTGACCGGACCCCAAGACACAGAAGGGGGCTGCAGTGACCGGACCCCAAGACACAGAAGGGGGCTGCAGTGACCGGACCCCAAGACACAGAAGGGGGCTGCAGTGACTGGACCCCAAGACACAGAAGGGGGCTGCAGTGACCGGACCCCAAGACACAGAAGGGGGCTGCAGTGACCGGACCCCAAGACACAGAAGGGGGCTGCAGTGACCGGACCCCAAGACACAGAAGGGGGCTGCAGTGACATACAAATAGGAGGGGGCTGCAGTGATCGATTGTATAGACAGAAAATGGGGGTCCTCTTACTGTCATCTATTCCACAAATGTAAAGCACCTGCAGACCAGACAAAGAACCATCTGAAGGTCATCTAAATGTAAGAAATGAATTCAGCTGGAGAATAATAAAGACTTTTCTGATATCGGCTGTACAGGACCCCTGGTGATAAGAATATATGAAGATTAGTAAGGAAGGGGACACAGCCTCCCTAATAGAACACAACCACCTAATGGGACACAACCTCCTAATGGGACACAACCACCTAATGGGACACAACCACCTAATGGGACACAACCACCTAATGGGACACAACCACTTAATGGGACACAACCTCCTAATGGGACACAACCTCCTAACGGGACACAACCTCCTAACGGGACACAACCTCCTAATGGGACACAACCTCCCTAATGGGACACAACCTCCCTAATGGGACACAACCACCTAATGGGACACAACCACCTAATGGGACACAACCTCCTAATGGGACACAACCACCTAATGGGACACAACCACCTAATGGGACACAACCACCTAATGGGACACAACCTCCTAATGGGACACAACCTCCTAATGGGACACAACCTCCTAACGGGACACAACCTCCTAACGGGACACAACCTCCTAACGGGACACAACCTCCTAATGGGACACAACATCCTAATGGGACACAACCTCCCTAATGGGACACAACCTCCCTAATGGGACACAACCTCCCTAATGGGTCACAGCCACCTAATAGGACCTCTATGCCCCTAGTCCTCAGAATGTAGGAATGTATTGTAATTAGACACATAGAATCCTGTAACTCCATCCCCAGCAACCTCACCTGAACCAATGGCCTCCATCATCTCTTCATTGGCATTTTGTTGTATCCTCTCTGAATCTCCATCTGTCAGGAATACCGGAGATCCATCCGTGTCACAGCAATCCAAAAGATGGAGATCTGCAGAGAAAGTCCGTGTGATAAGTAATGGATATTCCTGAGGGCAAGTCATGACATTCATATCAACCCCATATAATAATTACATTCATACCATCCCCATATAATAATAATAATGACATCATTCATATCATCCCCATATAATAATAATGACATCATTCATATCATCCTCATATAATAATAATTACATTCATATCATCCCCATATAATAATAATTACATTCATATCTTCCCCATATAATAATAATGACATCATTCATATCATCCCCATATAATAATAATGACATTCATACCATCCCCATATAATAAAGACATCATTCATACCGTCCCCATAAAATTATAATGACATCATTCATATCATCTCCATATAATAAAGACATAATTCATATCATCTCCATATAATAATGATGACATCATTCATATCATCCCCATAATATATGGGGGTGATATGAATGATGTCATTATTATTATATGGAGATGATATGAATGATGTCATTATTATTATTATATGGGGATTGTAACGGAACGGAAGTGCTTTCGTCATATACCACTTCCTCCCAGTCTGAATATAGATATCAGATATTCCAACCGCTCACAAGCACAAAACGAGATGATACTTGTTTGTCTGCTGAACATGGACTGTTTATTACAGTGGTTCTCAACCTGGGGGTCAAATGATAATTTGCCAGGGGTCACCAAATCCTGGGCTGTTTCTGAAGCCCATGCTGCTCTCCCAGCCTTTTTGCGGCCGCTCAGCAGGGCTGTCCCTGGAGCCTGTGGCCGCCCAGCTGGGCTGTTCCTGGAGCCCGCAGCCGCCCACTCAGCCTTTTCGCAGCCGCCCATTCAGTTCACGGCATGGCTGGGGGACAGAGACTAGGGGTCATCTGACTGCTGAGGAATGTGAAGTGGGAGGGGCTGGAGGAGACCCTATCTCCTGATTTTGGCATAGGTGTCACTGCTACGAGACACCACAAAGTCAGAGACACAGTGAGTAACACTACCTGTGATTAGAGTTGCCATTAAAAGTCCCCACTACAGTTCTCAGATCAGCAGATGACCTTCATCAAGAGCACCTAAGTTGGCTGATCAGAAGCCCCCCCAGCATTGCCACTCTTCCCAACTTCCCACCAGGACTGCCACTCATCCCAACTCCCTGCCAGAACTGGCACTTATCCCAACTCCCCCACCAAGGAGTAAGAGAAGGAATAAAAATAGAGAATACATGGACGGGAGAGGAAAAGGGGGGTAGGAACAAAGAAAAGGTGAGAGAAAGAATAAGAGAAAGAACAAGAAAGATGGCTAGAGAAAGGGATGGGGGGGGGGGGGGCAAGAAATTAGCATAGAGAGAGATAAAAGGGAAAGAAAGGAGGACAAAAAGAAAGAGTGGTACATCCTAAAATGTACTATAAGGGGTTTAATACCATATGAGTAGAAGGGACTCAGGGAGCGCGAAATGTCCATGGGTTAGGGACACAAATTACTTGTCTTGCCTTGGGTGCTGACAACCCACGCTACAACAATAATTCAATAATTTTACTGTTAGGGGTCCCCACAACTTGGGAAGTTTTATCAAGGGGTCACGGCACTAGAAAGGTTGAGAACCACTGGTTTATTAGAACCAAAATACAGGTCTTATATACAGTGGAGGAGGAGGGGTTCCCCCCTCCTGCTCATATTATTCTAACAATACACTTTATTCAGAAACCTAATTATCTAATCCTTTAGACAGCCTAGGTGAATTTTGATTCCTAGCCTGGCTGTCTCCTAGCTCCCCAACTACAATACACATTATCATAAATACACACAGGACTCCTTCACACAATAGCAGGAGCTCCAGCAGGAGTCGGCCCGTCTCCTACATTGTACAGAGGCCAATGTGATCGGCTCTCTCAACTAACATGTTGAGTTCAGAATCAAACAAACCAAGAATAGTCTTTACAGCTATCCTGGGAGATATTGTGGATAAATATTACTGTCCCATTTTAAGTAATCCAAGATATATTTTCCCAATTCAGAAGGAGGTTGCGAGAGATGCAGATACAGCACAGAGGACCAGTGTCAGAGCAGGTCCTGCTGGGATGGTTTGATTCTATCCGCTGAGAACTCTGGAAGGGTTTGTGCACCTGGCAATACCAGTAAAAGGGAGTTCCAACAGCAGACGGCACCCCAGAATGACACCAACCCAGCTGAAGTGTTAGCAACCGGGCAGAGGGTCCAAGACCTCTGCCCAACACCTGCGGCAGTTCTGGTGGCCCAGGGTGAGTAGGTGGCGGTCACTCCCGAGCAGCAGATCAGGACCCAAGGAGAGAATGCAATCGGCACCTGAAAACTGCAGCTTGATCTGGTGTCGGTGGATGGGCCTGCTGTCTCCAATAGCATAAACCCAGCAGAAGTGCTGGCAACCGGGCAGAGTGCTACCAACCTCTGCCCAGCACCGGCAACAGGGCAGAGTGCTGCTGGCCTCTGCCCTCAACTAACAGAGGACAGATTGCCTGTAAAGGTGGATGGGACTTCAGTCCCCCACCTGTCTGCCCCAGGGATGCTGGGCAGTCGGCCCAGATGCCCAACAGCATGATGGACTGAGCCCAGCCACCCTGTCTTCTCTCCTGTGGCTAAAGAGACTCCAGGGTTAACCCTAAGGACCAGTCCGCACTTCCCCCCAGCAGCAGGTATGTTCTATGAGAGAGGCAGAGGTTGGCTGGGTGAGTAATGCTCTGGCTGAAACAATTTGTTTGGGGTACTGTGTGGGTGCAGGCATTAGAGGACTGAAACTATGGACTAACTTCGGAGTCAACCCGTCTGGGGTCTCCTCCTGTGTTAGTCTTCTGCCGAAAGGGGAGAGATGTTACGGGAGGGCCCGTGGAACCCAGAATCCCTTTGGAAAGGTTGGGAAACCCTCGTTTCAGCTCCCCATGCACCTCTTATATCTAAGCCACCCTGTGTCCATCCTGGCACGGGGTAACTGAGAAAATATGTCTTGGACTACTTAAAATGGGACAGTGATATTTATCCACAATATCTCCCAGGATATATATGTAGCGGCCTCCTCTCTCTCCTCTCTTTATCAGCTCGTCTGTCTCTTGTCTAGGGGTACCTTAGAGGAGAGAGTGCGGGGTCACCACGCATAAACCCTGACACATGTATTCGTGTAAGAGGAAAGAAACTTCTCCGGGAAGAAATCCCTTTTCTCCAAAGAGTGAGTGTGTGAAAAGTGTTAACGATGCGCAACACTGCCACTTGGTGACAACGTCGCGGTAACTGCACTTGTGGAACGTTCCTTCTTCTCTTGAGCCCTATCTACCCCAGAGTCCATGATCTCTTGTTGGAAAATTGAAGAACAAAAACAGGAACAGTCCTTCATTTCTCTGGGCAACAGGGACAACAAGCCCCAGAAAGTTAAGCAGCATAAGAAACAAGAACGGAGTCTCTTTCCTCCTACAGATAGAAACGGGGATGGGGCAAAACAAGTTGTTTCAAGTGCTGATCCATGGTCTCCAGATGGTACTCGACATCATCCCCTTCTTTGCGCCGGATCAGCACCTTGTCCACGTGGATGTGCCGTCCCAACATCCATTCTGCCTTGCAATCTTTAAAACGCTGAGAGGCCTTGGGGGAGCATGCCAGGTACCTGCGGGCGTGTGGAACCTGAAGGTGGGTCCACACAAAGTCATTGTACCAGCGCTCCCTGCACACTTTCACCTCGTACAACAACTCCTTGGACAAGTATGGGTACTCCCATTCATACTTTGCAGCAACCTTCTGGCCAAATAGGTGTTGTAGTCTCGCCAGAGGAGGCATAGTGGCTCTGTTCCCTTCGCCAGGCAAAACTATTGAGTCCGGGTGGCGAGGGACCTTGATTACATCTGATCTGGGCATAGGTGCCCGCAACAGCAGTCTCTTTTTCCCGGTCCCAGGTGAAGGGGGGTACCGGGAATGTAAGGGCAAGTTGAAGACGGGACCCCTCTTCAGGCGCTGGTGCCTCCACCCGGGGTGTACTATCCCCCGTAGACATGGGTGGGTCCCTGGTTCCACGGGACGAGGCAAGAGGTACTTTGTCTCAGCCCTTTTCTGTAAACAGTTCATCAATGGCGACATCGTCTCCCAAATCGGAGAGCGACTACAGGTCAGAGGTGTCACACTCCTCCGCAGGCAGGTAGCCTGTAGTGGAGACTGAATTACCACCTCCTCCCACACACCAAATCTCTCCGCCTGGCTTACCTCGGCCTTTACTTGAGGCGGGACGTCCGGAACTCCTGCCGACGGATCCCTCCGGGCCGGGCGTAAGCGGGCGAGATGGTCCACCACAACCGCTGGTCGGGGCTACTATGCCGGTCTTTCTCTTCGGCGGTGGGCGCTGTGAGACAGTGGTGACCGAGTCAGCATCCTCGGATTTCTCCCGTGTAGTTGTCGCGACCTCCTCCGCGGTCGCTACAGTGCGCGCAGGGATGGCTGTCAAAGCAGTGATTCCTCCTTTCTGAGTGGTGCTGCCTGCAACACGGCCGGGGTAGATGGTTCTCGGGTACTCAACCACTGGATCTACTTCAAATAGAAACTCCCCACAGGCCTCGCATCGCCCGAACGGCTTCAGTTGGCACACCAGTCCCGAGCAGCCGGGACAAATCACACCCAGGGCCTCAACGTCCATGCATGAATACAGGGTGAATCGTCCCCTTGGCTTTAGCCGAATTCCTGTATCAGTCACCAGAGCAGCAGCAGTCAAAGACGTGGTAGCAGGATGAAGTGGAACCCACGCTGTTTGTCCAAACATGGTGACTTGCTGTTGGTCCATCGCGCACTGCAAAGTTTTTGCGCCAACGTCCCACGTGTAGTCCTTCACACGTATTGGACTCCTCCCCTTTGCTCCAGTTCGCGGGCTTTTCTTCTTTTTCCTTTCTGAGTCACGCCCACGAACTAAGCGGTGGGGGTGTGCCTGGTGGCGCAGTGCAAATAGAAACCCCCACGTGTACTACTTCACACGGCTGGGCTTCCCCCTTCTCTCGCTCTTCTGCGCGGGCCTTTCCCTTCACTGGGTCATGTCCACGACTTCGAGCAGGGATGCACTTTGGCCGATAACGTGGCCCACCTACTCGGAACTCCTCCCGGCAGACACGTTCAACTCCGTAGTAGCACGAACACCAATCCCGGACCTGAGCCACCACATGTAGCGGCCTCCTCTCTCTCCTCTCTTTATCAGCTCGTCTGTCTCTTGTCTAGGGGTACCTTAGAGAAGAGAGTGCGGGGTCACCACACCAAGCCTTCACCGCAGATGTTTGTGTGGTGTAAGCAAAGTTCTTATATTACCTTCGGGTCGGTGTTCTGCACCTGGAGCCTCCAAAGAGAGTTACCTTGAACAATGTCTGTCAGAAATTGAGCCCCACACCATTAAAGTCCAACACTCCTTTATTCTTCTCAATGCAAAAGTGAACACAATCAGTTGGACTCCCTTAGAGAACAGAACAGACAAGGAGGTGTGGATGCGAGTAGGCCCAGACACAATGAACTCTCCACTTTCCTTCCTGAAAGTGGGTTGCGGTCTCCGAGCGAGGGTGGATTTCCTTCCAGGCGGTCTCCGATGAGAGGCTCACCTGTCACTGGCAATATGCTGCACCAGGTCTTCAAGCAAGTATCTCCCACCGGTCCATTACGCCTTCCGGATTCGGGTACCCACTCCCGGGGTTCCCTAGGACCTCCTTCTCTCGCGGAACTCAGTGGTGGGCACTGAGCTACAGACCTCCATCCGAGTACCTCACCCCAGGCTAAAGGTGTCTGGGATAGAACACGACCTCCGAACGTCCTCTAGGCCTAGGCCGCCTAGGGGACCGACACGAACCACCGCCCACAGGCTGAAGGTGCCTGGGGCTCAACCCCGTGACAAAGATGGCCGGCCCCTTAATACCCTCTCCCAGCAAGCACGGCGGGTTCCCCGCCCCACCATACCGCTGCCGAGGGAGGACAAAAAGGGAGCACAGCACACAGCAATGGTTCAACCCCAGCCCAAGGCGACAGCGCCACCCGTGGGGCTGCAGGGAACTGCACATCACTGGTGTCTCTGCCAGTTTTAACACACAGAAAAGTGTATACCCGATACATATATAAAGACTATTCTTGGTTTGTTTGATTCTGAACTCAACATGTTAATTGAAAGAGGTGATCACATTGGCCTCTGTACAATGTAGGAGACAGGCCGACTCCTGCTGGAGCTCCTGCTATTGTGTAAAGATGTCCTACGTTTGTACTTATGATAATGTGTATTGTATAGCCGGTGAGCTAGGAGACGTGAAGTCTACCCTAAAATGTCATATCTCTGAGTCACCTAGTCTGGATAATTGATTTAGTTAATTAGCTCATGTTAATTAGGTTTCTGCTTACAAATGTATTGTAGAGTAATATGAGCAGGAGGTATGCACCTCCTCTTCTACTGAATATAATGCCACGTACACACGATCATTATTCACGGCGGTTAAAAAAACGCCGTGAATAATGACATTAAAAACGAGGGAACGGCTTGTTCCCCACACACGGTCGTTTTTTCTCTTGTCGAGAAAAACGACCGTCTGTGGGCTCCGCGACAGTGTTTCCCTATGGGAAAACTGCGCGGGAAACATGTCGAAAAAAACAACGAAAAAAATTAGAACATGTTCTAATTTTTCTCGTCGTTTTTAATGCCGTTTTTCTCGTCGAAAAAAACGTCAAAAAGCCCACAGACAATCATGTGTACGCGGCATAAGACTTGTATTCTGGGTCTAATAAACAGTTCATGTTCAGCAGCCAAACAAGTATCGTCTCGTTTTGTGCTTGTGAGCGGAGGGAATATCTGATATCTATATTCAGACTGATAGGAAGCGGTATATGACGGAAGCACTCAAGCGGAGCGTGGGACGTTTTGTTAAAGGAATATAGCTAGGTTAAGGTTAGGAATACAGGTAGGGTTAGGATTAGGGTTAGGGCTAGAGCTAGAGTTAGGGATAGGAATAAAGTTAGGGATAGGAATACAGCTAGAGGTAGGGTTAGGAATACAGGCAGTGTTAAGATTGGGAATACAAGTAGTGTTAGGGGTAGGAATACAGCCAGGGTTAGGGTTGGGAATACAGGAAGGGTTAGGATTAGGGTTATGAATACAGCTAGGATTAGTGTTAAAAATACAGTTAGGTTTAGGAATACAGGTAGGGTTAGGAATATAGCTAGGATTAGGGTTAGGAATACAAATAGGGTTTAGGTTAGGAATACAGCTAGGGTTAGGGGTAGGAATACAGCTAGGGTTAGGAATACAGCTAGGGTTAGGGTTAGGAATACCGTTAGGGTTGTGAATACAGCTAGGGTTAGGATTAGGAATACAGTTAGGGTTGGGAATACAGCCATGGGGTTAGGAATATAGTTAGGGTTAGGAATACAGCTAGGGTTAGGAATACGGTTAGGGTTGTGAATATAGCTAGGGTTAGGATTAGGGTTAGGAATACAGTTAGGATTTGGGTTAGGAATACAGCTAGTGTTAGGGTTAGGAATACAGCCAGGGTTAGGGTTGAGAATAAAGGTAGGGTTAGGATTAGGGTTAAGAATACAGCTAAGATTAGGGTTAGGTATACAGTTAGGATTAGGAATACAGGTAGGGTTAGGAATACAGCTAGGGTTAGGAATACAGTTAGGGTTAGGAATACAGCTAGGGTTAGGATTACAGGTAGGGTTAGGAATACAGCTATGGTTAGGAATATAGTTAGGGTTAGAAATACAGCTAGGGCTAGAAATACAGCTAGGGTTAGGAAAACAGCTTTGGTTAAGAATACAGCTATGGTTAGGGTTAGGAATATAGTTAGGGTTAGGAATACAGCTATGGTTAGGGTTAGGAATATAGTTAGGGTTAGGAATACAGCTAGGGGTAGGGTTAGGAAAACAGCTATGGTTAGGGTTAGGAATACAGCCAGGGTTAGGGTTGAGAATAAAGGTAGGGTTAGGATTAGGGTTAAGAATACAGCTAAGATTAGGGTTAGGTATACAGTTAGGATTAGGAATACAGGTAGGGTTAGGAATACAGCTAGGGTTAGGGTTAGGAATACAGTTAGGGTTAGGAATACAGCTAGGATTAGGATTACAGGTAGGGTTAGGAATACAGTTAGGGCTAGAAATACAGCTAGGGTTAGGAAAACAGCTATGGTTAGGAATACAGCTATGGTTAGGGTTAGAAATATAGTTAGGGTTAGGAATACAGCTATGGTTAGGGTTAGGAATATAGTTAGGGTTAGGAATACAGCTAGGGGTAGGGTTAGGAATACAGCTATGGTTAGGGTTAGGAATACAGTTAGGGTTAGGAATACAGCTAGGGGTAGGATTACGGATAGGAATACAGCTATGGTTAGGATTAGGGATACAGGTAGAGTTAGGGTTAGGAAAAGGGATGAGCCGAACACCCCCCGGTTCGGTTCGCACCAGAACCTGCGAACGGACCGAAAGTTCATGCGAACGTTAGAACCCTATTAAATACAATGGACTCGAACATTCAAAATCAAAAGTGCTAATTATAACGGCTAATATGAAAGTTATTGTCCTAAAAAGGGTTTGGGGACCCGAGTCCTGCCCCAGGGGACATGTATCAATGCAAAAAAAGTTTTAAAAAAAAGCTGTTTTTTTCGGGAGCAGTGATTTTAATGATGCTTAAAGTGAAAAAAAAAGTGAAATATTTAAATATCGTACCTGGGGGGGGGGGGGGGGTGTATAGTATGCCTGTGAAGTGCCACGTGTTTCCTGTGTTTAGAACTGTCCCTGCACAAAATGACATTTCTAAAGGAAAAAAATGGTAATTTAAAACTGCTTGCGGCTTTAATGTAATGTCTGGTCCCGGTAATATGGATGAAAATAATTGAGAAAAATGGCATGGGTACCCTTCCACCCCACTTGTATGGATATTAAGGGGAACCCCGCACACAAAATAAAAAAGGCCCTATATACTCTGAACAGCCCTATACAGGCGGTGCATACAAGACAGGGACTGTAGGTTTGTTCTTAAGAAATTTACCTGTTCCAAATTACAAACAGATTCTACTTGTGTGTGTAGCTCCAGCCAAAAAATCTATTTTTAAGCTTTTTGGAGAACATAGGGAAGGGTTGTCACCCCTGTAACATTTGTTTTGCTGTCTGTGCCCCTGTTCAGAACATTTCACCTCACTTTCCGTCCCAATGACAACTGTTTTTGAAAAGTGGGGTTTTTATTGAAACAAGGATTGGTGATAAAGCATCAGTAGAGAGGAGACACCTTTTTCCCATATTAACTCTTACAGGAGAGAATTTCCCTTCCTAGGGGTAGATTTCCTCTCACTTCCTGTCGTTTGTAAGTCGGATGTTTGAAAGTAGGGACCTGCCGTATATACTCTGCTGAAATTTGGCCCTTACATGTTGGTGTTACCACAACACTGTAAGCCCTCACAGTTACTCTTGGTAGGCGCTGGAACGCCCTGCTGTGAACTATTATATCAGGAATTGTAATTACATGCCATTGTTGAACAGTGGTAGGAAAAATTGGGCCTTTGGTGGTGGTGCCACAACACTGTAAGCCCTCACAGTTACTCTTGGTGGGCGCATGAATGGGCCCTGCTGTGAATTATTAGATCAAGAATTGTAATTGCATGCCCCTGTTGAACAGGGGCAGAAAAATTGGGCCTTAGCCACTGGTGCTGGTGCCACAACACTGCAACCCCTCACAGATACTGTACTTAGAGCGCAGCAATGAGCCCTGTTGCAAAGTATTGCATCAATAATATAGGCTTTAGGTGATCGCTATGCAAAGCACACAGTAGTACACTAAGTGAAACACTGACTGTCTGCAGCTAGCACAATCACCGGCCTGCCTGTCAGTATAGAGAAATACTGTATCCAGGTGAGCTTTAGGTTAAGATGACCAGACATCCCCGGTTTCAGGGGACAGTCCCCAGATTGAGGACATTGTCCCCAGACCAAGTCTGTCCCCGGATTTGTCCCCAGATTGGATTTGAACAGGGGCTGGGGTAATTTCAAAGACAGTCAGTGCAGAATAAAAAAAAAAAAAAATCTGAAATAAATTTTTTCCATTATCTGTGCCCCTTTCTGATGATCATGTGCTGGTCGGAGCGGAGGGAATATTTCTTCAGTTTCGGGCGCCCATTCAGCTCCGCTCGCATGTTCTGCCTTGGCTCGAGTCCCGGCCAGCCGCCTACCTGCTTATCTCCTTGCCTTCCCTGGGGGAGTGATCTTCCTCCACTCCCCACCCAGTAGTAGCCGGGGCCCGGAGAGTAAGAGTTGACATGACGTGTGGTGTCTGGTCCCGTGTGGTGTCTGGTCTGGCGGCGACGGGCAGAGAGTCACTGATTGGTGCTATTACTAGTAAAAAAAAAAAATATGTCCCTGGATTTCATTTAAAAAATCTGGTCACCTTACTTTAGGTGGATGCTATGCAAAGCACACAGTAGTACACTAAGGCTGGTTTCACACTGGGGCGGTTTGTGCGGTGGCTATTTTTAGCAGCGCTATACCGTCGGAATTGCAGAGGTATTCGGCCGCTTGCGGTGCGGTTTTAACCCCCACTAGTGGCCAAAAATAGGATTTTTATAACAGCTTACCTGTAAAATCCTTTTCTTGGAGTACATCACGGGACACAGAGCGACATAGTCATTACTAATGGGTTATATAGTTACCGTCAGGTGCTGGCACTGGCAACTTCCAAAACCGGAAGTACCCTCCCCTATATAAGCCCCTCCCATCCGGGAGCACCTCAGTTTTGTAGCAAAGCAATAAGTGTCCCCAAAGAGGGGCGGGAGCTCTGTGTCCCGTGATGTACTCCAAGAAAAGGATTTTACAGGTAAGCTGTTATAAAAATCCTATTTTCTTTCTCGTACATCACGGGACACAGAGCGACATAGTCATTACTAATGGGATGTCCTAAAGCAATGCCAAATGAGGGGGGGGATACACCATATATAAGCTGAGCGCTATCAGACATGAGGATCTTTTGCGGCCTGCAACACACTGCGCCCAAAGGCGACATCCTCCTGACTTCTAACGTCCACCTGGTAGAACCTAGTAAACGTGTGTACTGAAGACCATGTTGCGGCCTTACAGATTTGAGCCAGGGAGGCCTGGTGATGCACTGCCCATGAAGTTCCAACTGCTCTCGTGGAGTGCGCCCTAACTTTGAACGGAGGCGGTCTACTTCTCAAGCTATAGGCTTGTATTATGACCTGTCGAATCCACTTGGCTAAAGTAGATTTTGACGCTGCCTGACCCTTTCTGGGGCCTTCCGGCAGAATAAACAAAGTATCCGTTCTGCGAATCTGAGCAGTGGCTTTTAGATAAGCTTTAACTGCTCTTACTACATCCAAAGAATGCAATAACTTTTCCTCTACCGAAGTAGGTTTGGGGAAAAAAGAAGGAAGAACCACATCTTGGTTCAAATGAAAACTCGATACCACCTTAGGAAGAAAGGCTGGATGAGGACGTAACACTACTCTGTCCTTATGGATAACCAGATATGGCTCCTTACAGGACATAGCTGCTAATTCCGATACTCTTTTAGCCGAACAAATGGCTACTAGAAAAATCAATTTCCTGGTGAGAAGCACTAAGGAAATATGCTGTAATGGTTCAAATGGTTGTTTCTGTAGAACCGACAGAACCAAGTTTAGATCCCATGGACATATGGGAATATTAACCGGAGGACTAATACGCATCACTCCTTGTATAAAGGCTTTGACTAGTGAATGCGAAGCCAAGGGCCTTTGAAAAAATATTGACAAGGCCGAAATCTGACCTTTGATAGTACTCAAGGCAAGCTTCCTATCTACAGCCCATTGTAGGAAGTCCAGAATTCTACCTATTACGTATTTACGTGGATGCCATTTCTTGGCTTCACACCAGGCGATGTACGCCTTCCAGATTCTATAGTAGATCTGCCTGGATACCGGTTTCCTGGCATTGATCATGGTAGACACCACAGCATTAGAGAGCCCTCTCTTTTTTAGAATGTGGGCTTCAATAGCCAGGCCGTCAAACCTAGGGCTGGTAAGGAAGGGTGGTATATCGGTCCCTGCGAAAGCAGGTCCGGACGATGTGGGAGGGTCCAAGGACTCCCCACAGACATTTTTACGATCTCCGCGTACCATGCTCTTCGGGGCCACGCTGGAGCCACCAGAATCACTGGTTTCTTTTCTACCCTGATTCTGCGGAGTAATCGAGGTAACAATTGTGGCGGTGGGAATGCATATATCAGCTTGAACTGATCCCAAGGGAACACTAGGGCATCCGAGCCGCACGCTAGGGGATCCCTTGTCCAAGAGACAAACCTGTCCACTTTCGTGTTGAACCTGGATGCTAGCAGATCTACATCCGGTGTTCCCCACCGCTGACATATTGTCCGGAAAACCTCGGGATGAAGGGACCATTCCCCTGGGCATAATTGTTGGCGACTTAGAAAGTCTGCCTTCCAATTCTCCACCCCTGGAATGAATACCGCAGATATGGCTGGGACATATCTTTCTGCCCATCTCAGGATGTAATTTACTTCCCTTTGGGCTGCACGACTCCTGGTGCCCCCCTGACGATTGATATATGCCACTGCTGTGGCATTGTCTGACTGAACTCTGACAGGGGACCCTTGGAGTTTGGATGTCCATGCTACTAGGGCATACCGGGCTGCTCGTATCTCTAAGAGATTGATGGGCAGGGCCTTTTCCGCATCCGACCATCTGCCCTGGAGAGACCATTGCTCCAGTACTGCTCCCCAGCCTAAAAGGCTGGCATCTGTAGTGACCACCTTCCAGGAAATCGGACTGAAGGATTTCCCTCTTTCCAGATTCCGGGGAACCAACCACCAACGGAGGCTTCTGCGAACGGAAGGGGACAAGGACATTGGTACGTCCAGAGCCTGAACTTTTTTGTTCCAGGCTGACAGTATGGCCCTTTGCAACTTCCTTGAATGGAATTGACCGTAGGGTACTGCTTCGAATGATGCCACCATTTTTCCCAGCAGCCTCATGCACAGGCGTATGGATGGCTGTCTTTTTGAACCCACTAAGTGGATCAAATCTCTCAAAGACGACCCCTTTTCTCGAGGCAAGAAAATTTTTCTCTGGTCTGAATCCAGCCTTAGCCCCAAGTATTCCAGACTTTTGACTGGTTTTAGGGCTGACTTGTCTCGGTTGATAATCCAACCGTGATATTCCAGATACTTGATTGTCTCGTGAACAACCACTTCTAGTTTTTCCACTGAGTGGTCTATCAGCAACAAGTCGTCTAGATATGCCATTATCGTTACACCTCGTGTTCTTAGATTGGCCAATAATGGGGCCAGAATTTTTGTGAACACTCTTGGTGCTGTGGCCAGACCGAAGGGTAAGGCTCTGAACTGAAAATGGCGCCCTTCTATCGCAAAGCGTAGAAATTTTTGGTGGGCTGGAAAGATGGGGATGTGCAAATACGCATCTTTGATGTCGATCGAGGCTAACCATTCCTCCCCTTGTAGGGCAGTGGCTACCGATCGGATCGACTCCATCCGGAAAGTCCTGATATGTAGGAATTTGTTTAGCCCTTTTAGATTTAATATGGGCCTCACGTCCCCGTTTGGCTTCGGAACTGTAAAGAGGTTTGAGTAAAACCCGAACCCCCATTCTTCCAGGGGGACCTCTATAATTACTGCTTGGAGCAATAATTGTTCTAGTGCCAACAGGAGGGATCCTCTCTTCTGGGGATCCCTTGGCACGTTCGACCTTATAAAGCGGGAAGGAGGGGAGTTTTTTAACTCCAATTTGTATCCCAGATTTACTGCGGAGAGCACCCATCTGTCTCGGATCGTGTCCCGCCAGGTTTCTGTGAACAACTGAAGTCTTCCCCCCACCCGATTGGGTGGGGGCAACCCTTCATGCATTTGACTTTGGGGGAGGTTTTGTACCTCTCCTGCTCCAGGGCTTCTTGTTACCCTGCAACTGTCCCTGATTTTTACCTCCGGGATTTGACCGGGGAGGCCGTCGGAACTGTTTCACAGCCGATGTCCTAGGGACTGGAGAAGCCGGCCTCTTAAAAGAGGGACCTCTAACTCTATTTTTGACCGGCAAGAGTGTACTTTTACCGCTGGAAATTCTCTGGATATACTTGTCCAGGTCTTCCCCGAATAAGCGCTCCCCATGAAATGGGAAGCTGACCAGCAATTTTTTACAGGGAGCTTCAGCAGACCAGTTTTTGAGCCATAGAAGCCTGCGCATATGTACTACAGACAGCGTAAGGCGGGAGGCCTGATGGATTGAATCCTTTATAGCGTCCACCGCAAAGCATAAGGCTCTAGGTAGATCAGCTAGAGCAAGAGCCTGCTGATCTGGCACGTCCCTTAAGACCTGTTTCAACTGATCCTTCACTGCTTGGCAGACCCCTATAGCTGCCACTGCTGGTTGTGTCACCAATCCTGCTGTAGAAAAAGCAGATTTCAATAAGGACTCCAATTTTTTATCTATTGGGTCCTTGAACATTTGGACATTTTCCACCGGACATGTCAGTGATTTATTCACACAAGAGATGGCTGCGTCCACTGTAGGGACCTTCCATTTTCTGACGAACTTATCCTCCATAGGATAGACCACCGGAAATCTCTTGGGGGGAGTAAATATTTTGTCAGGATGCTCCCAATCCTGGTAAATGAGCCCCTCCAGTAAAGGATGGATCGGGAAAGAACAAACAGTCTGGGGAGCTTTTAGCGACCCCAACGAGGAGACAGAAGAGGAGGATGGCTCCGCAAGTGGCATTTTAAATGCTGATCGGACCATATTAGTCAGGGACTGAACCCATAACCTCTCAGCATGTGATGCTGAGAACGGCTCCTCCACTGTTGATTCCTCTACAACCGAATCAACCTCATCCTGATCCCCCTCAGGTAGGTCGACCTCTGTATGGAACTGTTGCTCTGTTAACAGGCACTCTGAGGGAGGAGACGGAAATCGAGCGCTTTTCTCCTGTGACAGGGAAGCAGCAATTAGTGCTGACAATCTCTCTTCCAGCCCTCCCAGAGCTGAGGAAAAAACCTCCTCTGTTACATACACAGGAGCAGGTGAACTGGGGACAGCCACAGTACCAGGTACTCCTGGGGGTGCCCTACGGTCACTAACCTCTGATTCTTCAGGGGAGACTGGTGCAGCCAAAGCATGCCCAAGATCCTCAGAGCCCGATGGAGACCCCCTATTCCTCCTGGAATTTCTAGTCCCGGAGTTTTTAGACAGCATATTCCTAAGCCACAAAGCTGAGGTATTCCAGCCGAAAATACACCAGTTACTGATAATAGTCTAGCATAAATGCTGCTATAATAAACAGTTGGTGTCTACTAATGTGCCTTTCTAGGGGATGCCTGTATCAACCGCTTGCTGTATGCCTTTAAATGTTGCCAGCTCTGTCTCTGTACTTCATAGCCAGCTTACTGCAATAATGTGGCTTTTTAAAACCTGCTGGGACGCCCGCACATGCGCAGAAGCGCTGCGGCGCGCACAGAGCGTCATCCCCCAGGCCTCGCCCCTTTTTCCGGCCACCTCTATATATAGAGGCGCGTGCACGCGCACGCGCGCGGCCACGTGCGCCTCGGCGCTAATTTTCAAACATGGAAACCAGGGACAGGAGCCAGGGCCCCCTTTGCCGCAGGCCGGGGGATAGACGAACACTGCAACATGGCAGAGGAAACAGTTTCCTGTAGGAGAACTCACCAGCTGCCTGGACTTTGCTCTCTGAGAAGAAACTAGTCCATATGACAAGAAAAACATTCCACAGCGGCCTCTAGTGGACAAACACAGGTACCGCAGTTTAATATACTAAACATATATAAAAAAACATTCTTTTTTTTTTTTTTTTTTTCTTGACCACCATTAAAAATTATTACATTTTTTTAGTAGTTACAGGCATGCACAGATATTAGCGAGAATACCGTTAGGTAACAGACAGAAAGACAAATTAGGCTTGGGGGTCCCCCAATAGAACCAAGTTCCTGGGGGCCCCCACTTACCTGTTCCCCGCCGCAGGACTTTGTTTGGTCCACAAAAGCCCAAACTTCACCTATCACGGCAGGCATTGTAATCAAACCTTCAGGGACCGGGTTCCCAAGGATTCCACTCCCCTGGACCTGTATAGCACCCTGCACAGAAAACATCTTGGTCGTGGGTATGACCAGAGCTCTGGATCCCAGGGTCCAGCTCTCCTAAGAGAAGCATTACAGGCAGAACCTTGCTCTTCTCTGCAAGGCCCGGGTACCGACCGTTTAGCTATGAAGCTTTTTTGGTCGGATCCGGAATAGCTTACTGAGGCCCAAAAGAACCTGTACGCAAGCCCAGTGAAAAACACATGTTTCTTCTTGGCCAACACCTTAGACACTGGCAAAAAACTGAGGTGCTCCCGGATGGGAGGGGCTTATATAGGGGAGGGTACTTCCGGTTTTGGAAGTTGCCAGTGCCAGCACCTGACGGTAACTATATAACCCATTAGTAATGACTATGTCGCTCTGTGTCCCGTGATGTACGAGAAAGAAAAAGGCTTAATACCACCGGCAATGTGCCTCTGCAGAGGTATTACCGCGGTTTACCATTACTTTCAATGGGAAGGAGCGGTGGAGGAGTGGTAAACACACTGCTCCTCTCACCGCTCCAAAGATGCGGCTACCGCGGCGCACCGCTCCAGTGTGAAAGCCCTCGGGCTTTCACACTGGAGAAACAGCAGCCGCTGTTTAGGGACGGTTTGCAGGCGCTATTTTTAGCACAATAGCGCCTGCAAACCGCCCCAGTGTGAAAGGGACCTAAGTGAAACACTGACTGTCTGCAGCTAGCCCAATCACCGGCCTCCCTGTCACAGTATAGAGAATAACTGTATCCAGGTAAGCTTTAGGTGAATGCTATGCAAAGCACACAGTACACTAAGTGAAACACTGACTGTCTGCAGCTAGCACAATCAACTGCCTGCCTGTCACAGTATAGAGAATAAATGTATCCAGGTAAGCTTTAGGTGAATGCTATGCAAAGCACACAGTACACTAAGTGAAACACTGACTGTCTGCAGCTAGAACAATCAACTGCCTGCCTGTCACAGTATAGAGAATAACTGTATTCAGGTGAGCTTTAGGTGAATGCTATGCAAAGCACACAGTAGTACACTAAGTGAAACACTGACTGTCTGCAGCTAGCACAATCAACTGCCTGCCTGTCACAGTATAGAGAATAACAGGATCGGATCTAGCTAAACTGAATACAGTGTATAAATATATATACACAACACCTAGGATACATATATATCCTCTACACACTGTAACAGCAGCTAACTGACTCGCCTGCCTGTTCTATCTAACTCAATATAAATGACACTGTCTCTCTCTCTGAAACTGTCTCTTTCACAAACGCCAACACACTACACAAGGCCGACTTCCATGCCGCCTTATATAGTGTGGGGCGTGTACTAAACCCCCTGAGCCATAATTGGCCAAAGCCACCCTGGCTTTGGCCAATTACGGCTCTCCGTTTTTTCCGTGCTGTGATTGGCCAAGCATGCGGGTCATAGTGCATGCTTGGCCAATCATCAGTCAGCAATGCACTGCGATGCCGCAGTGAATTATGGACCGTGTCGCGCAACACGAATTTAGCGCGAACGGACCATAACGTTCGTTCTTCGTCGAACGATCGAACGCCCGATGTTCGAGTCGAACATGTGTTCGACGCGAACACGAAGCCCATCCCTAGTTAGGAATACAGCTAGGGTTAGGGTTAGAAATACAGCTAGGGTTAGGGTTAGAAATACAGCTAGGGTTAGGGTTAGAAATACAGTTAGGGTTAGAAATACAGCTAGGGTTAGAAATACAGCTAGGGTTAGGGTTAGAAATACAGCTAGGGTTAGGGTTAGAAATACAGCTAGGGTTAGGAATACAGCTAGGGTTAGGAATACAGCTAGGGTTAGGAATACAGCTAGGGTTAGGAATACAGCTAGGGTTAGGAATACAGCTAGGGTTAGGAATACAGCTAGGGTTAGGAATACAGCTAGGGTTAGGGTTAGGAATACAGCTAGGGTTAGGAATACAGCTAGGGTTAGGTTTAGGAATACAGCTAGGGTTATAATTAGGGTTACAGGTTCAGGTAGGTTTAGGGATAGGGATAGGAATACGGCTAGGGTTAGGGTTGGGAAAAAAGTTAGGTTAGGGTTAGGAATACAGCTAGGGTTAGGGTTGGGAATACAGCTAGGGTTAGGAATATAGTTAGGGTTAGAAATACAGCTAGGGTTAGGAAAACAGCTAGGGTTAGGAAAACAGCTAGGGTTAGGAAAACAGCTAGGGTTAGGTTTAGGAATACAGCTAGGGTTATAATTAGGGTTACAGGTTCAGGTAGGTTTAGGGATAGGGATAGGAATACGGCTAGGGTTAGGGTTGGGAAAAAAGTTGGGTTAGGAATACAGCTAGGCTTAGGGTTGGGAATACAGCTAGGGTTAGGAAAACCGCTAAGGTTAGGGTTAGGAATACAGCTAGGGTTAGGAAAACAGGTAGGGTTAGGAAAACAGGTAGGGTTAGGAATAGGGTTAGGAATACAGATAAGGTTAGGGTTAGGTATATAGCTAGAGTTCGGGTTTAGAAATACA
Source organism: Rana muscosa (assembly GCA_029206835.1). NCBI lineage: Eukaryota > Metazoa > Chordata > Amphibia > Anura > Ranidae > Rana > Rana muscosa. Next base: position 181,630 of record JARGYO010004025.1, on the reverse strand, counting down.
GCTAGGGTTAGGATTAGGGTTAAGAAAACAGCTAAGGTTAGGGTTAGGAATAACGCTAGAGTTAGGGTTAGGAATACAGGTAGAGTTAGGGTTAGGAATACAGCTAAGGTTTGGGTTAGGAATACAGCTAGGGTTAGGGATGGGAATATAGCTAGGGTTACGGTTGGGAATATAGCTAGGGTTAAGAATAAAGCTAGTGTTAGGAATACAGCTAGGGTTAGGATTAGGGTTAGGAAAACCGCTAAGGTTAGGGTTATAGCTAGGGTTAGGAAAACAGGTAGGGTTAGGATTAGGAATACAGAAAGGGTTAGGGTTAGGAATACAGCGAGGGTTAGGGTTACGAATACAGCTAAGGTTTGGGTTAGGAATACAGCTCGGGTTAGGAATACAGCTGGTTAGGAATAAAGCTAGGGATAGGATTAGGGTTACGAATACAGCTAAGGTTAGGGTTAGGAATACAGCTAGGGTTACAATTAGGGTTAGGGATACAGGTCGGGTTAGTGCTAGGAATACAGCTGGGGTTAGGAATACAGCTATGGTTAGGATTAGGGTTAAGAACACAGCTAGTGTTAGGGTTAGGGGCTGTGCTGATAATCAATGTGCTGATTATCAGCACAGACCCCCCCCCCTTCTGATAGGGAGAGCCGCTGATCTGCTCTCCTGGTCAGCGCGAACTGGGGAAAGCCGTTTACCGGCACTTGCTGGTTCACGCGATGATCAGCTGCGATTGGTCACAGCTGATCACATGGTAAGGTGCCTCCGTCAGAGGCTCCATACTACGATCGGTGATGCAGTGCGTCAGACTGACACGCAGCACCAGCGATTGCAGCGCGCCTGCTGGACGTCATATGACGCCCAGTCAGGATAACAGAACCACATCCCAGCCGTCAATCTGCTATAGGCTGGGTGGGAAGTGGTAGAGGAGCAGTGAAACAATAAAATAAAAATTTCCTTTAAATATAGTAACCCTAACCCTTAGTCTGCCTGTAAAGTGGTGCATCTGTACCATGTATAGAACCTGCTGCAGCAAAACTGACATACTGTATATAAAGAAGAAAATGTAATTTAAATTGCCGGAAATGCAATACCATTTCTGGCAATACAAAAATGTGAAAAAAACGGCGTGGGGGTTCCCACCCCAATCCATACCAGGGCCCTGTGGGTCTCATATAGTTTTGAAGGATTTTTTTTTAAATGGCGTGCCCCCCAAAATCCATGCCTCACCGTTATCCGAGCATGCAGCCTGGCAGGTCAGGAAAGGGGGGGGTGAGTGCCCACCCCTCCTGAACCATACCAGGCATCATTCCCTCAACATGGGGGTGTGCTTTGGGGACAAGGGCCTCTTCCCGACAACCTTGGCCGGTAGTTGTGGGGGGTGTGTGGGCAAGGGGTTATCGGAATCTGGAAGCCCTCTTTAACAAGGGGGCCCCCAGATTCCCCCCCATGTAAATGAGTATGGGGTACATTGCACTCATTCACCAAAAAAAAGTGTCATTAGGAAAATAAAACACAAACACAGTTTTGTAGATCCATCATAGATCACGGTGCCCGCCAGCCCCTAAAAAAAGAAAGAAAAACACTCCACTGTCAATGAAGGCAAACTGCCTACTGCAGGCTCCGCCAATTGACAGTTCTTATATAGGTAAGGGGCGGAGCCACCTGGCAATGTCACCTGGTGGCACCGCCCCCTTGTGACATCACCAACCGATGCATGCTGTCAAATGGCGGAGCCTGCAGTAGGTGGTTTGCCTTTATTGGAGTGGAGTGTTTGTTTTTTTCGGGTCCGGCGGTGGTGCAGCAGGCATCATGATTGAAGATCGATCTACATCGGGGGACATTGTTTTTTTATTCTTAATAAAGGAATTGTCAACAACTGTGCCTGTGTTTTTCTTTTTTTTTTTACTTTTGTTGGTGAATAGGTAGGGGCACTATGTACCCCATACTCATTCACATGGGGTGGGGGCTGGGATCTGGGGGGCCCCCTTGTTAAAGGGAGCTTCCAGGTTCAAAATAAGCCCCCCGCCTGCAGACCCCCCCAAACCACCGGCCAGGGTTGTTGGAAAGAGGACCTTGTTGTCCCCCCCGAAGTACATTTGAATAAAAAGATTTTCTCCTTAGAAATGTTAGTTTTGCTGCAGCAGGTTCTATACATGGTACAGATGTGTCACTTTACAGGCAGACTAAGGAGACCCCCCAGGCACAATATTGAAAGACATTTTTCATTTTTATTGTTTCATTTTAAGCATTATTAAAATCACTGCTCCTTTAAAAAAGATTGTTTTAAAAAAAAAGTTTGCATTGGTACATGTACCCCAGGGCAGTACCCAGACCCCCATTCCCCTTTTCATGGCCAATAACTTGCGTATAAGCCTTCAAAATGGGCACTTTTGATTTTTCAAGTTTGGATCCCATAGACTTCAATGGGGTTCGCTTTTCCGGTCCAAACTTTTTGTGATATTCGGCTGTTCTGGTGCAAACCGAACCGGTGGGTGTTTGGCCCATCTAGTTAGGATTCCTGTTTGGGGGGGGGGTCATGTTTCATTACCCCCCTCCCCCCTGAAGAGGATACACATTCATTCCAGAAGGATGGAAAAATGAAGGAGACTTTGTATAGAAAAGATGTGTACAGGAAAAGAGCACTCACCAATGAGAGAATCCACTGACAGCTCCAGGTCCAGCCCCTCCTTCTGTGCCATGTGCTCCAGGTCTGGCCCCTCCTCCTTTGTCATGTGATCCAGGTCTGGCCCCTCCTCCTGTGCCATGTGATCCAGGTCTGGCCCCTCCTCCTGTGCCATGTGATCCAGGTCTGGCCCCTCCTCCTGTGCCATGTGATCCAGGTCTGGACCCTCTGTCTGTGCCATGTGCTCCAGGTCTGGACCCTCCTTCTGTGCCATGTGATCAAGGTCTGGCCCCTCCTCCTGTGTCATGTGATCCAGGTCTGGCCCCTCCTCCTGTGTCATTTCACGGTCTGCTGGAATGTGGAGCTTTTTCTCAGGTTCGGGGATGGTGCAGGATAATCCGCCAATGCTGCAATGAGGAACCCATCACCACCATCCTATCCGCTCAACCACACCCTGCAGGGAAATACACCATTAGAGTTCACAGAGCTTATCCCCCCTGAACTGAAATCACTGTAATTGGAAAATGCTTGATAACACTCCCCACACCCACCAAAACGTCCTAGATCTCTGTTAGATGTTCGTGCTGTACACCCGCTGTGCCCATTATGAGAAGTTCCCACCATCCCTGTGCTGAGTTCCCGGGTCTGTACACCCGCTGTGCCCATTATGAGGAGTTCCCACCATCCCTGTGCTGAGTTCCCGGGTCTGTACACCCGCTGTGCCCATTATGAGGAGTTCCCACCATCCCTGTGCTGAGTTCCCGGGTCTGTACACCCGCTGTGCCATTATGAGGGGTTCTCACCATCCCTGTGCCGTGTTCCCGGGTCTGTACACCCGCTGTGCCCATTATGAGGGGTTCCCACCATCCCTGTGCTGAGTTCCCGGGTCTGTACACCCGCTGTGCCCATTATGATGGGTTCCCACCATCCCTGTGCTGAGTTCCCGGGTCTGTACACCCGCTGTGCCCATTATGAGGGGTTCTCACCATCCCTGTGCCAAGTTCCCGGGTCTGTACACCCGCTGTGCCCATTATGAGGGGTTCCCACCATCCCTGTGCTGAATTCCCGGGTCTGTACACCCGCTGTGCCCATTATGAGGGGTTCCCACCATCCCTGTGCTGAGTTCCCATGTCTGTACACCCGCTGTGCCCATTATGAGGGGTTCCCACCATCCCTGTGCTGAGTTCCCGGGTCTGTACACCCGCTGTGCCCATTATGAGGGGTTCCCACCATCCCTGTGCTGAGTTCCCGGGTCTGTACACCCGCTGTGCCCATTATGAGGGGTTCCCACCATCCCTGTGCTGAGTTCCCTGGTCTGAACACCCGCTGTGCCCATTATGAGGGGTTCCCACCATCCCTGTGCTGAGTTCCCGGGTCTGTACACCCGCTGTGCCAATTATGAGGAGTTCTCACCATCCCTGTGCTAAGTTCCCGGGTCTGTACACCCGCTGTGCCCATTATGAGGGGTTCCCACCATCCCTGTGCCGAGTTCCCGGGTCTGTACACCCGCTGTGCCCATTATGAGGGGTTCCCACAATCCCTGTGCTGAGTTCCCGGGTCTGTACACCCGCTGTGCCCATTATGAGGGGTTCCCACCATCTCTGTGCTGAGTTCCCGGGTCTGTACACCCGCTGTGCCCATTATGAGGGGTTCCCACCATCCCTGTGCTGAGTTCCCGGGTCTGTACACCCGCTGTGTCCATTATTGGGGGTTCCCACCATCCCTGTGCTGAGTTCCTGGGTCTGTACACCCGCTGTGCCCATTATGAGGGGTTCCCACCATCCCTGTGCTGAGTTCCCGGATCTGTACACCCGCTGTGCCCATTATGAGGGGTTAATTTTGTTTATTGAAAATCTTACAAACAACAACTTATATACAATAAAACCATAATAAATAAATAAAACATATTTACAAAATAATTGAATAGGACTATACAAAACAGAAAGAACAAGAACATAATAAACGGTGCAAACCAAATTGCGCACAACATAATCCCTATGAGAGAGCCAGACTAAGGAACATCACCGTCACCATGCTTGTAGCCTTTTATCAAAAATATATTTGATCTGAAAATCTAGGGGAGTGAAGCAAGGACAGAAAGAAAGCCGCACACCCCGAGATCAACAGGCAGCAGCTACAGAGTCCTGATATTCCTCCATGCCCTCATCCAGGCCTCCTGCTGCCACCTGTCTTTCTCAAGACCCCAAATCTTCCCAACCTCACCCAGAATGTCCTGCACCACCACTTCGACAGGGAGGATTTTACTCCGTAAGGATACCTGACACCGTGCACTCCACGTGAAATAACGGACTACTAGACTAACTAGAAAAAGTGTTTCCAAATCATAATCCCGACGAGTCTGGAATGCCCCATACACCCACTCTGCATAACTCATATGGGGGAGGAAGGGTATACTCAGAGCCCCCCCCCCCCACCCTCTTGTACACCTCTATATTAAAAGGGCACTGAAGTAGAAAATGATCCATGGACTCCACCACTCCTCCACACTCCATTCTCGGGCAACCCCGATCACTCATGGAAAAAAACTTCAAGTTGCCCTTCACATATAGTTTTCCATGAAAGGCAAGCCAAGCCTGATTCCTAAACTTCATTGGGATTCTCTCCAAATTAATCAATCGCAAACCCTCCCTCAAAACTAGGCTTGGGCAATCCCTCAAGGCCAGTGGCTCGCAAAAAGCAGAGCTCATGATCCGCTTCTCAAGAAGTTTCCTTGGAAGAGATCTGACTTCTCCTGCTCTTACTTGCCACTGCCGAAGCATTTTCAAACACGGGGCAACATAAGCCGGGAGCTTATCATGCTTGACCCTCAGGCTTTTTATTGGCCCACCATTTTCCCAGTCTCGCAGAAAGGGCCTAAACCAGGACTGGAAAATACCAACCCACCCAGGCGGTCTCTCTGCCAACATGTTACCAAGATTATACTTCAAAAACATTAGAGAGAAAAAGACTACAGGGTTGATCATCCCTGGACCACCCTCCCGCCTCGGAAGGTAAGTCACATTCCTTTTGACAAGGTTTATTCTGTTCCCCATAACAGCTGGAAGAAACAATCATAGACCCTGGTATAGAGAGAAACTGGCAAAACGCAAACAAACCTGACATACAGAAAAATCGGAATCAGGTAAGTCTTGATCAGATCAACCTTTTCCCTTAAGGAAAGCCGCCAACCTTTCCAGCTTGCCACCTTGGCATCGGCATTCTCCAGCCTGTTCACCCAATTTGCATGGCCATAGTCACCTGGGCCGAATTCAATGCCTAGGACTCTAATTTTTTGTTGGGGCTCCGGGAAGTCATCCGGGAGAACAAAGCTCTCACCTTCCACGCCCATCCAGAAAGCTTCACACTTGTCCTGGTTGACCTTTGAACCCGATGCCTCTGTATACTGCCTTATCACTGAGACCACCTCCTGCGCCTCCACAGTCCCAGAGACAAAAACAGAAACATCATCAGCATAGGCCACAACCTTCAAAGGAGGCTCACCAGCGATGCCCAAAGGTACCCCACACAATGGTCCACTCTCTAGCCTTCTGATGAAGGGGTCGATTGCAAACACATATAGCAGAGGACTCAAAGGGCACCCCTGACGCACACCCGAGCCAACCACAAAGGGCTGCCCGACCCAACCATTAACCAGAGGAAAGCTTTCAGCCCCTTTGTACAAAATCTTGAGCCAATCAATGAGACCCCCCTCCAGGCCGTATTTGCCAAGAAGGAGCCATAAGTACTCATGATTAACCCGATCAAAGGCCTTAGCCTGATCCAATGTCAGCAAAAATTTACCCCAACCAGCAGCCCTACAACGCTCCAAGGCCTCCCGGACAGCTAACACTGCTGAGAAAGTGCTTCTACCTTGGACCGAGCAGTGCTGGTTGTGGGATAACAAACTGCCTGCCACTGGTGATAATCGCCAGAAAAAAATCTTTGCCAGTATCTTTCTATCGACATTAAGAAGGCTAATGGGGCGCCAATTCCCAATCATCGAAGGATCTTTACCCTTTGACAGAAGGATCACTGCAGATTACCTCATGGAGGGAGGGAGGGAACCCTCTTGCAAACAGCCATTAAAAACCTCCGCAAGGTAGGGAGCCAGGATTGTCTTAAAACATTTATAAAATTCGGCTGTTAAACCATCTGGCCCTGGCGTTTTCTTGATGGCCAGTTTATCAATAGCCTGGATTACCTCATCTGCAGTGATTTCATCTGTCAAATTCATCAAAGGAACATTACTTTCCAGTCCTGGTGTAGAGTCCAAAAAACCCAACATCCTTGTCCGATCAAGGTTCCTTCCTCCCAGGAGATCGGCATAGTATGACCTGACAACCTCCAGGATCCCTGACCTAGACTTCGTCAGAGAGCCCGTACTGTCCTTCAGGCCATTGACCGTCTTAACTGCTACGCTCTGTTTACAGTTCTGGTAAGGGTCAGGCAAATGGTATTTCCCGTAATCCCTCTCCTGAACCAAAGAGGCGTGCCGGTCATATTGATGTCTCCCAAGGAGGAGCTTCACCTCAGAGATCGCCCCAGAATCTCCTCCATTCGAAACAAGGCGGTCAAGTTTCCTCCGCAAACGCTGGTAGGTGATATACTTATCTTGCTGCTTCCTTCTTCCTATGGACTTGAAAAGCCCAACAGTCCGCTCTTTTACAAGCTCCCACCATTCTGACTTGCTGTTGCAAAAGTCTAGGATCGTTACCTGTGCTTGAAAAAAATCCTCAAAGGATTGTCTTACTCTCTCGTCTTCCAGGAGGGCCGAATTCAATCTCCAGATACCCCTCCCCCTATGCGGCATGTCTGAGGCATTCAGAGTCACAGATAGAATACAGTGATCAGAAAGCTCCACTGCCCGACACACAGGTGCTGAAAAAGCAGAGTCTCCCTTTAAAAAAAAAAACTATCTATCCTACTCTGACTACTACCTTGCTGAAAAGTGAACCCCGTGCTGTCTGGGCAGCGCTTAATGTGCGCATCTACCAGACCTGCTTCCCTAACTATCGCATTGAGAAAAAGGGTGTCATAGCCCAGCTTATCTCTGACACCTCTCCTGTCTTTAGACCTAGTAATGGTGTTGAAATCACCTCCAAAGATAACCTGCTGGGCTGTAAAAAGAAAAGGCTTAATCTTTGTAAAGAGGCATTTCCTGTCCCACTTCGTCTGGGGACCATAGATGTTAATCAGACGCAGGTCCTGACCCTTCACAGAGACGTCCAAGACCATGCATCTCCCTATCTCTACCTCAATTACCCACTGGCACGTTACCATAACAGAAAAAAGGACTGCAACCCCGCTGTAAGGCTCGGCCGCAAGAGACCAAAATGAGGGACCACGTCTCCACTCCTTCTTTGCCAGATGTATATCGGCCAGACTACTCAGATGGGTCTCTTGCAAAAACAAAATGTCAGCATCAAACTCGCTGAGCAAAAATAAGGCCATATGACGAGCACTTACTGATCTTAAGCTGGCAACATTAATGGTTGCCACTTTTAACGGAGCGGGAACTGCCATTAGGGTAGTTGAGGCAGCCGTTTCTTAGCCTGACTACTCCCTCTCCCTGGAGAACCAGCGCGCTTCGTTGCACCCTGGCACTCATCGTCCATAGAGGATGCTGAATTGAATGAGTCCCATTCATCATCATCATCATGATTATCATCACCATCATCATCAGACAGTACCTTAAATTTATTCGCCAAAGGCAAAACCGTAGGACTTAAGGTAACTGTACCCCCTTTTTTTTTCTTCCTTTTGCCCCTCCTCCTTTTATCCTCCAACCACTCTATATCATCCTTAGACAAACCCGGAGTCAACAGCCTCCCCACACCTATCCTCCCCTTCACCCCCCTCCCCCCCACACTCCCTTCCCTTATCTACTACTAGGCCAGCCTCTTCACCATCCTCCCCACTCCTCTGCACCCCACGATCCTTAACAGGAACCCTGCAGCGTCGAGGGAGGGGGACTGGCACCGCACTTGATGCACCTGCCTCAGCACCTCTTGCTGCCTCTGTAATTTTAGAAGACACAAACACAGAAGGATTGGACACATTCTCTGCAACTGACCCCTTACCTACAGACTGGGAAGACACTGGCACACTAGGTAAACGCACAGACTGGGGCACCACAGACTGGGGAGACACAGACACATTGGGTGTTGGGACAGACTGGGGCACCACAGACTGGGGAGACACAGACACATTGGGTGTTGGCACAGACTGGGGCACCACAGACTGGGGAGACAAAGACACATTGGGTATTGGCACAGACTCAGATGGACTCATAGGCACTCCAGCTGCTGAGCTCTGAGCATCCTCCATGTCCAGGCGGAAGAACTCTCTCATGAGCTCAGGCTTGTTGTGCATTGCCTCAGGACACAGACTGTAAGGATGTCCCACCGCATTGCACAGATTACACCTTATAGTATTACAGTCTTTAGCCAAATGACCTTCCTCCTGACACAGAGAGCACTTCATCACTGGACAGGAGGATGCAAAATGTCCTTTGAATCCACATTTGTTGCAGAGCTTTGGCTGGCCTGGATAAAAGATGGTCATCCTGTCCCTCCCCAGGAAAGCTGAGGATGGCAGATGCTGGACAACATTATCAATGACCTTCAATTTTAGCTGTACAGACCACCCCCCCCCCGTCCATATTCCCAGATCGTCCAAAATCTTTTTCAGGGGACTCAGGACGTCTCCATATCTTCTCAACCAAACAGATAAATCCCCCTGTGGTATGGACTCATTACGGACAAGAATTGTCATCATTTTAATGAGTGGCTGGCGGGATATAAGCTTGAGGATGAGCCCTTTCCAGTCCGGCAGGCCCCTACACACGTGTTCATACTTCTTCCAAAATATGTCCAAAGACTCCGGACGGATAAAGGACAAATCATATTCATAGGAACCTGCGGGACTGATCAGGGCGAAGATATCTGTGGGCATAAACCCCATCTGTAGGATTTTATCCACTACTGCCCTCCTATGTGGGGGGATTCCACCGCCTTCCCATTTTAACTGCACAACATTCCTCCTTTTAAACAGGGAGGAAGAAAAAACATTCCCATATTCCTTCCCTGCTTGCTCCCCCTTCCCAGATCTTGCAGCAATACCAGCATAAGATTTCCTTTCACCCCCAGTATTTGCAGTCTTGTCCTTCTCATTCAAAGCTGCTGGCAGAGAGCCTAATTCAGCTGGGATAGCAGTCACTGAATTAGCAGAGGCAGGACCCGCCCTCTGCTCTGAACACACAGCTCCAATCCTGTCCACTGCAGACTCCTGGAGAGTTGTGGCACTACTACACCCAGCATCTCCTCCACCATTCACAGAAACAGCCGCTGCGCCTGGTCCAGGCAAAGTCTCTGTATTGTCCTTGGACCTCTCTGCAGATTCTTCCCTCAGAAGCTGACTATTGCTCTCAGCAGTTTCAGCTGAAGCTTTGTTTTCAACAGGTAAATCAGACTGCATTGTATGCTGTACATTGTCTATGGGATTGGGCTGACTGCCCGTAGTACTACAACCCCCAGCAAACCCATTGTCACCAATAAAGTTCACACCACCATCCTGCACACACACTGTACCTGCTTGCTGGGTTGTTACCTTTACAATGGTATTGCTGACGGTGGGATCGGACTTCCCCCCAGCTGCTGCAGATTTTATGGTGGATCTTGCTCTTGCCACAGGTTTGTCCTTCACAGGACTAGGAATGGTGTCCATCTTCTCATCACCTTCCTGGGAAGCCGCATCCGGAGGGGATTCCAACTTGGTGATGAACTCCAGCAAGCCAGAACCTTCACCTTCCTGAGATGTTCCACATTGCTGGGGTGGGAAGGGGACAGAGGCCTCCGCCATTGAGGGCTCAGCAGATGTCTGAGGTGTTGAGTCTGTCAGTTCCTGCATCTCCTCACTGGTCTCCTCACCCTCCATGCAGGATGCGGCACCTCTCCTCATGCGATTAAATCGCTCCTCACTCTTATATTTCTCTTTGAATATTCCGCTATTCTCCTTCAGAGAACTCACCAAATCCCTCTGCTTCCTCACAGCTTGTTCCAGGTCCTTCAACTCAGGCCTCAGAGCCAGTCTTTTCTTACTGTACACTTTTGCACAGATCTGCTTTTTCTTCCTGAAATCAGCCATCAAGGCCATCAATTTCTCCTCT